>CM050166.1:156026798-156549027 GCA_027410445.1 Discoglossus pictus | reverse complement strand
ACTGTTGCCGTGTGTCAGCACATTGTTTACCCACACAGACATGGGAAACAACCTTGCCAGCAACAGAACATCAGCTACATCAATGGCGTCTACATTGGAAGTGAGTATTTGCGGGAAACATGTGCATGTATGCATGAGAGGAAATGACTAATAACTCCATTAATGTAGGCCTAACTTTCTTTTTCCCCAAGACATCCCCTATGTATTGCTGAAAGCGGTCCGAAATGTTTATCGGACCATGCAGACGTGTCCTGGGGGAACAGATCTCTTCGTTGAATACTCCACTTGATCTATCCAAGGTAGAGAACCACATGTAGATGTCCGAACATGTATCAATGTGTGATAGTTGTGATCTTCCCTTTCTATTACAGGATGCACTGGTGTCTCTCTCTCTCTCTCTCTCTCTCTCTCCACCCCTGTTTACCCTTAATTTATTGAGTCACACAAGTCTTCTGCTAACTATCCCAATTAACCCTTTCCACTATGTTTTCTCTTGTCTTCTTCCTCACATCCCCTGCCTTTTCCTCAGACTCTTCTTTACTTCTCCCCTTTTTGTCTGCATCATTTTCATTTCAACTCTCATGCCCACCTCTCTCCTTTTATTCGCCCATCACCTAATCCTACTCAAGCTGTGGTTAAACTATGTGTCTCCTGACTGTCCCATCTGCAGATTACATTATCTTTCCACATGGGGCAGATACCTTCTTACAAAATAGTGCGTCGCACTTTACATCTGATCCCTTTCCTCTCCGACTAATGCATATCTTTCTACTTGACACAACCTCCTTCCTATGTATCTCTCACTTACTTATTAACCTTGCTATTCCTTATCTACTCTTCCCCATGTCCATTACCTTTAACTTGGAAGTGGTGATTTTCTAATCTTGTGTGGGCCTTTGTGAACAAATCATTTATCAACAGACTTTACGCTCCAAACAGGGCCCTCCATTTTCTTGCGTTGTCAATATTACATACTGTATCTGTCCGGGTTCTTCTCTCCTGTACAGCGTTACGGAATATGTTTGCACAATACAAATAAATGAGAATTCGACTAATCCTAATATTCCCACATCAGGACAAATTAGTCTGGGCCATCATTATCATCGTACAGATGGTTAGCTTGTACGAGATCCCAATGCCTAACGTGTGCCGACATACCTACATCTGTTGGTGGCTGCTCATATGGCATATGTAAGGTTTCCACTAATATATTATTTGTGTGTTTGTATTCCAGATCCCGGTCAGAACAAGGCATGACGATAAACATCCTGACATTCCGTGGCCATGTCAATGTCCTCATGTATGTGCATGTGTCCGTTTCATTGCTTTGTTGGATCCAGTTTGATATCTGATGACCTTGACTGAATAGCCGATATGTGTCACGAGACAATTTCATTATACAATGCAGATGTGATGTGACATCTGTCAGCTGATGTTCCTGGTATATCCACAGCATGTGTATGCTCATATAGTCTATCTCGATTCACAGGTACCTATTGGTTTAGACATTCTATCCTCTCCTCTACTTGGACTGTTGTGAAGCCTGCAGCACCAACCCTTCAAGATCTTTTCTTCAGTGCTGATGTGACCCTCCCTGTGCATATGGGGAAGAGTAAATCCAGGCTTGGGACTTAACAGTTAAGGAGGTTACGTTAATCTTCAGTTATGCATATTCAACAACAGTGAGTATAGATGCTCAATCAGAGAACAAACTATCACTGATATTGCCTGGTTTGTTGTGAGTTCTCTGCAATAAGTAACATCTGACTGATATGGTCCTGGTCAGGTCACCATCTTTTTGACCAAGGTTATCTATGTGCTGCTTATTGTTGCGTGAGAACTGACGTTATGGGCTCATAGCATTCACTGATTGAGCACTTATACTTCTGATGTGGCATCAGAGTGTCCGTTTAACACCCAAGCATACATTTTGCTCTCCCCATATGTATATCACCTTATTCTGGATTATTATGGTGTTTCCTTATTGACTGTTATATATATGTCGGAACAATAATGAGATCTATTATATTGCCTAATGTTGGTTGATATACTGTACATCCCCTGATCATCCATATCAATGTAATTTTCCATGCCTGCATTCTGCTCTCATATCCCTATTTCCCTGTGTTACTTGGATTTTGTATCCTACCCCCCCTCCACCATGATCCTTTGCATACCTGTGTTGATTAGTCAACCTGTGGCTTTGTGGCAAGCTTGCCTTGTTAATTTCGTTAAATATTAAATATGATTTATCTGCGATGTTGTTTGTGTCTGCCTCGTCAATGTTGATACCATAGCATTTCCGGAACATCAATAAAAGGACCTTCAGACTCCACATCTGTGCTCTGCACCATCAGTTAGGGGTGTCAATAGAATTCTCACAGTGTGTTTGCATTGTCACCAAAAGTGAGTACACCCTTAATTTGAAATGTCAAAATTGACATGAAATGTCAATTATGTGTGGCCACCATTATTTGCCAGAACTGCATTAACCCTCATGGCCAGGGAGTTCACCCGAGCTTCCCAGGTTGCCACTGGAGTCCTCTTCCACTCCTTAATGATACATCAGAGCTGGTTGATGCTAGAGACCTTGCACTCCCCCACCGTCAGTTTGAGGATGCCCCACAGACGCTCAATATGGTTTTGGTCTGTCGACAAGCTTGGCCTGTCCATCACCTTTACCTTCTTTAGCAAGGCAGTGTCGTCTTAGCGGTGTGTTTAGGGTCGTTATGTTATGTTGCCCTGCAGCCCAGTCTCCCAAGGGAGGGGATCATGTTCTGCTTCAGTATGTCACAGTACATGTTTTCATTCATGGTTCCCTCAATGGACTGTAGCTCCCCAGTGCCAGAGATAAATGGATAAGTCACAACGAACACAAAAACATTGATATGAGATGAACCCATCATTTTGAACCAAAACAGTGATGCAGAGAGAGGGGAGGCAGCATCTGACATCATTAGGTAAATGCATATAGTGGGAATCCACACAACATATTAGCAAAAACATCTATACACATGCATATATGTTTGGTCTGGGCCTGCATGCATGCTGCCAGCACTGAGGAGCTACAGTTCTTTGAGGGAACCCATGAATGCCAACATGTACTGTGACAAACTGAGAAAGAGCATGATCCCTCAGATAGGAGAACAGGCCGCAGGGCAGTATTCCAACATGCTAACGACCACAAACACACCTCCAAGCCGACCACTGCCTGGCTAAAGAAGCTGAAGGTCAAAAGTTGATGAACTGGCCAAGTAGGTCACCAGACCTAAACCCTATTGAGCATCTGTGGGGAACTCCTCAAATGGAAGATGTGGAGTGTAACGGAACCCATCACTGTTTTACCCTGTTTTATGGTTATGGTTAAAATATGATCATACTGTTATACTGTATGTATGTTGGTTTCTGCTCAGCAAAATCTTAGCCCAGACTATTGCAGACCTTGGCATAATAGATAATCCTAGTACAGAGACTCATCATAGGATAAGGAAGTCTATTGTATCAAGTGTTTTCATTATCTGACATAACAAAGAAGGATGATCTAAGCAATGTCTGATTGTATCAAAGTAGCCAGGTAGTCTCCGGGAGGTGTGACCCACCTGTTGTTCCTCAATGTGTATTGTGTGGCCAACTATGGGGGATGTGTGTATTGCCTGTGGGAAGAGATGTGTATATATATATTTCTGGGCAACAAAATAAAGTCCGTATTCATTTGACTACCAATTGAGTGTGGGCAAATATTGCAGGTTGGGAATGGTGAGACTGTAGTGCTTCTTGGATATTGTACCGTATACCAGCGGAGATATTGGACTGCGTGTTCCAACTCCATTACAGGGAGTGCAAGGTCTCTAACATCCACCAGCTCCATGATATCATCATGAAGGAGTGTAAGAGGACTCCAGTGGCAACCTGTGAAACTCTGGGGAACTCCATCCCCATGAGGGTTAAGTCAGTGCAGGAAAATAATGGTGGCCACACAAAATAATCGCCAATTTCACTTAGGGGTGGACTCACTTTTGATATTTCCCCTGAATTAATCTATCCATGTGTCATGAACATGAATATCATGCATCACCGTTACTGTAATCAAACTCATGAATATTACCTCCACCCTCAGCTGCACTAGTGGCTGTTACCCCAACCCTACATTAACACAGGGCTGGTATATTGAAGGAAGATGTATGTACTAATCCAATAACGTTGGTGTGTAGCATTCATGTGGTGTTTACCAAACATGGTACAGTACAAACGAAAACAAACAATGATAATGTGAGCAATACATAATGTTTAATCTTATGTTGCTTTCCCAAATATTTACAAAAAAAAAAAAAATGGGAGGCAGAAATCCATGAACATCAATAAAATTGAACCTAAAGAGATAAGAACAAGACATCAATTAGAACAATATACGCATTGACTGCAACACCTCAACGTCAATACATCTTGGACATCAATTGCTTCTATATGCAACATGAACATGTTCTCACCTATTTACGCTTCCGCTTGTGTGTTTCTTGGCTCTCCTGGCCTTTGGAAGATGTTTCCCTAGGCCGGCCCGACCTCTTCTAATGTTTGGAGGGTCTTCCGGCCTGGATGCTGGGGACAGGGTCTGGGATGTGGAAGGTGGGGAGTTGGAAGGGGTAGCCGGTCTTGGTGCTGGCCTTCTCGGGCCATTTCAGGCCTTCGGGCGTACTCCTCCATTAACTGATTATGACGCCTCGCCTCCTGGAACATCCGCTGATTTTGAAGTGTCATTTGAGCAAAGACTCTGTCATTATGGCGTCTCCTCTCCTGTAAGTTCCGGGCGTTGTTGCGTCTCCTCTCCTGTAAGTTCCGGGCATTGTTGCGTCTCCTCTCCTGGAAGTTCCGGGCGTTATTGCGTCGCATCTCCTCGAGCTTCCTGGCATCATGGCGTCTCATCTCCAGCATGAACTGTTGATTTTGCTCACGCTCATGCTGGAGATGAGCCAGGAAATCCGGGCACTGGGCCGCTGACAGCGCAGGACTAACTGGCAGCAACCCAGACCACTGTGTCCTCTGGGTGGAGGCACTGCTGACTGGTGTGTCCTGCCTGGGAGACGCCTGCTGGGCCTGCGTGGCCGGAGTGGCTGGCTGGGCCTGCGGGGCCTGTTGGTCCTGAGTGGCCACAGTGGCTGTCTGTGCCTGCGGGGCCTGTTGGTCTTGAGTGGCCACAGCGGCTGTCTGGGCCTGCGGGGCCTGTTGGTCTTGAGTGGCCACAGCGGCTGTCTGGGCCTGCGGGGCCTGTTGGTCCTGAGTGGCCACAGCGTCTGTCTGGGCCTGCGGGGCCTGTTGGGCCGGAGTGGCCACAGCGGCTGTCTGGGCCTGCGGGGCCTGTTGGTCTTGAGTGGCCACAGCGGCTGTCTGGGCCTGCGGGGCCTGTTGGTCTTGAGTGGCCACAGCGGCTGTCTGGGCCTGCGGGGCCTGTTGGGCCGGAGTGGCCACAGTGGCCTGCTGGTCCTGCGGGGGCCACATGCCCTGCCAGGGGCCCATGCTCCAGGGCAGCATTGTTTGTGAAGCCATATTGGGGGCACAACCGGAATGGGACCACATTGGGTGGCCCAACATTTGGCCAGCCCACATTGGCTGGGAGCCAGGCGGTGCCATTATCCTGGCTGGAGGCAATTGATGGCACCTCGTGGATGGCCCAGGTGGGCTTTGGTACGATGGGCCTGCTGCAGGGGATGTGGCTGCTGGTGGTCCTGCATCTTGACATGTTGCAGGTCCCTGAGGAGGCAGGGGACGCCTGGCTGGTACTGAAATGAGACAAGATTTTGATTTGAGTATTGTTGTTTCCATATCTCTGAGATCAGAGTGACTTGTAATTGGCTGTGAATGTTTGACGCCAATCAAAATTGATTTGCATCATTAGTATTGTGGATCCTGGCTGGGATCTTTCCTGTTATGTGACACCGACTACTGGCAGCAGCAGTTGGACCAAGGGGCTGATAGATGGCGCTGCCACTGTTATATACATCATTTTCAACTTACACAGAAGCCCAAAAGCACTAGCCCTCACACTTATCCGAACCCCTTACCTTAACAACACCATAACCCACTAAATCTGCATGATTATATAATCTCCAGGAAAATGCTGTGACATGTAGAGGCTGCTCACTGCTGCTACCAGCAGTCACGGTCAGATAACAGGAAAGGGCCCATGGCTATATGTAATGCTGGTGCGGTGTGCCAACTGCAGTTAATTAGGACACATGCTCATCTGAATCTGTTGTCCAGTGTGTGAGACAGACCAATCTGTGACCAATCCTCAGCAATGTGAGTTAACATGTTAATGTAACATGGTCCAGATTATGCTGTTACACAACACAAACTTGCAGTCCATCAGAGTCTGTATCCGCATATGCTGCAGTGTGCACATCCATACATGTACTCTCATGGGGATGTACCAGCTAGACCGGACCTATCCTGTTGTATGTGCGCATATGTGCGCATCTCTGGAAGTGCCCCACCAACGACTCTAGCTACGCCAGCCCAGCAGGCCAGGTAAGTGGTTATGGGTTTCAGGTTCTGGCTACAGTTAGGGGGGATGGGTTAGAGTTAGAAAGTGGTGTTTAGGGGGTTAGGGTTAGAGGGTTATGGGCTTTGGGTGTACCAACTATTTTTGACGGCTACATGGGGACGCAAGCGCAGCCGCATCCCTAGAGTCGGCGGCGGCACTCTTCCAGCACATACTGAAATGCCCACATAAAACAGGATACATCCGCTATACCTATAATCAAAATGTACATGAATTCTAAGCAGTAGGAGGCTTAAGCCAAACAGCTATGGATGGGCCAGTTTAACATGGAGTAGAGTGTGACAGGGGAACTCATGACAATAAAAAATCAATTGCAATAGAGTTGTCATGTATGCTTTATATGCACTGGGAACCAACAGCAAACATAACAGTAACATCAATAGATTTGCAAAACGGTATCATAATCAGTTGTGGGAGGAGGTATTGGACATATATTTAATTGATAACAATTCTGACAAGTATATTTCTTTACACTGGATTTACATGATTTTCGCAGCCTCATATATCTGTAGTCACAACCAGATATCTTACAGTGCAATTCAACGTCAGTTATCTATCTGTGTGAGGTACATGTGCATACATATGAGGGTGTTAAGGTGTACATGGTACTCACATTGCAGGGTTTCAGGCCGACCGGAGTCCACCAGGCTAGGGAGGCCCACGACTGACGCTGGCCGGATCATGTCGCGGACTGTGGCCTCCCAACCGGGGTATGTGAAGGTTTGTGGCGGCCCACCACCGGTTCCACGTGCTGCTTTGGCCTCATCGGCCATCTTCTTTTTTACATCGATGCGGCAGTCTTGGAACCGGTGCTGGACAGACTGCCAGGTACGATTCGCATACCCCAGCGAGGAGACCTCAGCCGCGATCTCCTTCCAGGCATCTGTCCTCTGCCTGGGCCTCACTTCACTCCCACCGGTTAGGATGGAGTGTCGGGCTTGCACTCCTCTAACCAGTGTTTCGATCTCCTGGATGGTAAAGTTTGCTGCCCTTTTGCGGGCCGCAGCAGCTTGCTGGCCAGCCTGTGGCTGGGGGCCCTGCTCTCCCTGACCTCTCCCTTCACTGCCTTCTCCCTCCATCTCTCCTCCTCTATCTCTCTTGCTCTCACAAAACCTCCAACTCCAAGACCTGTGTGTCCACTTGCACAGCATACAACACAGTCACAGATTACCGAATTTCACTCCCTTTTAAAATATTTGTGCCCTTGATTGTCATCTTCCTATTGGTTAATTGATTTCAGGTTTGATTTTAGGATTACGGGCTTGAGACTTGGCCGTAGCTTCTTAGTGAAGCACGTACGGGTTTGGCGGATGATTGCCCTCCAAGCCCGTAGCTCGTTATTCAAACCCGTGCGGGCTTGCATGATAGATGAAGTTAAATATCTTTATTTGCACATTTGAGAGTAGGGGAATGTTGAGCTATTAATTCTGAAACCAAACATCACTTTCACTTTTAATAAAAGTACAGGATGGCTTTTCTATGCTACGACTTGTAAGTTAGCCCTTTACGACCCGTAGGTCTATTTTACCCATTTCCGGACTTGACGGAGGCTAATCCCGCAGCCTTTGCGGGTCTGAGGTGCTCCAAGCCCTCGGGACTTTGTCCACGGATATTTGACAAGAATTTGAAAATACAAAAATTGCGGATTTGAGGATAGGGGAATGTTGTGCTATTTTTGCTAACACCTACAATCACTTTATTGTCTCATCAGAGTGCAGGATGGCTTTATTTGGGCTTTATTATGTGCTTAATTGGTGCTAGCGGGACCTGTTTGCTGCAAGTAAGCTGCGGCTCGCTTTTAGCCTTGCAGAGAGGTTTCCCGTAGCAATTGAATAGCAACCGGGGCTTTCTTGCGGCCGAAACTCTTGCGGCCGTTTTAGATCAAAGGCTTTCCTCCGGTGCGAGCGGCCGCAAGGCGCCGTCCGCAAGCCTGCCGGAGCCCCCGGCCGTAAGGGAATAGAATAGCCGAATAGCTTGCGGCCGGTCCTTGCGGCCCCGCAACGGCTGCGGACGCTAATAGAATGAGGCCCTTAGAGTGGTACTGAATACAAGTAGTAATGTATAAGATACAGTGCATTGCAAAAGTATTCATCCCCCCTTTGCATTTTTGTGTTTTGTTGCCTCACAATCTGGAATTAACATGGATTGTTTGAGGATTTGCATCATTTAATTTACAGAGCATGCCCACAACTTTTTTTTTTCCTTCTTATTGTGAAGCAGACAACAAATAGGACAAAATAACAGAAAAAGTCAATGTGCATAACTATTCACCCCCAATACTTTGTAGAGCCACCTTTTGTGGCAATCACAGCTCCAAGTTGCTTTGGATAATCCTCTATGAGCTTGCCACATCTTACCACTGGGATTTTTGCCCATTCCTCCTTGCAAAACTGCTCCAGCTCCTTCAAGTTTGATGGTTTGCGCTTGTGAACAGCAATCTTTAAGTCTGACCACAGATTTTCTATTGGATTGAGGTCTAGGCTTTGACTTTAGCATTCAAACACATTTATATGTTTCCTCTTAAATCACTTAAGTGTTGCTTTAGCACTGTGTTTGGGGTCTTTGTCCTGCTGGAAGGTGAACCTCCGTCATAGCCTCAAATCACGCACAGATTTTGCTCAAGAATATCCCTGTATTTAGCACCATCCATCTTTCCCTCAATGCTGACCAGTTTCCTAGTCCTGGCTGCTGAAAAAACATCCCCACAGCATGATGCTGCCACCCCCATGTTTCACTGTGGGGATAGTGTTCTTTGGGTCATGTGATGTCTTGGTTTTGCGCCATAGGCCCTCATTCAATTGCGATTTGGCCAATTGAATAGTGCTCTAAATAAGCACATAACATATATTTTTTAAATACGTTTTTAGTTAGTGAAAACCTTGTTTTATGATAGATGTTTACTAACTAAAAACGTCTGTAAAAAAAAATGCTATGGGCTTATATACAACCCTAATCAATTGGCCAAATCACAATTGAATGAGGCCCATAGTGTTTTCTTTGATGGCCGAAAAGTTACATTTTAGTCTCATCAGACCAGAGCACCTTCCTCCATACATTTTGGGAGTCTCCCACATGCCTTTTCACAAACTCAAAACATGCCATTTAGTTTTTTTTGCTGAAAGTAATGGCTTTCTTCTGGCCAACTCTATGGAGCGTGTGGCTTATTGTCGTCCTATGTACAGATACTCCAGTCTCTGCTGTGGAACTCTGCAGCTCCTCCAGGGTTACCTTAGGTCTCTGTGCTGCCTCTCTGATTAATGCCCTCCATGCCCGGTCCGTGAGTTTTGTTGGGCAGCCGTCTCTTGGCAGGTTTGTGCCATGTTCTTTCCATTTGGTTATGATAGATTTGATGGTTCTCCTGGGGATCATCAAAGATTTGGATATTTTTTTATAACCTGACTTGTACTTCTCAACAACATTGTCCCTTACTTGTTTGGAGAGTTCCTTGGTCTTCATGGCAGTGTTTGGTTAGTGGTGCCTCTTGCTTAGGTGTTGCAGCCTCTGGGGCCTTTCAAAAAAGGTGTGTATATGTAATGACAGATCATATGACGCTTAGATTGCACACAGGTGGACATCATTTCACTAATTATGTGACTTCTGAAGGTAATTGGTTGCATCAGAGCTTTTCATGGGCTTCATAACAAAGGGGGTGAATACATACTGTGATCGTTTGCTCCTTGGAAGTGTTGACAAGCAAGTGGAGTGTGAGTTCTTGTCAGAAGTGAAGGAGTTAACACTTCTGAAAGAACTCCTAATTGGAGCAACTCCCCTTTAAAAGACTGGAAAGCAGACATGGAAAGGGGAGGAAGGGCTGACTAGGCCCTAGGCAGCTGTGCTGCTGAGAGGAACAAGCACAGAGTGGAAGGTGATCTGGTGTGGAAATACAGTGAAGTTGTGAACTACCCTGTAAAGGATCGCCAAGTGACTGTACTGGGAGAACGGGGACTACAGCAAGTCGTGTGAGCTGGAAGATTGACTTCAGACTCAGGAGGTGAAGTCACAAGGAAGCCACGTAAGTGAAGGGGATTAGTGAGGAATCCCAGGCAGAGTTTGCCTTAAAGGCCTAGGCACGGTTGTTGCTGAAGTATTATGCCCCAGGGAAGAAGTGAAGATAAAGAGTAGTTAATACAAGTGAGTTTGTGTATGCAAGGGTCACTGGGGTGAAGCATACGGGAGAGACGGGCGGGCCCTATGCTTCACCCGCAACCGTGTCCCAGAGAGAGGAGCGCTGTGTCCGAGAGAGGAGCGCTGTGTCCGAGAGAGGAGCGCTGTGTCCGAGAGAGGAGCGCTGTGTCCGAGAGCGGAGCGCTGTGTCCCGAGAGAGGAGCGCTGTGTCCGAGAGAAGAGTGCTGTGTCCGAGAGAGGAGCGCTGTGTCCCACAGAGCGAGGAGCTAGAGAGGAGCTGTGTCCCACATAGCGAGGAGCCCGAGAGGAGTGCTGTGTCCCACAGAGCAAGAGAGGAGCTGTGTCCCACAGAGCGAGAGGAGCTGTGTCCCAGAGAGCGGAGCTGTGACCCAGAGTTGAGCGGTGTCCCAGAGGTTGCTGAAGAGGGTGACCTAATCTCGCTGGGACCCTCACCTGTAAAGAGACTGTTTATTTCCTGGCCACAAGGTGGCACTACCCCAGTTAAAGGACTGTTTTCAAGCTGACCACCAGGTGGCAGACTACCCAAGTTAAAGGACTGTCTACAACCTGGACACAAGGTGGCATTCTCCCACCTCGCGGAGAAGTAATTGTTTTTTTTTAAGCCAAGCTACGGCTACCGCTGTTTTTCTTTCTTCAAATAAACCTATTTGCTGCACTTTCATGCCGGTATCAGCCCTTCATTCAAGAAACCACCGCTATATGCGGCCATCCTGATCACAATACTCACATGCTAATTTTCTGTTTTCTGTTTCTAAAAAATAGTTTTATGTATATATTTTTCTCATTTTACTTCACCAACTTAGACTATTGTGTTCTGATCCATCACATGAAATTCAGATTAACAAAACATTGAACTTAAGGCTGCAATGTAGCAAAATAGGTAAAAAGTCAAGGAGGGTGAATACTATTGCAAGGCACTGTAGATGAGTCTTACATGCATCCACAATGGATTGAATTTTTGATAGGTGAGTCCAGTAAAAAGCGAGTATTGGAAATTATATGACAAGCAAGTTGATTAGATTAGATATTTTTTTATTGTGGCATGAATGAGAAAGTAGCATTTGCTAGAGAGGTTATGAAACACGAGAGCGCGGCGTCACAGATACCAAAGAAGGGATTGATTTGAAGAAAAGAATGGTAGAACGTCAACGAGTTAGATACTAGAAAGTGAGTTAAGTGGTTGAAGACCAGTCACTCTATTAGTTTTGAAGGTGGAGAGAAGGTGGGTTTCTTTAAGAATTTGGGGACAATAATACAAATGATATGTTATATGTAGCATCAGTTATATGTATTACTAGCAACTTGCCCGTCAAAAATGACAGGGCATTGAAATTGTGAGGCAGGGAATGCTGTTTGGGCGAGACATTAATTTTTTTGGTGGTCCGAGATCCTTCGGCGCTCATTGCTAGGCTGTTGGTTGTTATATTTTTTTTTTCTTGTGGGCTCTTTTGCTGTTATTGTTTTGTTGGCGGTGATCTGCTTTTTGCGCTTATTGCTTATTGTTGTGAGTCGCGCGGTGAATGGATTTTGGGTTTATTGTGAGATTTTATTTTTTGTTTTTGTGTATATTTGTTTTTGTATGCTAATGAAATATTTAATAAATTAATATACTTTACCTATTTGTAAGTAATATATGCAGGAAGCATTGTGTTGAAGAGCTGACAACCTGTTTTGATGTTCCTGCAGCATACATTGTAGGTTGTGGAGCTGAGGTGTAAGTGTCAGCAATGTGTGCAGTGTGTAGTGTAAATAGGCTGCGTGCGCGAGGGAAATCCGTTAGGGTAGCTGTGTACTTCCGCATTGTGTAAGTTAGTGTTGTATAATGGCGGTGAATGTGTATGTGGTACGCGGCTGTGTATGATGTAGCGTCCTTAGTAAGAGTGTATCATGTACCTCGTACAGCTTTTTTTAAATGCCGTATGTGCTTGGTGGTGTTTTGCGTGTTTAGGGTCCAGTAGCCTCGTTTAGTTTTTTTCGGCGGCCATGTTTTCTGTCGCTTAGGGGATTTTCGTGTGTCTAAACTCAGGAATTTGGACTTAAATTGAGGTGTAACTTCACTTGCAGAGGTCCTGGGTGCCCCCTCTTGCTGTGGGTAAGTTTTTTATGTATTTTTTTTGTGTATTTAAAAGGGCGCGAATGTGTATGTGGTATGCAAGCTGGCAAAGCGTGATGACGATTCATAGTTTGACAACTATTATATGTGATTTGAAAGGGTTAGGCTAGGGATCCATACATTTTCCAGGATATTTCCAGGTTTGCTTATTGAGATCAGCTTGGCATGGGGACTTTATAAACAGTTTTGGAAGTGTAATAATAGATTATTTTAATTTTTTCCTAGAGAAAATGTCAGTATTTTTTCAAATGATTGTTTGTGTTGATTTATTATGTAGCAATGTCCTCTCTAAATGTAGTTTTCTAATAATATTGTCTCCCTGCGCTGGCATAGTACCTGGGTCTGAATTAGCTTCACATTGATGTGAATACTGTTATACTTGTAAAGAGTATTTAGTCTGGTTTGGTAATCAATAACTCATGTACATATCATTGTGGGAAGTGAAATGCTGTTCACAGTAGAGCATCAATGCAAAACTCAAATTTTTGGGATGTAACTTTTTTTTATTGGCAGAACACAATCTGTATCAGTTTTACAAATCAATACTCAATCTCCTGCAAATACTCTTGTGTATATATAGTTTTCAATTGATTTTATTTTGAGGCTATTGGCAGTGCATGATATGCTTATCTCGTATAGAGTTGGATGAGTCAAGCCATCAGATGTGTCAATCTATTTCTGTCGTAATATATTGATATCGTTTTTTATTTTAGCTTTCAACCTGAAGTGTGGGAGATCTACTGGACAGCCTCTCTATTCTTTTGCTATCCTATTGGGCCTGTTTGACAGCATTTTACATATCCAACACTTCATTCTACAGTGTGTATGGCTTTTCATTCAATAATTTCATAACTTGCTGTGATGGAATATGAGGTAAGCAAAAATATAAAAACACAAAGAAAATAGAAAAACACTAATAAAAAATTCTACAAGAATCTGCCAAAATACACAAAACGAAATTCCAAAACTTGTATCAGTGTAACAATATCATCAGTCAAATTCAGAAATTAAATAGAGTTTAATGGAAGGTAAAGTCAAAGTACAGACAAAATATATATAATATTGGCAGTATAAACAAAAGGGAATAAACAAACAAAACTATCTTTCACTCTTTGATGCCTCCAGAGACCATGGACAGAATTCTGCACAGAAGGAGTCATAGTGACAGGGAGCTTTTGCTTCTTAGTTGAATGCTCTCAACAAAAGAACACAGAGCTTGAAGAACTTTGTGACCATGGAGTTATTCATGCGTGTCACAATCTCTTGTTCTATAAGTTGTGGCACAAACTCCAACAATGAGTTCCAATACATGGTCCAGTCCATTTTAACTGCAAACCTTATACAGAAGTCCTTGTTACTGTGCAAAGGCCAGTATGCCCTAAGTCAACCCAGTTTCTCACTGAAGGCTTTTATCCTCCTGGCCTAATATTTCCGTAGGTCATGGTCTCTTGAAGAATCTCTAAGCTACCTCAATATGTCATCTACTCGAACTTGTAGTGTCCATTTGTGATGATCCTAAGACTTCCTCTTACGCAGCACTGGGTCACCACCTTCCGTACCCGTGCCCCATCTCACTCTTCCTCGTGTAGGTGATTTTTAAGGTTGGGTGACACTTTGTTTGGTTGCTGGGGATCAAGTTGAGATGGTGGAGAGGTCTGAGATGAGGAGGCCGCCATCTGGGTTGCATTTGTGAAACCGAAGCCTGGAAAGGTATGAGCTGGCGTTCGGCTAATTGGATGAGTTGCTGTCTGTCCCGAATCACCTGTTCCTCATAGCTTTCCATGCTTCGGTTGTGCCTCCTCACCTCCGAATGGAGCGATCCGTTGCTCGCCAGGAAGGTGTGTGTGAGCCGAACCTGCCTTCTGAGCAATCAGAGCCTCTCAGACTGTTGTTTCTTCCATGTCCATGTCATGTCCTCCCTGGTGAAACAGGCCATGAGAGGTGGTGGTGTTGACAGCATTGGGGCGGATGTTGATGGCATTGGGGCGGATGTTGACGGCATTGGGGCTAGAGTTGACAGCATTGGGGCCGGAGGTGATGGCATTTGGGCCGAAGGTGTTGGCAGGAGTGCCTGAGGTGATGTCAGGCATGTCGGAGGTGTTGGCAGGAGTGCCTGAGGCTACATAGTTACATAGTTACATAGTTTTAAGGTTGAAAAAAGACTTTCAGTACATCAAGTTCAACCTTTTAAGATCTCCTCTGATCTGCAATATGCGGATTAACTATGAATTAATTAGTTGTAAAAAAAAAAAAAGAAAAAAAAAACAATTCCCTCCTTATCCCAGACACCGGCGACCGGACTTCTCCCTGGATCAATACTGCCTCTCTAATTATCCATGATAACCCTGAATTCCCTTTTTAATTAGAAATAAATCCAGTCTCCTTTTAAAGTTGTCTATCGAATCCGCTGTCACCACCTCCTCTGGTAGAGAATTCCACAGATTAACCACCCTTACTGTGAAGAGCCCTTTTCTTTCTTTAAGGTGGAATCTTTTTACTTCTAACCTCAAGGGATGTCCTCTTGTCAGTTGAAAACCTCTTGGCACAAAAAGCTCCCTTGACAAATCTTTATACTGACCCTGGATGTATTTATATAAGGTAATCATATCTCCTCTTAGACGCCTTTATTCTAGAGAAAATAAGTTTAATTTGGTTAGTCTTTCTTCATAACTTAGCCCCTCCATTCCCCTTATTAGTTTTGTTGCCCTCCTCTGTACCTTTTCCAGCTCTAAAATGTCCTTTTTATGAAGTGGTGCCCAAAATTGTACTCCATATTCCAAATAAGGGCGTACTAGAGATTTGTATAGTGGCAGAATTATATTTGCTTCCCTGGCTTCTATACCCTTCTTAATACATGCTAATATTTTATTTGCCTTTGCAGCTGCTGCTTGGCTTTGAGCACTGTTACCTAGGTGGTTGTCCACAAGCACTCCCAAATCCCTTTAAATACCTAATACACCTAGATTTGCTCCATTAAGATTATAAATTCCATTTACAACAACTCTTTGCTTCCTGTCTTTTAGCCAGCTCTCAATCCATGAGCAAATATTTACTGCAACTCCTGTATCTCTTAGTTTGCACAATAGTCTCCCGTGTGGCAATGTATCAAAAGCCTTTGCAAAAGCCAAAAAGACTACATCCACTGAGTTGCCTTAATCCAGGTTCCTACTAACCTCCTCATAGAAACTAATTAGATTTGTTTGACATGACCTATCCCTCATAAATCCATGTTGACTCCTATTTATAATCCTGTTCAAATAGACATATTCTTGTATATTATCCCTTATTAACCCTTCTAAAAGCTTCCCCACTACAGAAGTGAGGCTCACTGGTCTATAATGGTTTAGCTATTACAGAACCCAGTTCCATTAGTACCCTTGGATGTATTCCATCAGGACCCTGGGCTTTATTAACATTTATTTTTTCCAACCTTTTTGGATTACTTCCTGTGTTAACCAATTATTTGACAAAGGTAGTGAAGCCCCATTATGTTGCTGTGTCCCAACCACTGGTATCTCCCATGTGTATACCGAAGAAAATAACCTATTTAGCTCATCTGCCTTTTCTTGGTCACTATTCCTGTTCCTATAGCTTCCTTCCTCGCCTTCTTTCCATTAATATACCTAAAAAATATTTTAGGGTTAGTCTTACTCTCTTTTGCAATTCATTTTTCATTTTCTATTTTAGCTAGTCTAATCGCCCTTTTGTAAGCCTTGTTGATTTCCTTGTATTCCTGTAAAGCAGTCTCAGTCCCCTCTTGTTTGTATAATTTAAATGCCTGTTTTTTACTCCGTATCTTGATCTTTAAATCATTGTTAAGCCACATTGGATGGGATTTACTCCTTTTACTTTTATTCCCACACGGTATATGCCATTGTTTATGTATGTTTAGTAAGGATTTAAATGTTGTCCATTTATGTTCAGTATTTTTACCTGCCAGTTCTCTGTCCCAGTCTATACTTTGTATTGCTGCTCTTAGACCGTTAAAATCTGCCATTTTAAAATTAAGAGTTTTCGTTGGCCCCTTAAAATTTTGTTTTTTTAATTCAATCTCAAACGAGACTGTGTTGTGATCACTGTTTCCCAACGGTTGCCCTATTTCAACATTTGATACTATATCAATATTATTTGTGATGAGTAAATCTAAGATAGCTTCATTTCTAGTAGGCTCTTGTACAACCTGGGCCAGATAATGATCCCTGAGTGTACTCAAGAACCTGCTCCCCTTAGATGAACTGCTGGTCTCATTTATCCAGTTTATTTCAGGGTAATTAAAATCTCCCATTATTAGAACTTGACCATGCTTAGCTGCATTTTCAATCTGTAACAATAATTGTATTTCCTCACTTTCAGCTATATTTGGGGGTTTATAGCATACTCCTACTAATATTCAGTTAGAATTTGCTGCTCCGCTATTTAACTCTACCCACAAACATACAGCTATATCACTAGGTCCACCAGAAATATCTTCTCTGACTATAGGCTTAAATTTAGGCATAACATACAGACAAATCCCTCCTCCTCGTTTACCATTGCCTCTATCTTTCCTAAATAGGCTATAACCATCCAGATTAACAGTCCAGTCATGAGATTCATCCCACCACGTTCCAGTAATGCATATTAAATCCCATTTTTCATTAATTGCTAATAATTCTAACTCTCCCATTTTTCCTGGCAAGCTTTCGGTCATTAGCAAGCATACACCTTATGTTATGAGTCTGTAGTTCTGAAGTGCCTGCCACTGTACTTGAATTACTTAGTACTACCTCCCTATTGACTATACTACCCTCCCCATCCCCTCCCCTATGAGTTGTTAATTCATCCCGTATACCATCTACATTTTCTACCCCATTACTTATATCTAGTCCCTCCCCGCACCTACTAGTTTAAAAACTCCTCCAGCCTTTCTACCATCCTATCCCCTAATGCAAAAGCTCCCTCATCATTAAGGTGCAATCCATCCCTACTGTAGAGATTGTACAGCAGGAGTGCCCGAGGTGACGCAGCAGGGCCCGAGCTGACGCAGCAGGGCCCGAAGTGATGGCAGCGGGGCCCGAGATGACGCCAGCAGGGCCTGGCGTGTCGGCAGGAGTGCCTGAGGTGTTGGCAGCAAGCCTCGAGGTGTCGGCAGGAGGGATGAAGTGTTAGGCCATGTTGGGGGACCCCATGGTGCAGGAGTGGTTGTGGCTTGCCATGGCTACAATGTTGTTGTAGCAGGTGTCAGCTGTGATGATGGCTAGGGCCAGGACAACATCGTCAGGTTTGGTGATGTTGTTCGTTGGCTCCATAACATGCCGGGTGGAAGGGTCTGGAACAGCTGTGCATGGCTGAATTATGCGTTTGAGGGCAAGGGCAGTGGATACAACTCCTGAGATGTGGCTGATCATCTGGATTGTGAATGGGCAGCTTCTGTGGATGGTCCAGGGCCCTCTGGAATGTCCTGGTCTTCTTCGTCAACCACTACCACCAGTGGAGCCTCCACCTGTTCCTCTGTGGTTGGTCTTGTATATTTGTTTTTTTTCCCTACACAATTGACAGCTATGTGTTCCCATATCCTTGACATCATCGTCACCTGTGATTGACTGTAGTGCTTCTGTTACACAGATGAACCACCGTCTGCATAATGAGCATTGTGGATCATGGCTCATATGTGAACTGCAGGTGCGGTGTGCCATCTGTATGTGCATTAGACATGTGCTCTGCCAGATCTGCTGTGCAGTGTGTGAGACTAACCAATCTGTGACATGTTCCCAGCAATGGTTGTTAATATGCAGCTGAGACATGGTCCAGGTTAGGAAAATATATGACACGCACATCCGTCCTACAGAGTCTGTATGCACATGTACCAGAGTGCGCACACCCAGACATGTACTCTCTTTTAAATGTCAAATCAATCTTGATCTAATAGCAAATTATAACTGCAGGTTGTACGTGCAGCTCTTGCCTCCTCTGCCATCTTGTCCACCCCCCCAGGAGTCACGACACCAGTATCTCTAACACTAATACAAGCCCTTAGACTGGTGTCTCCATGCCTATTGTATGTAATTACCCCTACCAAGAATACAGCAGTGGGAAAGGGAAAACAATGGGTAATTCTCTTAGACTTGCAGGCATCGGTAATAACGTGAGCTAGAAGGATTGGGTGTAACCATGGATGCACATTTGAATTGATGGTCTGTTGTTGCTAGAATGTGGTATAACTATGTCTGATGGTTTCAGTAATAAAGATGTTATACTGGTTCACATAATTAAAGTGTGAATTCTGTTATTGATGCTGGATGCTGGTTCCTGGAGTAAGTTCTTTTTCCTTATGCTACACAAGAGCACAGACACCTCTCAGTCTAACCTAAGGACTAAAAGTTCTCCCTGCTGTACAGAGGTAAAGCAAATTGGTCACGCCTGTGGGGATAGGTTTGGGCAATATGCTCTTATTATACCCCATTCAACAGACAGGTTGTTACAATTGGTGGCAGTACTGGGACCTCTGTGGAATACAGGAAGATGGCAACTTATAAGGACATGATGGAGCTGAGACCAGAGGAAAGGCTTCCACATGTAAGCATGGATGAGCAGAGGACTGTCCTGTGATAGTCGGAGAGGAGACGGGTATGCAATGGCCCTTACTTAGCTCCTGTGGATGGGAATGATTATCCCCAGTGGAGACAGAATTTTTTTGTTGTTCTTGGAATGGACTGTGAAGAAACAGCGCTTCTAAACCAATGGATGGCATTTCTGGGACTATGGCAGGGTCATGATCTGACTGAGTTGCTGGAGGACCTGGTGGTGCAGGAAAGGGACTTAGAGAACCAGTATGCAGTCTGGTTGGGAATCCCTGGGGTGGAGCCCTATTTGTCATTGGGGCTGAAAGCGGCACTCTGGCAGCTGGCATATGGCCCTCTGAATGGTGGTGTGGGCACTTATCAGCGTACACTGGATGTGCTCGTGAGATGTTGTAACTCTCTGGGGATGGCCCCATGGTCGAATAAGGCTTTTACACTGATTCCATTGATCCGGCAGGAATTACAACTACAGGAAGAGTATATGGATCTGCTAGATGAGGCTGCCAGGGATGGACTTTGGATTCCAAGTTGGGTAAAACCCTGCCAGTCATGCAGGGGAGAAGATCCTGTGCCAGAGACCATGGGAGCCCAGATAAGTTGTTCTATGGCTGGGTCAGATGGGGACTGTATGAACTTGTAATTACTGAGGACTTGCCCTCAAAGGGCCCCATAACCTGTCAAGGGGTCTTGGGAGAGGATGTTATGGAGTCTGACCAGGACTGTGTCTATATGGATCTACAAATGGGCCAGGCCCAGGTAAATGTTAGTATGAATGGGACAGATGAGGATGATACCATTCATGATGGGTGCATACCAGAGACAGTAGAGTCTGAATCCCAGACATTTATAGCAGGTCAGGTGGACCCAGTGCCCAAGGATCCAGTGACTAAAGATCCAGAGGTGAGAGCTGTACCCAGACAGTAGTTCCAGAGAAAGGAGGCTGGGAGACAGTGAGCTCAGCGCAGCCCAAAGGCGTGGAGTCCCCAGACAAGGCCATCAAGAGGAGTACAGACTGGCAGATGAGGCAGGTACATTCCTCAGTGGAGCTATTGTTTTATTGGGTGCCCCAGAAGAATATTTTACATAAAGGAGGGGGAAAAAGGGGACAGTAGCCCTGGCTGTTGGGGGGTGGGATGGTGATAACCCCTGATGAACATTCACTTGAACTGACTATCCCCTTAAACCACTTAAATTGGGTAAGCCAGAAGGCCCAACAGATCCCACAGGTCAAACATTGGACAAGGGAAGGAGCAGACATGGGGAGGGGAATAATGTTGGCCATTTGTGGTCCTTTAGGCCCATGGACTGATGTAAATACCACCAGTCAGCTGTTTGCACTGGCTTGGCTGGGGAGGGCCCAGGATTACCCCATATTTGTTCAAAACTGGCCTCCCTGCTCTGCCCCCCCTGCAGCGGCCCAAATACACAGTTTGTGTGTTTCTACCACTGGAAAGGGATCATTGGCAAGGGGGTGTGGGGGGTCTTCTATTTTACCCAGGATACCTTGTACCATCCCAGAATCAGCAGGTCAAGATATCTCCCTTGCCTGTAAGGAGAGGGTTTTGTTGTTAAAGGACTCTCCCAAGTTTTTGCTGGACCTACTAGCCTAGATGTACTGTTTCCCCTGGATGGCCTTGAAGGGTCCTCCAGGCCAGTGGTCTTATATGTTTCCCCAGAGGCTTGGGAAGATCACTACACCATTGGGAATGAGGGGGAATTCACCTTGGACAGGACGATCACTAAACCTCAGTGTAGTTGAGGAGTCCTCGGATCCAATGGACTCACCAAGCTATACTGGAAAAGAAAGCGGGAAGAATTATCATGGCTGAAGCATGCCAAGGCACCACCTGTGCAATACCTTACAGACTGATGCCCTCAGCCTTATAAGACAGGCTTATTGTGCCAGTGGAAAGTGGCCCACTGAGATGAGTTAACATTGGGGATGTTGTGATTTATGTGTTATTCCTTGTTATACCTGTTTAAAGTTGCCTGGGTGCCACTGGGCCAATACTGTGGTACCCATCTTTATAGTTTGGGTGTACATATGAACATGATGGGAGTGATGGGATGTATGTCCGTGTTGGGCTTTGGTTGGGGGGGCTAGCACTTACAAGGGAAATATTGTATATGCCCAATCTATTTCATATTAAAGGACTAGTCCCTTATTAACAAGATTACAGAGATAATTGACCCCTAGAAATCACATGAGACCAGTATCTCCCCCACTATCACAAGCCCTTAGACTGGTGTCTCCATGCCTATTGTATGTAATTACCCCTACCAAGAATACAGCAGTGGAAAAGGGAAAACAATGGGTAATTCTGTTAGACTTGCAGGAATCTGTGATAACGTGAGCTAGAAGGATTGGGTGTAACCATGGATGCACATTTGAATTGATTGGTCTGTTGTTGCTAGAATGTGGTATAAATATGACTGATAGTTTCAGTAACAAAGATGTTATACTGGTTCACATAATTAAACTGTGAATTTTGTTATTGATGCTGGTTCCTGGAGTAAGTTCTTTTCTGAACTTAGAAAGATCCTTATGCTACACAAGACCAAGAAATTCCTCCTGCGGTACAGAGGTTAAACGAACCGGTCACACCTGTGGGGAGAGGTTTGCTCAATAAGCTCTTATCATACCCCATTCAATAGACTGGTTGTGACATATGGTGTCACCACTAGTACCTCATAGTGCTTTGTAGGGAGCTATCCATTTCTTTCCCACTTGTCCTTTTTCACTAAACTGGGTTTGAATGGTTGCTGCTCTGACCTTTAATGAAGGTCCAGAAATCTCAGCGGTTATATGTTTTTTGCTCCGAGTACTCACTCCCATGCCCTTGCTCTTGACGTTGTATTGATTTGGGAGATCAGGCGACATTGTAGATTCAATTTAAAAGACAGTTACACCAAAATACTTTTATTCTGTAAACACTTTCTAGAGACAAAGGTGTGTTTGTTATTGTACACATATTTTATACATGAATTACTCCAACTTCATATCAGTTTTCCCATAAATGCAGACTCTACAAATTAGCAAAACGTTTCTGGACTAAAAATCCCAGTAGAACAGTTAGCTTTCTCTGGCCATTTCTGATTAGTACATTAAATTGTTAAAGCTCAGTAATTATGGCACTCGCCAGGATTATTTCCATACCCATTTGCAAATTAATGACTGTTATCCTATTATTAGTTTTAGTGCAGAGAGCTTATGGTATGTGAGGGACCAACATATTAATAGTAATTCTGACTATATTATTTAATGTATGTCTCTGTATATTGTATGTTTCCTCAATTTCATCAGATCTTCCCACAGGAAAATGCTTTCCAAGAATATGTTTGCATGCATTAACTACAATTAATTTAAGTAGTATCCTGTGTATTCTCATTTGAACAGAAACCATCTTGTTCCTTAAAGAGACATGGAACACAGATGTTTTTTTTCTACTGTGCATTTGAAAAGCAGGTATTTTTTTCATTAAAAACAAATCATGTCATGGCTAAAAAAATATATGGATCCCTCTGCTTACTGCATTTGTATCAATGTTCCTTCTGCCAGAAGCTAGGTATGGTAAGGGCACTGCACCGTCAGCATTATAGAGCTATATGGAAAAATAGTTTACTCCCAAATAAGCATTTGTCTAAGCGTGGTCCTGGTTTCAAAGACGCAGAGCTGTTTTTGCAGTAGGTTTTTTTAAGCTTTTTGGCAGTCCCTAAATCCCAGATCTTCCAAATACCCACTAGACAAAGATGAGAGGTTCATGCCCACTTAAATATCATACTTTTACGCAGGAGTGTAAGAGACAGAATATTTCTGGGGGGGATACAGCTCACTGTATACCGTAAAATAACTTATATATACATACATACAAACATACCCCATGATGTCTGAGGTGCTGGGAAAATAAAATAATAAAATATAACAATTACAAAGTGGAGATTTAAAGGCTTTATCTACATTTTTTGAGAAAATATTTTGGCATAAACAGAGAAAGGTGAGAGAAGTATCCTTTATTTGATCTGAAATGTAGGCGTTTTCTGTTCTGAATTTCTGAATGTGAGCTCCATGACTTTATGCTCTGATATATCCAATGACATGGAGAAGACCTTGTACAAACTACAGTATTCAGCAACTCCACTTGCAGTTACCTGGATCCAAGCCCAAAACGTTATTCTCAGAGGATATACTGGAATAATCTTTCCAGCTTTTGTAAAATTATTCAGCCGTTCTTGCATATTCAGATCTTTACAGAACCCCCAAAGCAAATAGTAACTAAATCCCTTTAAAAAAAATAAAAACTATTGAGAACTTTTAAGGTCCTTGTGGAAGCAACTTCAGTGAAATTCTATATCCCATTGAAGGTCAGATTTCAGAAAAATTATAACAAAGACTTTTTTGTCTATTTAAAGGTATTCTTATGCCAAGGGAATGTAATTATTTGTTCCCCTTGCACAGTATTAAATGCTGACGGTGTCACCACAGAATGTTAATTGCATGCTGAAGAAATATTTTAAATTATGTTCATTTATGTTTATTATTAAACTAGTGACTTGCCCGTCAAAAATGACTAGGCAATAAAAAAGTTTTGAAATGCTGTTTGTCACACAATGGGAGTCTATTGCGTGCCTCAACTGCCTTTGGCGCTCATTGCACCCTAAGTCCTGCATGTCGCCTAGCTTTGCAAGGCAACGGCTCGCCTCGCTTCACGAGTCTTGCAGTTGTGGCCCTGCATGCCTCAACTGCTCACCTCGTGAGGCTCGCAATGCAACCCTAATTCCTGCATGTCGCCTCGCTTTGCGAGGCAACGGCTCGCCTTGCTTCGCAAGGCTTGCAGTTGCAGCCTTATGGGCCGCCAATGGCAATCGCTGCATGCCTCAACTGCGCTCATGGCACCCTAAGTTTTGTATGTCGGCTCTTTGCAAGGCTTGCTGTCCAATGAGCGCCGTTGCATAGAGCGCCGTAGAAAATGTAAAGCTCATGAAAATGTTTCAGATGTCAGAGCATAATAAAGTGATGTAAATATTTAACTAATTTGCAATATATATATATATATATATATATATATATATATATATATATATATATATATATACATTATATGTAACAGGGAGAATGGCTTCAACATTCTTCCACATACACACCACCTATAATCCCTACTATTCACCCCAGAAAACACATTATAAACACAATACGCACATTTATTTTCTAACACTAAAATATGTATATAATTTTTCTGTTCTTACGTCAGTGGGTGGTGACAAGTACATACTAATCTGTGAGTGACTGGTGTGAATGGTTTTGTGTTTGTGTGCCTAAATTAGTGGAACGCAGGGGTAGAGAGGAGGGACGTGAAGAGGAAAGCAGGAGACATAGAGGCAAAGGGATGACAGAATCAACTAATGTTCGATTTTGAAAATTGAACAATTGTCTACATTATTTTATTTTATTTATTATTTTATTTTTTATTTTATAGGCTACAGTTATGGTCACTGCAACAGGAAATGAGTAATATCTACTTTATCTAGCCACAAAATGCTTGTTGTCACATATCATTTGATTCCCTCCAAATGACATGTGACAGGAAGTTATGATATAAATGCACAAGGAATAGGGCCAATGTTCATAGATTATTCACAGACAACATGTCTTATAGTGCTTCATCTGGCATGACATTATCTTTTTTTAGCAATACAGAAATAGCACACATATGTCTGAAAATGCATTTGATATATATATATATATATATATATATATATATATATACTAGCGTCTTGCCCGTCGAAAAATGACGGTCAATAAAAGAAAGTGTTGAAATGCTGTAATAACATCCAGGACCCTCATGACCCAAAGTGTAAGCACTACACCATTTTAACCCGGTCACTTATGGGGGTCTATCCAGACCCTGATAAGCCTCTATTTAACCCCATCAGTCCCATAAGGGTATATTAAGACCATTATGGGCCTGTTACAACCCAACATTAACCACATAAGTGCCATGACGGTCCTCAAGGACCATCATGTCACTAAGTATAAACACTACACTGCATTATACCCCCCCAATAAAACATTAAATATCAACTAAACACCCTCTACACTAACCTATTAACACCTACACTACCTACCTACCTACCCCCTAATAACCCCCTCCCCACCACTGTAATTACAGAAATAAAAAAAACTAAAGTCATCAAAAATCAAAAATCTACATTACATAAAGTAAAAAACCTAAATCACCAAAAATAAAAAATTTACATTACAGAAAAAAAATAAAAATTCACAAAAAATAAAAAAGGAACATTACAGAAAATAAAAAAATACATTACAACCCCCCCACTGCAAAAAAAAAATACAATATAATACAATTAAATACATACAATACAATACAATAAACCCCTATCTAATATACAACCCCCTATCTAATATACATCCCCCTATCTAAAATACATCCCCCTATCTAATATACAATACTATCTATCTAATATACATCCCCCTATCTATCTAATATACAATAAATACTATCTATGTACTATACATCCCCCTATCTATCTAATATACAGTACATGCTATCTCTATATAGCAACCCTAATTCTAAGCTAAAATAAAATAATTAAGACCACTTACCTTTGAGATGTTTCTTCAGATCACCAACCTAGGGTAAAAAAGATTAAAACAATTACTACAACACGTTTACATAAAATAAATAAACATTCTAAACATTCTAAATATTCTACTCACCTTTCCAGCATGTCCCGTCCTCCATCTTTGCCTCTCCGGCGCAGCCCCTGTTAAAAAAAAACATTACATTAATACACATATATAAACATAAAACCAAGTAAAATCAACACAATCTACATTGTACTTACCTCGCCGCGAAGTCTCCGGCCTCCTCGTGTTCTGCCCCGGAAGCATCCGCGCTTTAAAAAAACAAAAAAAACAGCACACATCCACACTCGCGGATGTCGCCGACGCTGATGAGCTTCCTACGGAGTGTTCCAGAATAAAATTGTCAATGGCGGCTTCTGATTGGCTGAAAACGCTGTCTATCAAACTCAGCCAATGAGAAGACGCCAATTGTGAACCAATGAGAAAGGGATACACCCCAAAATCCCACGCTGATTGGATAATGCACCTGTCAATCTTTATTTGAACCAATCTGAAGGCTTTATTGCCATCAGCGAATCACAATGGGATACACCCCCACGCGGTAATTAGCTGAAGATATCTGCGCCTTCCCATTGGCTGTAATACTGATTGACATTGACAACAGCCAATGAGAAGACGCAAATGCCTTCACCAATCAGTACGTGGGGGTGTACTCCATTGTGATTGGCTATTGTCAGTGCAATCAATCAGAATGCGCAGATGCCTCCAGCCAATCACCCTGTGGGGGTGTATTCCATTGTTATTGGCTGAAGGCATCTGCACCTTGTGATTGGTTTAAATAAAGATTGACAGGTGCATTATCCAATCAGAGTGGGATTTTAGGGTGTATCCCTTTCTGATTGGCTCACACATTGGTGCCTCCTGATTGGGTGAATTTGATAGACAGTGTTTTCAACCAATCAGAAAGCGCCATTGCGTATTTTCTTCTGGAAAATTCTCCGGAGCCTCATTAGCATCGGGGATGTCCGTGAGCGCAGATGTGTGTTCTTTTTTCCTTTTTTTTTTTTAGAGCGCAGTTCCAGGGCGGGGCAGAATAGGAGAAGGTGGCCGGAGACATCGCAGGGAGGTAAGTACAATGTAGATTATGTTTATTTTATTTTGTTTTTATGCTTATGTATGTGTATTAATGTTATGTTTTTATAACAGGAGCTGCAACGGAGAAGGAGGACGGGACATGCTGGAAAGGTGAGTAGAATATGTAGAATATTTAGAATGTTTAGAATGTTTATTTACTGTAAATGTGTTGCACTCATTTTTTTTCCCCCTGATCTTCAGGTGGCTGATCTGAAGGGTCATCTGCAAAGGTAAGTGTTATTATATTTTAGCTTAGAATTAGATTATTTTATATCTAGATAGCATTTATTGTATGTTAGCTAGGGGTTTTTTGTTTTATATAGCATAGCATGTATTGTATATTAGATTGTGGTATTTATTTACATAGATTGCTGGATGTATATAAGATAGATAGGATGTATATTAGATAGATAGTATTTATTGTATATTACATAGATTGTGTGATGTATATTATATAGATAGGATGTATATTAGAATATGGTATTTATTTAGATAGATTGGGGGATGTATATTAGATAGATAGGATGTATTGTATATTAGATAGGGGTGTATTGTATTGTGTTTCATTTTATTTGTATTGTATGTATTTGTATTGTATGTATTTGTATCGTATGTATTTCCTTTTCAGGTGTGTAATTTTTTTTTTCTGTAGTGGGGGGGGGGGGGGTGTAATGTTTTATTTTTATTTTCTGTAATGTTCCTTTTTTATTTTTTGTGACTTAGGTTTTTTTATTTTCTGTAATGTAGATGTTTAATTTTTTGTGATTTAGGTTTATTATTCTATGTAATGTAGATTTTTTTATTTTTTGGGACTTTAGGCTTTTTTATTTTCTGTAATTAGAGTGGTTGGGGGGGTTATTAGGGGGTAGGTAGGTAGTGTAAGTGTTAATAGGTTAGTGTAGAGGGTATTTAGTTAATATTTAATATTTTATTGGGGGGGTATAGTGCAGTGTAGTGTTTATACTTAGTGTCATGATGGTCCTTGAGGACCGTCATGGCACTTATGTGGTTAATGTTGGGTTGTAACAGGTTCATAATGGTCTTAATATACCCTTATGGGACTGATGGGGTTAAATAGTGGCTTATGAGGTTCTGTATGGACCCCCATAAATGACAGGGTTAATTAGCGGTTTATGGGGGTCTGTATTGACCCCCCTGAGTGAGGGGGTTAATGAAGTGCTTATGGGGGTCTGTATTGAGCCCCATGAGTGACACAGTTAATGAAGGGCTTATTGGCGGTCTGTATTGACCCTAATGAGTGACAGGGTTATTGAAGGGCTTATGGGGGTGTATATTGACCCCCATGAATGACAGGGTTAATTATTATTATTATTATTATTGTTTATTTGTAACGCGCCAACATATTCCGTAGCGCTATACATAAGTTAAGTTACAGGCAATGACAAGTTAAGGATTCATACATTGCAAAGAGTGGGTGGCCCTGTCTTTGAGCTTGGAATCCAGTGTCCATAGCGCTTTCCCTAAAGCACTGCGCAGGATTGAAACTCGCAGACTTACAATCTAAAGGTTAAAGTTTTATGTGGTACAGTAGGGAGAGAATAATGCTGAGCATGTTAGGGAGGAAGGTTATAGGCTTCTTTAAAGAGGTACGTTTTTATTGATGTTTTGAAGGATTTAAGGAAGGAGGATAGTCTGGTGAAGGGAGGCAGGGAGTTCCAGAGAATAGGGGCAGCGCGAGAAAAGTCCTGGAGGCGGGAGTGAGAGGAGGTGACAAGAGTGGTAGAAAGAAGAAGGTCGTTAGCAGAACGAAGAGGGCTTGTGGGGGAGTATTTGGAGATGAGAGCAGAGATGTATGGGGGTGTGCTGTTGTTGAGGGCTTTATAACTTTATTCTGGAGGCTAAGGGAAGCCAGTGAAGTGATTGACAAAGAGGAGCTGCCGACACTGAACGATGTGTACTGAAGATGAGTCTGGCGGAGGGAGGCATTTATTATGGATTGAAGTGAGGAGAGGCGAGTGATGGGCAGGCCAACAAGAAGCGAGTTGCAATAGTCAAGACGAGAAATGATGAGAGAGTGAATTAGAATCTTAGTAGTGTCTTGTGTAAGGTAATGGCGTATTTTGGATATGTTTTAATTAGGGGTTTATGGGGGTCTGTATTGACCCCCATGAGTGAGGGGATTAATGAAGTGCTTATGGGGGCCTCTATTGACACACATGAGTGACAGGATTAATGAAGGGCTTATGGCGGTCTGTATTGACCCCCATGAGTGACAGGGTTAATGAAGGGCTTATGGGGGTCTATATTGACCCCCATGAATGACAGGGTTAATTAGGGGTTTATGGGGGTCTGTATTGACCCCCATGAGTGACAGGTTATTGAAGGGCTTATGGAGGTCTATATTGACCCTCATGAGTGAGGGGGTTACTCACGGTTCGGCCGTTATGGTCGTTTTTTGTGTGCGTGTGGGTGTTTGTGCCGTTCAGGTTGGTTCCGAGGTTGTTTTCTTTTTCTAAGTCGTGTGTGTGTGTGTGTTTTTAACCGCGTGTGAGGCGCCTTTGAGTCTCCACCTCCACAAATGCGGACCCTCGCAGTTCTTGCGAGCTCGCAAAGCATGACGACGATTCGTAGTTTGACAACTATTATATGTCATATATATACTGTGTATATCTATTTATATATATGTATATATATATATATATATATATATATATATATATATATATGGAACTGCTGTATACAGCTACTGTATAACAGCCGGGTGAGCTTTCCAAACTGTTGGATGTATTCAACTTTGTGGATCTCTTATGTCCATGTCTATTTACAGGATTGACAATCTAATTCACAGTGACCATTGAGATACTGGCTAACAATCAGAAGATAGAAATTGCATACATTTTAATTGTTTAGAGTAAGTGATCATCTTAAAAACATCATCCAAATACATCATTGTGAGATCACAGATCAGTACTAAACTTTATTTACTATATTAAATTACTCTATAGTTTGACAGATTATACAGCATTAGTACTGTTTGGATATAAACAACAAAAAAATAATGCAATTATAAAAATAAATGTGAGCCTTAGTAAGCTATACACATTGATCCTACTGCTCTATCATATTAATCCCCCCCCCCCACACACACACACACCCACCCACACACTTTTGTTTTTTTAACATAGAGCATTTAAGTTCAGTTGTGCTAGACTATTTTTTTACATTTTAACGACACCTGCTGTGTAGAGATGTATTGTTTCCTTTCTCCTAAATAACAGTCATTCTGGAATTCTGACCAGATGAGCATAATATGTAGGTGCTATGCACTATTTCTTTCAGTTTTAAGAATTCCATTGTTGGAGAATCCCTTCTTTTATGTGTTATTTATTATGGTGAACTGACCAGATTTGAAACTAGATATTAGTAATATTTTTTATTTAATTTTTTTAGCCCCTTCTGAATTATTTTGCACCACACTAATTATATAATTATGCATGATTTGCTTGCTTTGCTGACCATGCTTCTTTTTATTGAAATATTTTGTGTCTGCCTCTTTATTTTTGAATGGGTGAATTTTATGTATAAAATTTATGTGAATTTTATGATGTAAAGTCTGATCTATAAGTGCTGCCAACAGTCCAGGATCGCAATATCCTTCTGCTTTAGTATGCATATTCTCTTTGATTGAGCCCAGATGAGAAACTCAATTACAATCACTCTTGTCATGCACATGGGTGAACATGAATAAATGAATAAAAAGATATTGGCTGCACTTATAGGAACAACTTCGTGACCAATACATTAAGTGACATGTAAACGTGTTAGGAATCACATGATAGTTAACAAAACATTGATGAGGAATACACTTGTACATTTCTGTTTAGGCACATCATATTATAACTTTTTTTTTACATCTATTACATGTTATTATATGGCAGGGGATATACATTGTATGCTTTGACAGGATTATTGTTGAGGGGATTGTAGACTACGGAGGTAGGTACTAAGTTGTGGGGCTGTGTATTGGTCATGTTTCATAGGATTAGTTGTGTGGTAGTGTTTTGATAGTATTTAAAAGTATTTATCTTTTTCATTTGTGAGTTAGTACTGTAGATTGCTTTTTGATATTAATAGATATATATAGGGCTGGATTTACAATTCCAAATCCTTATTCATGCTTTAGGATTTGTAAATCTCAATTTTTATTTATTTTGGTCATGTAAATGCTTACTTTTTATTTTTTTTTGTATTAGGTTTTTACCTATACTCCGTAATGTTTACTTGGTTTAGCTGTTCTTATGTGTTTCATAAATCACATTATATTTTAGATCACACTGTGCTCCCACAGATCTTAGCAAGAACACATGACAACAGTGATAATTTTAGCAGGGGCCATGTAGTAGCACTTTAGGCAAAACTGCACACCTAAAACAGGGAGTACCAAGCACCCAACAATGTTATTTTTTACATGTTATTTTAACACTAAACATTTTAGTGGGATCGATGTAATAAAGGCCTAAATATTTTTATTCTCTGCTTTAAAAACAGCACGGGCTGCTGTAATTTAGACATGTACATCAGCAGTAAACTTAATATAAGCAGAGCCACAGCAGATGTAGTTCAGGTAGAGTTATACTTTATCTGCTGCTGAAAATAATGTCTTTCTGTTAGCATAGCAGCAAAGTAAATAGAAGTTCTTGGAAAATGAAACTGTAAAAAGATAAAGATATGAAATAAAAGGTTAGTAATCTAATTTCTATTTATAACTTTGCTCCTACTGTGTATACATTAGATAATGTTAGTGTTGTTCAAGTTGCCAGTATGTTTTTACATGACTTAATTTCCATGGAATCCTTACAGAAAATAATAAAAAATAATAATTATTATATCCATGTTTTAAAAAAAGTGTTTTTTTATTTAATTTCAATGTATATTAAAATGGTTACAGTTTTAGAAGTAGCTGATTCATTTGGAAGCTGCTGGATTTTAGCCAAACCTGCTTCCCTGTTCTGTGCATAAGCTCAGATATAAAAAAAACAATTGGCAAAAAACATATCCCAATTAAAGATTTCTTTTTAGCATATGCCAAGAGATAATAAGAGTGTACCACAATTGTTTTTTTCTTTCACTTTGTTGTAATCCTTTTGGGCAAAATAGGCACTGATGTTCACTATTAAAAACTGCTAGTTCCACTTAAACACTTAGGGCCTCATTCTCTTAAGGGCTGTGAAATGTCCCCAAAACTGTGATTCCTTGCGGCCATCTTACGGCCCTGCGTAGCGCTACGGCTACACTGCTATTCAAATGGACGGTGCTGCAAGGAGGTCCCCCTTACGGCCAGCCGCAGACTATGCAATCGGCCGCAAGCATTTCCCACGCTCCCGTAATTCTTGTTTCAATTCCGAAAAGTCGGAAAACTGTAAATGCAAATATAAATTCAAGACAGCACTGTAAAGCACTGTAAAAGGCAACATAATGGGGAACATGAGGATTAATAGCAACACCCTCTCAAGCTTGCACATCGCCCAAATCCAATATTTCATTTCAGGTTTATTTTCCGTCCTGAGTCCGGCGGGCTTCAATGACCTCGAAGCCAGTAAATCGTTGTTAAAACTCGTACGGTTTTGGAGGTTGAAGGTTGCAAAGTCAAAGCATTGTAGAAGCAAATATATAGTCAATCCAGCACTGTAAAGCACTGTAAATGATGGGGAACACAATGGAGCAATGAGGATTAATAGCAAAACATTCTCAAGCTTGCACAACGCCAAATTATAATCTTTGAATTTAGGTTTAATTTCCATCCAAAGTCCCAAGGGCTTCAACGACCTCCAAGCCCATAGCTTGTTATTCAAGCCCGTATGGGCTTGGAGGGTGATTGACCTCCAAGCCTGTGGGACTTGCATGATAGATAGAACACAAAGATTGAACGTGAAATTAGATTTCTTTATTTGCAGATTTGAGAGTAGGGGAATGTTGAGCTATTAATTCTAAGACCAAACATCACTTTCGCTTTTAATAAAAGTACAGGATGGCTTTTCTATTTGCTTAATTAGTGCTACGATTTGTAAGTAAGCCCTTTGCAACACCTCGTGGTCCAAGTAACCTGTGGGTCTATTTTACCCATTTATGGACTTGACAGAGGCTAATCCCACAGCTGTTGCAGGTCTGATATGCTCCGAGGAAGTGGGACTCTAGACACAGAAATTGGCACAAAGGATAACTTGCCGGCTGCAAGGGAAGCCCTTGGCCGCAAGGTAATAGAATAGGGAAGTTGCTTGCGGCCATCCCTTGCGGCCATGCATCTCCTACGGCCCTTAATAGAATGAGGCCCCTAGAGCCTCATTCAATTAACCAATTGTAAGTTACAGTAGCCTGTAATGGAGGCGGTAAGCTAATTTGTTATTTAATTGTTGTTTTTTTGTGAGCTGCAAGTGTCCAGGTGATCCTGGAATTTATGGGAGGAGCCCACTTACCTGTCAGTCTTCCTTCATTGATGCGTTGACTGCTGTGCTTCCAGCCTCTCGTGGTGAGTCCTCTCTCCTGCCCTGATGCCCCTCCTTTGGCCCATACTGCTCCCTCTCACCCTCCTGCAGCCTCTGTGCTCTTTAAATATTCTCCCTCCATTCCTCTGGCCCATGCTGCCTCCTACTCCCCCTCCGTCCTGTCCCTGCCCTGTGCTGCCTCCTCCAGCTTCCCTCTGTCTCCTCTCCCCTCCTCCCTACTTTTCTGTCCTTTTGGGCTTCTACTGATCCATGCCCGATCACAGCCAGCCATTTCCATGTTCTCCCTGCAGCTTCTGACGCCTCCCTAGCAATACAACAGCATCCCTAGCTACAGCATGCGGCAGACGTCAGCTCTTAAAGTGACAGTAATCCCTTTTTCACTGCATACAGTCCAATTGAAATGTATGCACGAGCACTCTGATTCACTCCCTTCACTCAACACACTCCTTATGTTGTCCGTGTCCCAGGTATCCCGTTTGCATATCTCGACAATCTGACCATCAGTTTAGGCTAGATCCTGGTCCATGTTCCAGGTATCCCATTTGCCTATCTCGACAATCTGACCCTCAGTTCAGGCTAGATCCTGGTCCATGTCCCAGGTATCCAGTTTGCATATCTCGACAATCTGACCCTCTGTTCAGGCTTTATCCTGGTCCACGTCCCAGGTATTACATTTGCATATCTCGACAATCTGGCTCTCAGTTCAGGCTAGATCCTGATCCACGTCCCAGGTATCACATTTGCATATCTCGTCAATCTAGCCCTCAGTTCAGGGTAGATTCTGGTCCACGTTCCAGATATCATATTCACATATCTGGACAATCTGGCCATCAGTTCAGGCTAGATCCTGGTCCACGTCCCAGGTATCACGTTTGCACATCTCGACAATCTGTCCCTCAGTGCTAGATTTACACAGCATAGCCTAGCTTCAGCTACAAAATGTCTACAAGGGCATCACCACTGTTGGGAAGCCTTGGCACAAAAGTCCTGGTCCACGTCCCAGATACCCCGTTTGCATATCTTGACAATCTGATCCTCAATTCAGGCTAGATCCTGGTCCAAGTCCCAGGTATCACAATTGCATATCTCGACAATCTGGCCCCCAGTTCAGGCTAGATCCTGGTCCAAGTCCCAGGTATCACAATTGCATATCTCAACAATCTGACCCTCAGTTCAGGCTAGATTTACCCAGCATAGCCTTGCTTCAGCTACAAAATATCCGCAAGTGTATCACCATGGCTGGAGAGCCTTAGGCTCTAAAGTCCCGGTACTCGTCCCAGGCATCACATTTGCATATCTTGACAATCTGACCCTCAGTTCAGGCTCGATCCTGGTCCACGTCCCAGGTATCACATTTGCATATATCGACAACCTGCCCTTAAGTTTAGGCTAGATTTACATAGCGTAGCCTTGCTTCAGCTATACGGTCCATATACCCCAAGCTCAATCCTGGTCCATGCCGCAGGTACGTCTATTATATCTCGACAATCTGACTCTCAGTTCAGGTTAGTTTACATAACATAGCCTTGCTTCAGCTACACTGTCCATATACCCCATGCTCAGTCCTGGTCCATGCCTGAGATATGTCTATTATATCTCAACAATCTGACCCCTTAGTTCAGGCTAGATTTACATAGCATAGTCTTGCTTCAGCTACACGGTCCATATATCCCAAGCTCAGTCCTGGTCCATGCCTCAGGTACATGTATTATATCTCGACAATCTGGCCCTCTGTCCGGGCTCATTTTGGGTAGCTCAGCGGCTCATCAGCCCAATCACAACTAGAAGGCCACCCCTTCCTCTCTAACTTTACTTCAACCGCAGATCATTTTGGCCTGCGTCTGGGAAGGAGCTCCTCCATGCCCCCTTGTCTCCTGGTCTTCTCCAAGCTCCACTTTGCAAAGCATCATCCTTGTCAGCAACGAAAGGAGAACGCTTTTCAGCCTTCCTAACCCTTGACCTTGTCAGCTCCCAAGGTAACCACTTTTCAGCCTTCACTTCACATTTTTACTGCACTTATCTAAGCATAGACATTGTCAGCACCCTTCAGAGCAGATTTCCTAACCCCTGACCTTGTCAGCTCCCAAGATAACTGCTTCTCAGCCTTCACTTCACATTTTACTGCTAGTCACCTGCCACCTAGATAGAGACCTCATGGGTCAGCAGTCACTAGATAGAGACCTCATGGACCACCTAGATAGAGACCTCATGGGTCACCCATCACCTAGATAGAGATCTTATGGGTCACCCGTCACCTAGATAGAGATCTTATGGGTCACCCGTCACCTAGATAGAGACCTCATGGGTCACCCGTCACCTAGATAGAGATGTCATGGGTCACCCATCACATAGTCAGAGACCTCATGGACCACCAGTCAGTGGATAGAGACCTCATGTGTCACCTGTCACTATATGACAACCTCATGGGTCACCTGTCACACAGTTTAAGACCTCATGGGTCTCCTGTCACTAGAGGGCAACCTCATGTGTCGCCTGTCACACAGTTTAAGACCTCATGGGTCTCCTGTCACTACATGTAACACCAGTGAACTCCTGGCTCACCAAGGCAGAGTCTAGTCAGTAGATAGAGACCACACGGATCACCAGTAGTAAGATAGGGAAGTCATGGGTCACCTGTCACCTAGATAGAGACCTCATGGGTCACCAGCCATTAGATGAAGACTACATGGGTCACCTGTACCCAGATAGAGTCATCATAGGTCACCTAGACAGAGACCACATAGGCCCGCCCACAATCTATCCATCCCCACGTCACGCTCATTCTCCTTCTGTCCAATCATCACTGTCCTCCAATATCCGCCATTCCTTATTTACTCAACCGAGTCCTAAGCACCTTCCCATAGAAGCCCAAATCCATCTCGGCCATCCTCCCATCGTAACAAACCCTTTTTCATACTCTCTGGTCCCAACACCATAAAAACCTACATGTCAGGAATACAATTCTATCTCACAACTCATCACTCCATTGACAGGTCCCTTCTATCCTTCCCCGCCATGGAAGCTTTCTCTAGAGTTTTTGGTTTCCCGCGCTACTCCTTCTAAGCCCCAGCGCCACCAATTGACGGTCCCATTTCAACCAACCTCTACTCAATGTCTCTAGCCTGCCTCTTTCCACTTCATCCTTTGTACACTACATCCATCTCCTGTTAATCAAGCTAGGTCAGAACCCATACTCATTCCCATGCAGTTCATTTCGCATAGATGTAGCTACTTTAGCCTCTACAACTGACACTCCAGCTCACATATTCCAATCGATGGGCCGCTAGAAATTCAATTGCTTCTCAAAGTACATTCTATATCCCATCTATGAAACTCAGACAAACATTCCAAAATCTAGCCAACTAAATCCTATCCCTACACTTTTGTTATTTTTGCCCTCTAAACAGGCTAACGAGGGGCTAGCTAGCATATGACCCTCCAGACTCGAAAGGTCCCGACCACAAGTGTCCAGGTGATCCTGGAATTTATGGGAGTGCCTAACACATATATACCCTCCAAACCCTCACTCACCTGTCAGCATTCATTCATTCATCCCACCCTCCAATCCCCACTTCTTTAACCTTTCTGGATCTCCCTAGCCCTCTAAACAGGCTAACAAGGGGCCATGTAGCATATGCCAACCCACCAGCTACTGATCCAGACTCGAAAGGTTCCAACCCCAAAAGGTCTATGTGTTACCGGCTTGAAATCCTTGCAGTTTTTAAAACCGGAACTTACAGCCCATTGAAACCCTTGATATTTCAAGTCTGCAAGCGTTACAACCGCTAAAATCGCAAATCGCTATTCAATTGCTACTATCCCTCAAAACCGCAAACGTATTCAAGCCCGCAAACGACAAATGTCGTCCAGAATCTTACGGGTTCCAAATAGGACCCGCAAAGGGTTTACCGACTAGTTTGCAACACTGCAAAAGACAATAAAAACACACCAATGGACTTGGTGAAAGGAATAGACGGCATTAGAATTCATTGCACAACAATTCCCAATTAACAAATAGCCATTAAAAACTATTTTTGTTTCATATGCATGAATGGTCATGCATATGCCAATATGAAAGTCATGCTGCAAGATGCTGTTCACAAGACACTCCCTGAACAAATTGCAACACAAAAACATTAAAATGGCAGCCATATTAACCCTTTCTCACTCACAAAGGCTCTAATGTGGATCCTAAAAAAATAAAGACCATCTTATATACATCTCACATGTTCATTGGGAAAACAAATAGTGGCCAAATTACACTGCCACATGGCATATATTAAGAACCAGGGGAACATTGTATTTATGGTTGTTCATCCTTCTGTTGTGTCAGACTCTCTGTGACCCTATGGACTGCAGCCCACTTACCAATGTATCTGTCTGTGCTTATCCACAAGGTTTGCATGGAAAACATACTGGAGTGGGTTGCCAGTTCCTTCTCCAGTGGGCTGTGATTTGTCTGACCTCATTGCTATGACCTACCCACCTACAGTGGCCCTACATGGTATAGCTCACAGCTTCATTGAGGTACACAAGCCCATTCACCACCACACGTTATCAATCCAGAAGGGAACCAGGGGAACATACACCACACTAATCTACTCTGACCTATCAGGAAGGGCCACAAACACACATGGAGGCTGTGCAAAGGCATGTGGATCATCAGCTAACTCACCTCCATCTCTGCTACGCCCATCCTGGAAAGTCCCACGTCATTGCTGGTGGCCCTAGGCCAAAATGTATACCCATTATCATATGAGGACATCCCATTAAGTGTTTTGCTATCAATCAATTCACATTATTACCTGTCAAATTGTTATCAAGCCTTTAGGGGAATGTTGATACTCCACAACATCACAAATTGGACTTTGTATTAATCCTTTATTTTATTTATATATATATATATATATATATATATATATATATATATATATATATATATAGTTGAATAATCAGAGTATTGCAGTGAATAGTGATACCTTTTTATTGGACAAACGTATTCATAATAAAGCGACGAGCTTTCGAGAGATAATGCCTCTCTTTATCAAGTCAAGAAGGCGATACTGACTTGATAAAGAGAGGCATTATCTCTCGAAAGCTCGTCGCTTTATTATGAATACATTTGTCCAGTAAAAAAGGTATCACTATTCACTGCAATACTCTGATTATTCAACTGGATTACTGGACATTCACGGCTACCTCACTCTTTATATATATATATATATATATATATATATATATAGATAGATATATAAATGGATGTGTGGATGTTCAAAATAAATTGACACAGTGAGAATGGTATAACAAAGCTTTATTTAATACACAGAGCACAATCAAAAATGTACAAGACTGTGCATTAATATCATGGGTGTAGTGTGGGGGGATCCCGGAAGGGCAAGAGGCTGTTTTTGGGAAGAAGGTGATAAAGACCGGAGGTAATGTCATAGTCTAGAATAAGCATGATGCATAGCCCCTACCAGGGTCACATGTGGTCACTACACCACTGCAATCAGAATCTGATGACAAAAAAAGAACCAACAGAAACCACTCCATTTAATTGAAGAAACCAGTCATGTGCGTAGCACTTACAACTTGTCTATATCTGCTCAATGAAACCGATGCAAATAATCATGGTTAATGTCATACAAATCTATTCCACATACAGTGTGTTTTCAGATATTAATGAATAATCCGAAATTGATGAGCAAAATCTGTGACACAAAAAGAGGAGGTTGAGGAACATACCTTCATGGTGGCAAGATCGGGCTATGAAGACCGACAGAGACAAGAACTAGATATCAGTCAGAACACTATTTAGATTGACTGCAACACCTCATCTCAACGGCAATCCACATTGAACATTAATTGCAGACATATTCAACATAACCAGACTGTACACACCCTGTAGCCAGCCAATAGTATGTCAACATTAATGCAAAATAATATTCATTGAGGAGTGTGGATGAGGAGAACTTAGGGCAGTGGTTCTGAATACTATCCTCAAGACCCATCAGACAGGCCTCAAATTGCTTCACCTGTGTATTCACAGTGTTGCACCTAAATCCTGGTCTGTCTGGTGGGTCCTGAGGAGACGTTTGACAAATCCTAACCTATGGGACGTTCTCACCTTCCATGCCTGCACGCTTCCTCACTCTACCACGGTGAGGAGGAGTTGGATTGAGGGGTGGCTGTGTAGCAGCTGGCGTTGGCGGTAAGGGGTGAGATGAGGAGGCCGCAGGCTCTGGTTGTGATGGGGTGGGGGGTGGGGGTAGCCTGTGGAACTGAAGGCTAGCAATTTATATAACATTATGCATGATTTATTGCATCTGAGTAATTGAGCAGATGATAACCAAAAGTCAGTGCTATGCCTATTACTGGTTACTACGATTAAATTGAGTGATTTCTGATGATCCTTTTCTTTATAATATTGATCAGATTCTGGTTGCAGTGGTGTAGTGACCACATGTGACGCTGGTAGGTGCTATGCATCATGATTATTCTAGACTATGACATTACCACCTTTACCTATCCCCTTTTCCAAAAAGCCTCTTGCCCTTCTGGCATCTGCCTACACAACACCCATGATATCAATGCACAGTCTTGTACATTTCTGAGTGTGTTCTATGTATAAAAAACAGCTTTATTATACTGTTATCACTGTGTCAGTGTGTCTTTAATGGTTGGGGTTTTGGGACATCCACATACATCCCATTTGTGTCACATTCCTATATCTGTAAAATAATGAGCTCTAGTTATTATGCAATAGATTAATACAGTGGATAAAAAAGTCTACACACCCCTGTTAAAATGTCAGGTTTCTGTGCTGTAAAAAAATTAGACAAAGATAAATCATTTCAGAACTTTTCCACCTTTAATGTGACCTATAAACTGTACAACTCAATTGAAAAACAAACTGAAATCTTTTAGGTAGAGGGAAGAAAAAATATAAAAATAAAATAATATGGTTGCATAAGTATGCACACCCTTAAACTAATACTTTGTTGAAGCACCTTTTGATTTTATTACATCACTCAGTCTTTTTGGGTATGAGTCTATCAGCATGGCACATTTTGACTTGGCAAGATTTGCCCACTCTTCTTTGCAAAAACACTCCAAATCTGTCAGATTGCGAGGGCATCTCCTGTGCACAGCCCTCTTCAGATCACCCCACAGATTTTCAATCGGATTCAGGTCTGGGCTCTGACTGGGCCATTCCAAAACTTTAATCTTCTTCTGGTGAAGCCATTCCTTTGTTGATTTGGATGTATGCTTTGGGTCGTTGTCATGCTGATAGATGAAGCTCCTCTTCATGTTCAGCTTTCTAGCAGAAGCCTGAAGGTTTTGTGCCAACATTGACTGGTATTTGGAACTGCTCATAATTCCCTCTATCTTAACTAAGGCCACAGTTCCAGCTGAAGAAAAACAGCTCCTAAGCATGATGCTGCCACCACCATGCCTCACTGTGGGTAAGGTGTTCTTTTGGTGATGTGCATTGTTGTTTTTGCACCAAACATATCTTTTGGAATCATGGCCAAAAAGTTCAACCTTGGTTTCATCAGACCATAACACCTTTTCCCACATGCTTTTGGGAGACTTCAGATGTGTTTTTGCAAAATGTAGCCTGGCTTGGATGTTTTTCTTCGTAAGAAAAGGCTTTCGTCTTGCCACTCTACTCCATAGCCCAGACATTTCAAGGATATGGGAGATTGTTGTCACATGTACCACACAGCCAGATATTCCTGCAGCTCCTTTAATGTTGCTGTAGGCCTCTTGGTAGCCTCCCTCGTCTTTTCATCAATTTTGGAGGGAGCTTCAGTTCTTGGTAATGTAACTGTTGTGCCATATTTTCTCCACTTGATGATGACTGTCTTCACTGTGTTCCATGGTATATCTAATGCCTTGGAAATTATTTTGGACCCTTCTACTGACGGATACATTTTAACAATGAGATCCCTCTGATGCTTTGGAAGCTCTCTGTGGACCATCGCTTTTGCTGTGGGATGCGACTAAGAAAATTTCAGGAAAGTCCAACTAGAGCAGCTGAACTTTATTTGGGTTAATCAGAGGCACTTTAAATGATGGCAGGTGTATGCTGACTTCTATTTAACATGATTTGGAATGTGATTGCTTAATTCTGAACACAGCTACATCCCCAGTTATAAGAGGGTGTGCATACTTATGCAACCACATTATTTTTATTTTTTATTTTTCTTCCCTCCACCTAAAGGATTTCAGTTTGTTTTTCAATTGAGTTGTACAGTTTATAGGTCACATTAATGGTGGAAAAAGTTCTGAAATGATTTATCTTTGTCTAATTTTTTACAGCACAGAAGCCTGACATTTAAATAGGGGTGTGTAGACTTTTTATATCCACTGTACATATAATAATAATATCATAAGATATCATATATATACAGTGCCTTGCAAAAGTATTCACCTCTTTGACTTTTTACCTATTTTGTTACATTACAGCCTCAAGTTCAATGTTTTGTTAATCTGAATTGTATGTGATGGATCAGAACACAATAGTCTAAGTTGGTGAAGTAAAATGAGAAAAATATATACATAAAACTATTTTTTTAGAAATAGATAACAGAAAATTGGCATGTGCATGTGTATTCACCCCTTTGTTATGAAGCCCATAAAAAGCTGTATACTCTGGTCTGATAAGAGAAAAATTGAACTTTTACGGCCATCAAAGAAAACTCTATGTCTGGCACAAACCCAGCACATCACATCACACAAAAAACACCATCCGCACAGAGAAACATGGTGGTGGCAGCATCATGCTGTGGAGATGTTTTTCAGCAGCCGGGACTGGCCACACTTTTCATATTGGCATTTGCATGACCATTCTAACATATGAAATGTTTTTTGTTTTTTTAGTTTTTTTAAGGCCTATTTGTTCCTTGGGAATTGATGTGCAATGCATTATAATGCCTTCCCCATATTTTAGTCCATTCGTGTGTTTTACTGCAGACCAGCATATCCCATAGAAGTCCACCTGAATGCAGTTTAAAGCAATCTAAGATACTTGTAAAACATACTGCAGATCAGCATATCCAATAGAAGTCCACCTGAATGCAGTTTAAAGCAATCTAAGATACTTTTAAAATATACTGCAGACCAGCATATCCCATAGAAGTCCACCTGAATGCAGTTTAAAGCAATCTAAGGTAATTTCGGAAAAACAGCTTCTCACCAGACCCATATCGACCTTTACAACAGACTATTTAATATTATTAATATCTGTGTTATGATAATTGCTGAGATGGACTTTTTACTGTTAGATTGTTCTGCTATTGTCATGATATACATGATATACTGTTGCTTATTTGTAAACCGGAAATGCTCTGTGTTCACTGATCCATTTTACTGCCCCAATATCTCCACCCCCTCAAATATCTTCTTGTTTTGTCTTATAGATACTTTTAAAACATACTGCAGACAAGCATATCCCATAGAAGTCTACCTTAATGCAGTCCCCTCCCACCCTGCCACCTACCCACCCACCCTTGTTTACACTTAATATATTGAGGCATAATTACCTGCACATGTTCAATCAGTGACACCTGCTTATTACCTCTAACCACCCCCTTCAAGAATACTTGCTTACACGGTGTCATTATGTTTTCTCACAAAACCTTCCTTATTATAACCTCCTGCCTCTTTCTCAGACTCTCTTATACTGTTTCTACACATCATGTCTACAATAATATAACTATCTCACCTTCCCTGCTTTCCTCTCCTCTTCCCTGCTCCCATGAGCTCCTCTCCTTCCTCTAGTCACTATCTCATCCCTCCCCTAAAGCTGAAAAGCAGAAATGCTCCTGTAAGTCCTATTTCCATCTCCTTTTACTCTCTCTCCTTCTTCTGATGGCTTGTGGGGATATATCCCCTAACCCAGGCCCCTCACTCATTCCCACCTTCAGTCAGCCACGCAGAGTCCCCAGGGCAGCAAATGCCCAAAACACCCATAATCTAATACCCATCACTTGTCACAAACCATCTACTTTGCCCTTCTCATGTGCCCTCTGGAATGCAAGGTCTGTTTGCAATAAACTTACCTTCATTCATGATCTCTTCATTTCCAGCTCCCTCAATTTGCTGGCTATCACCGAAACCTGGCTCACACCATCTGACTCTGCCTCCCCTGCTGCACTCTCTTATGGTGGTCTACACTTCAGCCACACTCCTAGACCTGGGAACAAACAAGGTGGAGGTGTGGGCATACTACTATCCTTTCGCTGCACTTTTCACTGCATACCCCCTGTTCCTTCCCTCCAATTCTCATCTTTTGAAGTCCACACTATTCGCATCTTCTCTCAGATCCCTCTGCGAGTAGCTGTGATCTATCGCCCACCTGGATCACCCTCTCAATTTCTGGACAACTTTGCCGCCTGGCTCCCTCACTTTCTCTCCTCCAATATACCTTCACTCATTCTTGGCGATTTCAACATAGCCACTGACACACCCACCTCCCCAACAACTGCAAAATTACTTGCACTTACCTCTTCCCTTGGCCTCTCACAATGGACAGATTCTGCAACTCACAGTGGTGGACACTCCATTGAAATTATTTTACTAATCTCTGCACTCCAACCTTGACATCTCCTCACTTCCCCTATCTGACCACCACCTGCTAATCTGCAACCTCACCTCATCTTCTGCTCACCACCCTTCTTCAAATCCTGCCACCAGAACACGCAGAGACCTGCAATCACTCAACCCACAACAAATTTCAAATGTACTAAAACCCCTTCTCAGCCCCCTCACTACCCTTGCCTGCCCTGACATGGCCATTTCACAGTACAACGCTACTCTAACCTCCACCCTTGACTCTCTTGTCCCCATAATCACAAGCAAATGCCCTTGCTCGCATCCACAACCATGGCACACTACACAAACACGCTATCCACAGAGAATCTCACGCACTGCAGAACGACTATGGAGTAAATCTCGCACTTCAGCAGACTTTCTCCACTACAAGTTTACCTTGCGCTCCTACTTCTCTGCCCTCAATCTTGCCAAACAACACTACTTCTCATCACTAATATCAAACCTGTGCTCCAACTCTCAACTTTTATTTGCTACATTTAACACCCTCCTTTGCCCACCCCCACCTCTTGCTCCTTCCTGTCTAACTGCTGATGACTTTGCCAGCCACTTTAAAAATAAAATTGAAACCATCAGAAATGAGCTCTCCTTCCAGCTTGGCCCTATCCCACCATCCTCTCCACAAACCGACAACACCCAACCTTTACCCTTTCCCAATCCCTCCTCCACTACGGATTCCTTTGACCCTGTAACTGAGGATGAAGTATCTACCTTATTATTAACCGCTCACCTTACAACATGTCCACATGATCCTATTCCTTCACAGCTAATCCCTCCCCTATCCACCACACTTATCCCAGCTCTCATGCATCTATTCAACCTCTCCCTAAACACTGGCAGGTTTCCATCCTCCTTAAAACATGCCATAATTACACCCATTCTCAAGAAGCCCTCATCTGACCCAGCTTCTGCCTCCAACTACCGCCCTATCTCACTACTTCCCCTGGCTTCTAAACTCCTTGAACGGCTTGTTTACAATCACCCCACGCAATTTATTTCCTCCAACTCCCTTCTTGACCCCTTCCAATCTAGTTTCCGTGCCCAACACTCAACAGAAACAGCCCTCACAAAAGTCAACAATGACTTGCTAACCGCCAAAACAAAGGGTCATTTCTCCATTCTAATTCTCCTGGATCTCTCTGCTGCCTTCGACACAGTTGACCACCCTCTTCTAATCCAAACTCTCCGCTCATTTGGCATCCAGGGCACAGCTCTTTCATGGTTCACATCCTATCTAAAAGATCGTACATTTATCGTCTCCTTCTCTGGCACCTCTTCTTCACCTCTCCCTCTGTCTGTTGGCGTTCCCCAAGGTTCTGTCCTAGGCCCCCTCCTCTTCTCCATCTACACCTCCTCCCTTGGCACCCTCATAAAATCATTTGGATTTCAGTATCCTCTCTATGCAGATGATACACAAAAATCTACCTCTCTGCACCCGATCTATTCCCCTCTCTTTTAGCTCAAGTTTCCAACTGTCTTTCTAGCATATCCTCCTGGATGTCTACCCATCAACTCAAACTCAACATGTCTAAGACTGAACTCCTAATCTTTCCACCCTCTACTACAGCTTCCACTCCTCAAATATCTCTCACTGTTGACAACACCATAATCACTCCCACCTCCCAGGCCCGTTGTCTTCGGGTTCTACTGGATCCCACCCTCTCTTTTATTCCTCACATCCAATCGATAACAAAATCTTGTCAGTTTCACCTAAAAAACATCTTCAAAATTATTATACACTCTCTCATCATATCTCGACTCGACTACTGCAATTCACTCCTTGCTGGCCTACCCATCTCTCGTCTGTCTCCCCTCCAATCCATAATGAATGCCTCCGGTAGACTCATCTTCAATACCAAACGATCAGTGTCCTCTCTGTCAATCACTCCACTGGCTTCCCATAGCTTCCCGAATCACATTTAAAATCATGACCCTAACATATAAAGCCCTCAACAACAATGCACCCCCTTATATCTCTGCTCTTGTTTCAAAATACTCTTCCAACTGCCCCCTTCGTTCTGCTAAATACCTTCTTCTTTCCTCCTCTCTCATCACCTCCTCTCACTCCTGTCTTCAAGACTTTTCTCGTGCTGCCCCTACTATTTGGAACTCCTTGCCTCGCTCCATTAGATTATCTTCCTGCCTTAAAACCTTAAAAAAAATACTAAAAACACACCTGTTTAAAAGATCTTATCACCTTCAGCCTTTATAATTACAACTGCACACTCCACAGCTTAATAACACTTACACCCACAATCTACAGTACAACACACAGACCCCTCCAATTGACTAAACAAATTGCATTCACGTTGCCATTTTGTATTTGTCACCCTCTTGTATCACACCTAAACCCTTAGAATCTAAGGGCCCTATTAAATTCCAGCCTCGTAAATAAGAGGCTTCTTCTTAAGCCCTACGTACTGCAAAGTTTCTCTAACTTACAATGCTATTAAATTAGCCCTGCTGCGAGCAACGTATGAGCTACGCAGCAGGGCCGTACGTATCTACACTGCGTAAATGTACATGAGGAGTGACAGCCTGCGAGATGATATCGCAGGCTCCCACTCCTCATCAATTGCTGCGGGGGTCCTAAAAGGGACCTCCGCGGCAGTCCCCCACATAATCCCTGCCGTGGGGGTACTCCGAATACCCCCCCCCAGCACCTAAAATTAACCCCCCCTCAATGCGGGGGTCCCCGTCGGGACCCCCGAAGTGTCCTCACATGAACACCTTGCTGCAGGGGTCCATAGGAACCCCCGCAGCCCCCACACATTAACCCCTTGCAGCGAGGGTCCCCGATCTGCATAGATCAGGCCCCCCGCTGCATTTCAAACTTTTAAATTCCCCGCCGCGGCTCCTTAAAGGGGCCGCGGCACACTATTACCCAATCCCGGCCGCGGCACTTAAAATTAACCCCCCTCTATGCTGGGGGTCCCCATCGGGACCCCCGAAGTGTCCCCACATAAACCCATTGCAGGGGGGGGCCCCGATCTGCATAGATCAGGCCCCCCGCTGCATTTCAAACTTTTAAATTCCCCGCCGCGGCTCCTTAAAGGGGCCGCGGCACACTATTACCCAATCCCGGCCGCGGGACTTAAAATTAACCCCCCTCTATGCTGGGGGTCCCCATTGGGACCCCCGAAGTGTCCCCATATAAACCCCCTGCAGCGGGGGGCCCGATCGGCACCGATCGTGACCCTGCTGCAATTCAATTTTAAATTTCCCGCCTCGCGGGTCCTCAAAGGACCGTAAAGGTCCTGAAAGGACTCGCACTAAAAATATTAACCCCAGGCAACTATAATTACCCCATTAACTCATGATGGTCAATCCAGACCACCATAAGGCCTAAATTACCCCATTAACTCATGATGGTCAATCCAGACCACCATAAGGCCTAAATTAACCCATTAACTCATGATGGTCAATCCAGACCACCATAAGGCCTAAATTAACCCATTAACTCATGATGGTCAATCCAGACCACCATAAGGCCTAAATTAACCCATTAACTCATGATGGTCAATCCAGACCACCATAAGGCCTAAATTAACCCATTAACTCATGATGGTCAATCCAGACCACCATAAGGCCTAAATTAACCCATTAACTCATGATGGTCAATCCAGACCACCATAAGGCCTAAATTACCCCATTAACTCATGATGGTCAATCCAGACCACCATAAGGCCTAAATTAACCCATTAACTCATGATGGTCAATCCAGACCACCATAAGGCCTAAATTAACCCATTAACTCATGATGGTCAATCCAGACCACCATAAGGCCTAAATTAACCCATTAACTCATGATGGTCAATCCAGACCACCATAAGGCCTAAATTAACCCATTAACTCATGATGGTCAATCCAGACCACCATAAGGCCTAAATTAACCCATTAACTCATGATGGTCAATACAGACCACCATAAGGCCTAAATTAACCCATTAACTCATGATGGTCAATACAGACCACCATAAGGCCTAAATTAACCCATTAACTCATGATGGTCAATCCAGACCACCATAAGGCCTAAATTAACCCATTAACTCATGATGGTCAATCCAGACCACCATAAGGCCTAAATTAACCCATTAACTCATGGTGGTCAATCCAGACCACCATAAGGCCTAAATTAACCCATTAACTCATGATGGTTAAGGTATGTGTTTTGCCACCTAGGTCATGTTCTAATGCTATAGTCTGTCTATAGTAACAATTTCCCTATTAATAATCTTTGGATATTGCAGGGTATGTGTTTTAAAGTGATAAATATATGTTTTAAACATTGAAAAGTAGCTATTTGTGCTATATTGTATACATACTATAAAATACTTTTTTTTTTTATCTTTTATTTGCAAAAATAATTTCAACACACTGAAACAACATAAAAAAAAAAAAATTTTTTTACAACAACAAATTATACAATAAATACATTACCATTCTCTCTCTTTCATTCCTCATTCAATCCTTCTAAAATTCTAGTATTAACATTTGTACCTTGTTTTTGGTCCCATACTTTCCATGTTAATGGATCACCATTAATAAAACCTTTTTGTTCGTAATTTTTCTCCAGTTCTCGGATGTATTTTATTTTCCAAACGATATCAGAAAAATTTGGAGCAGTTTTCACTTTCCAATTCGTAATTATAATATTTTTTGCTATTGAGAAAGTTAATATCGCAAAAGATTTTTTTTCCATAGCGATATCGTTGGGAAAAATGTGTAGCAAGCTGCATTCTCCCCTAAAAGGAAATTGATTTCCCACAATATCAGACAAAAAAACATAACAACTTTTCCAAAATGGCCTTAGTTTCGGGCATTCCCATAAAATGTGCAGTAAATGGGCAGCATTACCACAGTCTCTCCAACACATTCTTTCCATAGGGATATGGGAAATTTGAGCAATTTTAACAGGTGTAAAATACCAATTGTTTATTATTTTGAAAAATGTTTCTCTGTATGTTGTTTGTTTAATAAATCTATTTGTTAATTTTAGGGATGTCTCCCGGTCTTTTACCTCTAGAACTAAATTTAAATTCAACTCCCATTGACACATACCTTTGGTTTTAGACTGCTCTCCAAAGGATCTAGTGATATTGAAGCATTTGGATATTAGATGTTTTTTTTCCGATCTAAGAAGGATTTTTTCTATAGAATTTAACTCTTTACAGACTAGTGGAATTATATTGATTTTACGGCAACTGGTTCTGTATGCTTCATAAGTTAACCATCCTTCTGCTGCAATGTTAAATTTATTTTTTATCTGATCAAAGGATGCAACTGCCCCTTCGTTTAAAGTATCTTTAACTCGTACCAGCCCCTTTCTGTTCCAATCATTTAAAATACCTTCCATATTTATATGTAACAGAGCTTTTAGTGGGGTCATTAGACTGCCCTCCGGTATCAAATTATTTTTCTTGTTAATCTGTTTCCAGTTTTTAAAAATTTCTTTTACCACAAATGAACCGGTCGCCATATCCTTATAAGAGAGTTTTTCTCTAAAAACCAAAGCTGATAGATGCCAATTTAGAATTAATGTTTGTTCTATATGCATCCATGGGAGATTATCTGCTGTTTCCAGCCACTTTAACGCATGTACTATGGCATTGGCTTCTTGGTAAGGTTGTAATAAAGGGTAGGAAATTCCTCCCTTTGAAAAGGTTCTTCTCATAGTTATTTTTTTCATCCTTATGTGTTTAGATTGATGTATAAAAAGGTCAATCATTCCTTGAAGTTTCTTTAACCAGATTTTAGGAATCTTAAATGGAATACATCTCAAAAAGTAATTGACTCTTGGGAGAATCATCATTTTTACGACTGCAATTCTACCTGAAAAGGAAAATCTATCTTTTCTCCAGTTTTCTATAATCTTTTGACATTTAACGTATAAGTCTTTATAGTTCCTATCAACCATTTCCTGTGATTTCCTCAAAAATATTATTCCAAGATGTTTAAATGATTTCGAGTTCCAGTCATATGGGTATAAAGTGTTCAATTGGGACAACAGATCCCATTTGGTCTGTTGCTATTAATTTTCCTGTAAACTCCTGAATTCTAAGAGCCCAAATTTTCGCATATAGATTAATATCTGCGTTTAATAGGGAAATAGGTCTATAATTAGCGCAGTATTGCGGGTCCAAATTGGGTTTAGGAATCATTATAGGTGCTACTTTTGTCATTTCTTTTGGGATAACTCCTGTGCTCTTAATTTCATTAAAAGTATCAGTTAAGTGAGGGCTCAATGTTTGACCAAAAGTTTTATAAAAGCAATTTGTGTATCCATCTGGTCCTGGGGTGGTATAAGGTTTCAGTTGTTTAATTACTTAAAGAACTTCCTGGGTAGTAATTGGGTCATTCAGTTTTTCTTGGTCACCTTCTGTTAATTTGGGTAATTGGATACCGTCCAAGAAAGATTGAATTTCTTCTATTAGTGGTTTACACAGCTTAGTATTTTTTTCTAAATTGTACAAGTCTTTATAATAATTAAAAAAGGCTTGGCCAATTTCTTTAGGTGAAGAAATATGCCTTCCTTTATCTTTTAAAACTACTATTCTTTTTTTTCCCTTTTTTTTTTAACTTGGGGTAGCCAATAATTTACTGTTTCTATTATTTTGATGGTAATATATCTGTTGAAAGCGCCATAATGCGCTATCTGTTATTTGCTGATTAATTTTGTTTGTTTTGTTTCTTATTAATTTGATCTCTGCCATCATATGTGGTTGTGCATCCAACAAAAATTTAGATTCCAATTTATTTAACTCTATATATAATTTTTTTAGTGGTGTTCCTCTCTGTTTTATCAACTGTGCTTTAAGTTTAATCATCAAACCTCTTGTGAACGCTTTTTGTGTATTCCATATCGTGCAATGGGATGGGACAGTGTGACTATTACCGTCGTAAAATTGTGATATCTCTTTATTTAAAAATTCTTTATTCTTTTCTGTTTTTAGCAAAAAAATCATCCATTTTCCACTGTGGTCTGTCTAATTTAACTTTATTAATATCAACTATTACTATAGTGTAGGCATGGTCTGATATGACAATCTTGCCTATTTCTGTGTGAGAAATCTTATCTATTATACAGGAATTTACTAAAATTAAATCAATCCTTGAATATAAATTGTGTGGAGTTGAGTAATAGGAAAATTCTTTTTGATTTGGATGTTGAACTTGCCAAGAGTCAAATAAATTGTTTTTAATAATCCATTCAGTAAATGTTTGTGCTACTTTACTAACTCTTTTAAGATTTTTGTCCACCAATTTTTTAGATCTGTCCAAATTTATGTTAGAAACCATATTAAAGTCCCCTGCAATAATGAGCGGGCCTTGTGCATATTCCTTAATTAAATTACTTATTTGTTTTAAAAATTTACCTTGCTTTTCATTAGGTGCATAAATATTAATCAGTGTGATTTTCTGGTTATTTATTTGGCCATTCCATAGAATGTAACGTCCTTCAGAATATATAATAGACATTACTTCAACTATTTCTAGGTCATTGGAAAAAAATATTGATACACCTCTTTTTTTTTTTTCCACACACTGAGTGGAGTCTGTGATCATAACATCCTATTGCAATGCCCGGTGTATTACATTTCCCCCAGTGTGTCTCTTGGAGAAATATTATATCTGCCTTCTCTTTGTTACAATGTCTAAACACTGTTTTCCTTTTACTTGGGGAATTTAATCCTCTAACATTCCAACTTAAAACCTTTATACCCATGTGCCTCTGAAGCCAAACACTTGGCTAACCTTTTTCCTTTATCTTTCATTTTTTTAATTTTAGGACCAAAAATTACTTTTTTGACATTCATACTTACATTCTTACATACATTCGTACTGTTAGAACAGATGGGGCTGTAGGACAGCCTTTCGCCATTACTGTTCCGCAGGGATTCAGCCATTGTTTTGAAATGGTTAGCGGTATAGTATGGAGATGGCTATAACTTTAACCTTTCTCAATCTGTTTTTTAGCTGTCTGAGACTGCATTTTTTTTCCCCTTTTTTTTAAAATATTATTTATCCCAAAACTAGAACTAGGAACACTAGGAGAAAGGGAAGGGCGAGAAGAGGAGAAAGGAGTGTATCATATTATAATTCTTTTGTATTCTTACATATTTTGAGATTTTTTAATGGATTTTACTCCAATTTACTGTTTTACGTATGTACAATTCTCTATATATAATATTTTGAAACTTTCTATACCCTTCTACCCTCCCATACTACCTCCTTTTCTTCTCTTCCTCCTTTCCTCTCCCCTAACCCTAAGCAATAAGACCTCAAACTATGATAAACTGTCTTAATATTAACAGTTGTAAGTCCAATCCTGATGATATCATTCTCTTCTATTTTCCCTGACTAAACTCTATTTTACTTAGCACCCATGAACACCTAACTTAATGTCCATTTAATACATACTATAAAATACTTGTACATATTTTCTCTATATAAAATAGAACTGGCATTGTAACGATACATAAGGATCATTGTAAGCTTATTGATTCATTGACTGGCATCCATCAAGCTCACACCTGTACTAATACTAGGGAATGGTAAACTTTGCATAAAATCAATGATTTGAAGAAACAGATTGATTTGCACGTTTTTGACAGGATAGAAAGTGTCCCTCTATCATACCCAACACACATTTCCTCTGGACTAGCTTGTGGATTTATCCTTTGAAAACTAAGGTTACCATTCCCTGGTATTAATATAGGTGTGAGCTTGGTGGGCGCCCGTCCATTGGCTCACCCATAGGAAAAGTACTGATTTAGGGTAATCATTGCTTATTGCAATACTGGCTTCTGTATAAACTGTTACGATGTAACTACATTTTTTATCAGCCTAACTAGTCAGCAGAAATGTGTTACTCTATAAGCATACTCAGGGTAATGTATTCAACACTGCCAAATTAATCTAGTGTGAATTAAGCTATTTAATCTATTACAATTAAGAATCCATTGCAGCATGGTTATTAGAAATTTAATAAGTATACTTTAGAAAATATATTCAGTTATAAATGACCTACTATTTCTGGTATACCAGGAATTAAATGGAGTTGTTGTACAATATAACTTTGCAATTCAGAAGAGCATATGAATGAACTATCCTTGTGTGGTAAAACTAGTGATTGTGTATTTGAGAGCCATCAGGCCATAAACTGTATTCTAATTTATTGGCAACCATATGTCCTTTGGAGATTAGAAATTGGGATTTGGGTGTGTAACACTATTAGGAGCAGAGAAGTCCCAAAACTGTTTGTGTATTTGAACAAAGGTAATAAAGGTTATCTGTAATCCAAAAATAGAGTATTTTTGTTTTTTCTATCTCAACTTTGAGATAGTCAGGAGATTGTTGCATAATTGATATATTTCTCTATTAATTACTAATTTCACCAATGCAGCCGTTTCTTTGATTTAATCATTACTAAAACATTTAATTATTCAATCACTTGTGTTTCCAATTGCAATGCAATATAGTGGCTGGGCCTAGTAGCTGCCTCTACATTAAAATAATAATAGTAATAATAGTAATTTTAATGAATACATGCCGAGTTGTGATCACAAGAGCACTATAGTGTTATATACATATATAGTATATAAAATACGTCAGCGGCTCGTAGCCAATTAAATACTGCGTGTGTCGTGAGCTGGCTTGGTGGGTATTTAAGGTGACATGTAGGCATTCTGCCAAAATATCAACCATTGCTGTGATGGGTTTGCGTGCTGCTGTAGTTAAAGTGTACCGTGACTGGAGAAACAGCACCATTGCAAATGAACTACATCGAAACTGCAGGGCAGCAAGTGCCATTGATGTCAGAGGTGAACATCAGCTGCAAAGATGGCTAAAATGACAGTATAACCAACCCTGTTGTGTACGGGGCTCTGAAGCAAACAGCTGGTCACTGCACCCATGCTGACAAATGTTTGCCATCAGAAATGGCTTCAATTTGCACAACAGTACTAAAATTGGACCTCATCTGATTGGCAAACAGTTGCCTTCTCTGATGAGTCACATTTTCTGCTTCATCGACTGGACGGACGTTGGCCTGTCAGGCGCAAAACCTCAGAGAACAAACACTAAACAACCATTGTTGGAAGAACACTAGCTGCTTGCGGCAGGGTTATAAATTGTCTGGGTCCACTCATACCTCTGGAAGTCAGTCTCAACCAACTGGGTTATCTATCAATCCTTGCTGATCAAGTACTCACATACATGTTGTCTGTCTTCCCTGGAAAGGAAGGGGTTTTCCAGCAGGACAATACAACATATCATATGACCAAAATTGTTCAGGAGTGGTTGGAGTAGCATGACAAAGACTTCTACGTACTTCCCTGAACCACTTTGATAGTAATGTTCGTTGTATGGATCTTCCACTACGCACTCTTCAGCAGCTGTTGGATGCAGTGCAGTCTGCATAGCTCCAGATACCCTTGCCAACTTTCCAGCATCTTATTGACTCACTACTACTATGCCGTCTAGCTGCTGTCTATGCTCATAATAATGTGACTGGACCATGTGTATATGGGTTGTTCCAGAAGGACAATGCAACATGTCATATGGCCAGAATTGCCCTGGAGTGGTTGAAGGAGCACAACAAAGACTTCCAAGTACTATATATACAGTGGATATAAAAAGTCTACACACCCCTATTAAAATGTCAGGTTTCTGTGCTGTAAAAAAAAGAGACAAAGATAAATCATTCCAGAACTTTTTCCACCTTTTGATGTGACCTATAAACTGTACAACTCAATTGAAAAACAAACTGAAATATTTTAGGTGGAGGGAAGAAAAAAAAAAGAAAAATAATGTGGTTGCATAAGTCTGCACACCCTCTTATAACTGGGGATGTAGCGGTGTTCAGAATTAAGCAATCCCATTCCAAATCGTGTTAAATAGGAGTCAGCATACACCTGCCATCATTTAAAGTGCCTCTGATTTACCCCAAATAAAGTTAAGCTGCTCTAGTTGGTCTTTCCTGAAATGTTCTTAGTCGCATCCCACAGCAAAAGCCATGGTCCACAGAGAGCTTCCAAAGCATCAGAGGGATTTTATTGTTAAAAGTTATAAGTCAGGAGAAGGGTACAAAAGAATTTCCAAGTCAATAGATATACCATGGAACACAGGGAAGACAGTCATCATCAAGTGGAGAAAATATGGCACAACAGTTACATTACCAAGAACTGGAGCTCCCTCCAAAATTGATGAAAAGACGAGAAGAAAACTGGTCTGGGAGGCTACCAAGAGGCCTACAGCAACATCAAAGGAGCTGCAGGAATATCTGGCAAGTACTGGCTGCGTGGTACATGTGACAACAATCTCCCGTATTCTTCATATGTCTGGGCTATGGGGTAGAGTGGCAAAATGAAAGCCTTTTCTTATGAAGAAAAACATCCAAGCCAGGCTACATTTTGCAAAAACACATCTGAAGTCTCCCAAAAGCATGTGGGAAAAGGTGTTATGGTCTGATGAAACCAAGGTTGAACTTTTTGGCCATAATTCCAAAAGATATGTTTGGCGCAAAAACAACACTGCACATCACCAAAAGAACGCCATACCCACAGTGAATCATGGTGGTGGCAGCATCATGCTTTGGGCTGTTTTTCTTCAGCTGGAACTGGGACCTTAGTTAAGATAGAGGGAATTATTAACAGTTCCAAATACCAGTCAATATTGGCACAAAACCTTCAGGATTCTGCGAGAAAGCTGAACGTGAAGAGGAACTTCATCTTTCAGCATGACAACGAACCAAAGCATACATCCAAATCAACAAAGGAAGGGCTTCACCAAAAGAAGATTAAAGTTTTGGAATGGCCCAGCCAGAGCCCAGACCTCAATCCGATTGAAAATCTGTGGGGTGATCTGAAGAGGGCTGTGCACAGGAGATGCCCTCGCAATCTGACAGATTTGGAGTGTTTTAGCAAAGAGGAGTGGGCAAATCTTGCCAAGTCAAAATGTGCCATGCTGATAGACTCATACCCAAAAAGACTGAGTGCTGTAATAAAATCAAAAGATGCTTCAACAAAGTATTAGTTTAAGGGTGTGCATACTTATGCAACCATATTATTTTATTTTTATATTTTTTCTTCCCTCTACCTAAAAGATTTCAGTTTGTTTTTCAATTGAGTTGTACAGTTTATAGGTCACATTAAAGGTGGAAAAAGTTCTGAAATTATTTATCTTTGTCTAATTTTTTACAGCACAGAAACCTGACATTTTAACAGGGGTGTGTAGACTTTTTATATCCACTATATATATATATATATATATATATATATATATATATATATATATATATATAGTTTAGTAATTTAGTCATGTCTGACTCTCCGTGACCCTTTGAACTGCAGCACACCAGGCACATCTTGTGTCTGGTTGTGCTTATCCATAAGGTTATTGTGGCACAGATACTGGAGTGGGTTACCAGTTCCTTCTCCAGTGAACCATGATTTATCCTTCCTCTCTGACATGGCCTGCCTATCGTGGTTGACCCTACAGGCTATAGCTCACTGCTTTATTGAAGTACACAAGCTCCTTCACCATGACAAGGTAGTGATATATATAGCAACTTAAAGGAACACTGGCAGTTTAAATTCCAGAGGTGTCTCACTTGTGTATGGGGCTGACCTCAGCACTTCTTACAGCTCTTTCAGCCCACTAAGAATAACATATTGTTGGATGAGAACATAACCATTGCTGGGAGATAGTGAGTCAATTACACAGATTTTCAAGATACATTAACACATTTGATGCACATAGGATTTAATGTATATTTTATGATGCACACCTTGTACACATTGAGTCTAAAAATAAGATGTGATAATCCCTTTAACTCATTTAAAAAAATAACTTACTGCCAACCCTGCAATTTTTAAGCTGGAGATATAACCGCCCTTTGCCAAAAAGCTTTCTGCTTCAGAGACTTTCATGCTACATTTGATACTCTAAAGCATAAAAGGCTCCATATAGCAGTGACAACAGGAGCAACAATTGTGATGTTTCCCTGATACCAAGCTGCATTACATTAATTCAGCTTGAAGTGTTCTGTCCTAGACTTATGGATCACAATACAATGAAAAGGAAGCAACTGTCCGCCCTGTGTCTTTATTTTATTATGAAAAAAAACATATGTTCATGTTCAATGCCCATTACTGGTGATTATACATTCCATGACAACTACAAAAGTCTAAACAGAGCAAAAAAGAAGCACATCTACAGTTGTCATTGTAAACCTAATTTCACACTTATTTAGAGAGCCACTATAGATTGGGAAAAGCATCAGATGTTTGTGAAATATTTGACAAATTAATAACACTTGCAGCTGTGCACACTGGGGTATAAAAGTATGTTTAGGTGTCCTCCACACTTTCTGCTGGCTTGGAGGCTGAGTGTTCTGCTATTTTTTATTATCAATTTAAAAATTGATGAAGGAGAGAAAATGAAGGGGATTTGTTGAGTGATTGGTGGTTTCAAATAAGAGTTCAGCACATGGCACCATCCCCCTGCCTCCAACAGGCTCAGGACAGGTATCCACACAAAATGCACAGCCTAGAAGGAGAAAATTGAGCTGCACATGGCCCCCCAGCTATGGTTCGTAACAGCTGTTGGCAGTCAGTGGACATCTCAGCAGTAACCAGCAGCCAGGATGGCCACACGGTACTGTTAAAGAATGGCTCTTCTAAGTCAACGGAAGGCGTTTCTGGGCTTGTGGCCAGGGCATGAGCTATTGGACTGGCTGGAGTAACTGGTATGGAGAGAAATTATATTACAAGACAAATATGGCATCTGGGCAGGGACTGATGGTACTATCGGCAAGGATTCTTATTTTCCATTAGAGCTGATTGCAGGGCTCTGGGAGATTGTACATGGTGATCCTAAATGTGGCCTAGGAACGTATACAAGACAGGTAAAATTGTTGATTAAACTCTGTTGAATACTGGTGATGGAGCCCTGGTCCAATGAGGCTACTTTACTTTTGCCCTTGATCCAGCAGAAGTTAATACTAAAGGCAGAGAATATGGATCTTCTGGATGAGGCTGCCATGGATGGGCTGTGGCCGCCAAGTTGGGGAAAACCTTGCCAGTGTGCCAGGGACCAAGGGAGCCCAAATTAGGTTGTGCTATTGCTGGGGACTGTATGGACTTTGGAACCACTGATGACTTACCCTCAAAGGGCCTTATAAAGAGTAAAGGGTTCCAGGGATTGGGTATTATGGACTGGTGGGAAAACTTTGATCCCAAGGTTTTAAAAAAGAGCAAGGCTGCTCTGACGCAGTGGCTCGACTTAGAGGAGGAAGAGCTGATCCCTATAGTTGGGGGACTAAGCCTAGATCAGTTAGAGACCCTGGGTAATGGAACACAAATTGTATTATCAGGCCAAGGGGAAGGCATGGAGGGGAGCTACCATGCTCCTGGGTTCTTGAAAGAACCAAGTATGGACTGTGCACTGGGAATAGACTGTGTACCTAGCATGGGGCTCCAGCTGATAACAAATGTCAGCAAGCTAGCCACAGTTCAAGGTACAGACTCAGCAAGCAGCCCCTGGCAGGCCAGGGAGTGCGGACCTATCCAGGTGGTGGGGACACCATTGCTAAGGACAAGGCATGAGTAAGACAGAGAAAGTCTGTCAAATTGATGGCCCGAGGGGAAGTCTGGATGGGAGCAGCTGTGCTCACTGGACCTTGGGAAAGGCTGTAATGGACTGTGAATTATTGAGGGGAAAAAAAACCTGCCCTGCTCAACAAGAATCCCGCACCATGCAGGGGGAAGCCTGGAGAAAGGGTTTTCCACTTTTGCCCCAATGTAGTTAAGTGGCCCTCCTTTCGCAGCAGGGCAGATTGAGTTATTGCTTGAGATGGGGGGGCTTATACTATTATTTGACCCTTCAAGATGCCTGCTAGCCTGGATGCATCACATTCCTTGGATTACAAATAGGATGCTATTTCCAGCACACCCCACTGCTTGTTTCTCCCTTTGGCTGCAGAAAAATGGGGAACCACAGAATGCTTGTCCTGGGATTGTATCTCTAAGCCGCAGAATGCCGGCATCCATCTGATTAAAAATGGATGCCAGGATTCTGCAGTTCAAAAAAGGGGGGCAAGCTGTCATGACTGATTTTGGGGCCAGGATGGGGCTCCCCTGAACCCATGGGCAGTCCTGTCATGTTTCCCCTTTATGTATTATGTGTAATGTTTAAAGGTTATTGTGTGTTTCACAGCTATTGTAATATGTGGTCACAGTAGCTCACAAAATACAGCCCATAGCTTGTATCTGGTCCTGCCTGTCTTTTCTTTGTTCTAGGTGGCTGCTTGCTTTCAGCTCAGATAACAGACCATCCCCCAGGATAGAGCTGTTATTCTGTCATATCAGCTCTGTTTTCACGGACACAGTACTATTCTGATTGGGCTATCCTAATTCAAGCAGTACAGCTATCCAGCTCATTGGTGTTTGTGCATCCAAGCGGGGGATTCAAACTTGTTCACTCCCCAATTCATGTTAATGTTGTTTCCACTTTGTTTCAGTTTTTTTCTGAAATGGTCATTTGGTGTTTAGGAAGCCATTAAAGCAGTCTGACATACTAATCCACTGTGTTGTCTGAGTTGAGATCTAATAAAAGGAATGCCTGTCTATGTCTGATGTTATGATTTAATCCTAATCAACGGGATGTAACAGAGTTTATTATTTTTAATAAGCAATAACTTTTGGACAGAGTTTGCAACCTGGAAGGTCCTGAGTTCTCCTAAGAGGTGTTTAGGCTGGGTGCTGAGATCTTGAACACAAAACGCACAACCTAGAAGGAGAAGATTGCGATGCCCGTGGTCCCCCAACTCTGGGTTGTAACATATATAAATGTCTCTCCAATTTTCTTCTCTGTCTGCCTGCCTGATTGCTCTCTTCTCATTTCCTTTGTCATCAAAAGAACTCCACAGAAAATACTTAAGGAGTTAATAAAAATCATGACACACTTAAGACCTACCCTGTATAAAGGACGTAGTCTTGTGTAATCTACTGAGGTCATTGACCAAATGTATACTACTAACACAGGAGTAATCTGTTAAGACCTCTGTTCTGTTCCTTTATAATTACACTTGCCTTGGAACAGAACAAAGCTAAACTCCTTGTCTCATTGTGAAGGCTTGTTTCATAGTACCAGTTGGATCAATTACCTTGTGGCATTTTCCATGCAATATTTGCCATTGTATTCAAGCCCTTTATAAATGCAGAACTTCATGGCTCAAGCATATTGTGTATACTTGATCTCTGATTTTCATTCCTCCCTTCCTATAATCATCAATATCTACAAATATACACCTCATTAAATTTCATCACATGACAATAATGTCATCAAATAGGAAAGTATAACCTCCCCTTACAGATAAAGAGAGGCGATATTAACAAATAACTGTCATGGGTCTCGCTGAATATAATGTGAAACCTTGTCCACCCACATACTACATTATGATAATATATTACCAATGCAGTCAGTATGGTATTTGGAGTAAGTAAGCTTGATAATCAGGAAAGCAAAACATAAATAATAAAAATACACAGAGACTTCAAATATTTCACTTTTATATTCCATTATTTTCAATGCAGAGTTCAATTTCCTTTACTTGGCTTGTGCATTCTGCTACTGTCTCAAAAGTGTGTGTCTTTGTAAACTATTCAGCTTTCCATTAGACCTAATGGCCCTCATTCACTTGCGATTTGGCCAATTGAATAGTGCTCAAAATAAGCAGATAACATATTTTTTTAAAATACGTTTTTAGTTAGTGAAAACCTTGCTTTTGGATAGATGTTTACTAACTAAAAACTTCTTTCAAAAAATATGTTATGTGCTTATTTAGACCCCTATTCAATTGGGCAAATTGCAATTGAATGAGGGACAATGAATGCACAGGCTGTTGCAGCTGCCACTTTTCCATAGAGCAGATAGAGCTCTCTCTGCATGCAAGGCTCCCTACCACCTCTGGAACATGACCAGTAGAATCCAAAATCATAGATTACAAAATTGCATATAAAATATAATAAATTATTTGCCCACAACAATGGCTGCAAGTGATGACGGAAAATGGCGCGTTATAATTGATAATAATAACGATGAGACCCAATATGGCACTATATACTAATTGTTTCATGGATTTCTATGAACACGAAGATTTTCCAAAATCAATGCTTCCGACGATTTCACCTTTTAATATAGCCTACCTCTTACATCATTCATTGGTTACTTAATTTCATTGGTTATTGATCATGTCTAACGCGTACATCATTCGCTCTTTATCTTAATGTCATTGACACCACTGTCTACTTTGATTTGACATTTAGTTCTGTGGAAATCAGTTTGTTATTGATTGGGCAGTGAATCAGAATGAGCACAACTCTTCATGTGAGCATTGTCCATCTACTGTCATTCAAGAGAGGGTCACCTTTAATTTTCTACACATGATCATGTTAGTGAGTAATTAGGTTGAGAGGCTTACAAGTAACAATTTAAATGTGTCCACTATCATGCACTAATTGGTACACTAAATCCATGTGTGAACATTTTGTATTAAATTCACCATTTATACATCTTTCATTATGAGTTTTCTTAAGCAAAATCTTATTTTTAAAGGTGACAGATTGATAAAGATATATATGCCAAAACTTTGGGAATAAATTCAAAACAGGATACATTCTCCTTTATTCCATTGTCATGTCTGACCATTTTTACATTTGTTAGACAATTTCAAGTTTATTGTAATACAAAAAAGGCACTCCACCTTCTCGTTTTTTTCTCGTTCCTTTCCAAACTCCTATCACTCTTGCCCTACTCAGATGGTATAAATACTCCTTAAAGCCAGCCAGATATGCTGCAGGCACCAAAAATCCCTGAGATCCAAAAGAAGGTAGCAAGGCTCCTGCTGTTCTTCTTACTGCATAACATTGAGGAGCCTAGTGCTTGCCTGGGTGTGCAGGATATTGTTTTATCTCAAAGTATATTTCCTTTATAATTAATTAAACCAAGAGCATATTATTATAATTGTATTAACAGAGGTGGATCTAATGAATTAAGGCCCCCATTGCAAAATAAGGTAGGGGATTGTAGAAGTGAAAAAAAATCACAGATCACCTTTCTATAAAAATAATTATCTGCTCCTCGTCCATAATAAATTAAGAGACTCCATTGTTGGCCCCAGTGCTTTGCATCTTCTGTACCAGCAGTCGCTCCACCACTGTGTATTTTGTTAATCGTTGTGCATTGTTGTTGTGTAATATGTGTTGTATTAGTTTTGTATTTTATTTTTAAGGAAATATGGTTTAAAAGACACTAGAATGGTAAACAAAAAGTATTTTATTTTGTGGAAGAAAAAGAAGGTCTTATTTTGTTGTTTAATTGAAAATGGCAATTAAATTGCCAACTTAAATAAAATTAAACTGATGCTTTTTTGTTCCTAAGATTTGCTTGAATATTTAGGGGATTCTAAAATTTTATAAGTGAAAGTTCATAATTAAACTAACACACTGTTTGCACGTTAACTCAGTACTGGAACGTTTTATGATCCAAAAGTGTAACCAGGACACAGGTATTTACAGACACATGTTGAAAGGCCTTATCTTTTTTCAATATACCGTATATACTCAAGTATAAGCCGAGTTTTTCAGCCCTTTTTTTAAGGCAAAAAAGGGCCCCCTCGGCTTATACTTGAGTGTGTCTCTACCCCCGTGTCTCTTTCCCTCCCCCCTCCTTAACCTAAACCCCCCTCCTCCACCTAAACCGCCCTAAATACCTCCCCCCTCACTTACCTGCTTGTGTTCCGGCCTTCGCTCCTTGACCCGGTGACGGCGCACATGTGAGTGACGTCACATGCGGGCGCGTCATTAGCATATACCGGGTGCCGGCACCCGGTATATGCTAATGATGCGGCACGCATGTGACGTCACATGCGCGCCGGCGCCGGGACAAGGAGCGGAGGCCGGAGCACAAGCAGGTAAGTGAGGGGAGAGGGGGGAGGTATTTAGGCTGGTTTAGGTGGAGGAGGGGGGTTGAGGGGGGTTTAGGTGGAGGAGGGGGGTTGAGGGGGGTTTAGGTTGAGGAGGGGGGTTGGGGGTTGAGGGGGGAGGTTGAGGAGTTGGGTTGGGGTTGAGGGCAGTTGAGGTTGAGGAGGGAGGTTGAGGATGGGGGTTGAGGAGGGAGGTTGAAGATGAGGAGAGAGGTTGAGGATGAGGAGGAGGGGTTGAGGAGGGGGGTTGAGGATAGGGGGTTGAGAAGAGAGGATGAGGATGGGGGGTTGAGGATGGGGGGGTTGAGGAGGGAGGTTGAGGTTGAGGAGGGGGTTGAGGATGAGGATGGGGGTTGAGGAGGGAAGATGAGGATGGGGCTTGAGGAGGGGGTTGAGGGTGGGGAGGTTGAGGAAGGGGTTGAGGATGGGGGGTTGAGGAGGAAGGTTGAGGAAGGGGTTGAGGATAAGGGTTGATGAGGGAGGTTGAGGATGAGGAGGGGGGTTGAGGATGAGGGGTTGAAAAGGGGGGTTGAGGTTGAGGATGGGGGGTTGAGGAGAGAGGATGAGGATGGGGGTGTTGAGGAGGGGGTTGAGGAAGGCGGGGTTGAGGAGGGAGGATGAGGAGGGAGGTTGGGGAGGGAGTTGAGGATGAGGAGGGAGGTTGAGGATGAGGAGGGAGGTTGAGGAGGGAGAATGAGGATGGAGGTTGAGGTTGAGGGGGGTTGAGGTTGAGGAGGGGGTTGAGGATGAGGATGGGGGTTGAGGAGGGAGGATGAGGATGGGGCTTGAGGAGGGGGTTGAGGATGGGGGGGTTGAGGAGGGAGGTTGAGGAAGGGGTTGAGGATGGAGGGGTTGAGAATGGGGGGGTTGAGGAGGAAGGTTGAGGAAGGGGTTGAGGATGGGGGGGTTGATGAGGGAGGTTGAGGATGAGGAGGGGGGTTGAGGATGAGGAGTTGAGGAGGGGGGTTGAGGTTGAGGAGGGGGGTTGAGGATGGGGGGTTGAGGAGAGAGGATGAGGATGGGGGGGTTGAGGAAGGGGGGGGTTGAGGAGGGAGGTTGAGGAGGGGGTTGAGGATGAGGAGGGAGGTTGAGGAGGGAGTTGAGGATGAGGAGGGAGGTTGAGGATGAGGAGGGAGGTTGAGGATGGGGAGGGAGGTTGAGGAGGGAGGATGAGGAGGGAGGTTGAGGCTGAGGAGGGAGGTTGAGGAGGGGGGTTGAGGAGGGTGATAAGGGAGTTTGGAAGAGACACAGGGAAGCGAGAGGGGAGAAGAGAAACAGGGAAGGGAGAGGGGAGAAGAGACACGGAGAGAGAGGGGGACACAGAGGGCACAAGAGGGACACAGGGGGCAGCACATTTCCCACCCTCGGCTTATAGTCGAGTCACTCATTTTACCCAGTATTTTGTGGTAAAATGGGTGCCTCGGCTTATACTCGGGTCGGCTTATACTCGAGTATATATGGTAGTCTTGTGTTTGCTCCAGTAGTATGTGCAAATAAATTCTCTCCTCCATAACATTGGGAGTTATGGATAACCTAAATCTATTCAAAATTAGAATAAAAAAATGGAGGAAAAAAAATGGTAACATTGATAAATGACAGGCTAGTGGATTATTATACAGTATGTCACCCAGCTATAATTTGGAATATGATTAGATATGATTTTTAGATATGATGTTTTAGTTTGTATCTTCCTACAACCTAAATATTTTCCTAGGATGGAGGAAATCATTGGTTGGATTCTTAATGATAAGGATTAAACAATGAGACTTCCATTACTACAGCTTATCTTGATATGGTTTCTGCTCCGGTTCCTTTAAAGATTAGTAAGTCTTGTTTCAATCAAACTTGGCAGTCTGTTCTTAAATTTATTGATTTTACGGCTTTTACTATCCTACCTGTTTCAGTTTGGAGTGGTCTTGTATTATGGTTGGGATGTAAACGCTCCCATTAGCAACACATTACTCTGGTCTCTGATGCATGGGAGGTGAGAGCAACCATGAATCATGTTATGCCTTTTCTGTCACTGCAGGCGGTCATGCAGGAAGTTGTAATTTGAATACTGCACAATAGCTGGTAAAATGCGTACAATGACTGCTGCTCTGTAGGTGTTGAATATGAAAGTAACACCCCATGACATCAAAGGCTGCAAGTCCACCATACAGGTATGATACAAAAGGACCGAAAGGCTAGAGGGAAATCGTTTTATAACAATATATTTTAGAGGTAAAGATTTGCTATTTCCCACATAAACTTTTAATATTATGAGAGGGTAATAGTCTGCTCAATCAGAGAATGAACTTTCCTTAATAGGTAAGTTCTATGGGCATGATAAAACACTCTGAGAGCAACCTATTTTAGTTCACTTGTGCCATTCACTGGGAGAAGTATCATATAGTATATCAGTCTGGTCTCACATGATGACCAGCCCAGAAATTCCAGGCTATTCTACCCTGAACAGGAGAAACAGCAAATCCCAGACGTATGTTTCGGCCTTAGTTGGGCCTCGTCTGTTACGTGTAGCTGAATTCCCTAAGACACTATTGAGTGAGACCAGACTGATATACTACAGGATATTTTCCCTGTGAAGGGCACAAATGAGCTATAAGAGGTTGCTCTCAGAGTGGGTTATCATGTCCATAGAACTAACCTATTAGTTTGTTCTCTGATTAAGCACCTATGTTTCGGTTGTTGCTTATGCAAATGAACCTTGGGGCATTGTCTCCCTAAGGGTGATAGGGCATTGACTCCTTGCTTACTGTGCCTTAGGGAGTTCAGGTACACCCTACTGATGAGGTCCAACTAGGGCCAAAATGTATGTCTGGGGTTTGCTGTTTCTCCTGTTCAGGGTAGAATGGCCTGGTATTTTGGGGCTGGTCACTTTTGAGTGGGACCAGACTGATATACTAGAAAATATTTCTCCCTGTGAAAGGCACAAGTGAGCTAAAAGAGGCTGCTCTTTGAGTTATTATGGTTAGTTTATTCTCTTATTGAGCAGCTCTATCTTTGTTGTTGCTCATCTACTAAAGTCTTTATTATTGATAATCTTGTGCATGCAGCAAGATTATAGAACAAGTAATAGGAATACCGACTTGCCTTGCTCTAAGAGACAAAATAGTTAAAAAAATTTTTAAATAACTCCTTGTGAATTTTTAGAAAAGAAATGGAATACAAATAAATAAATATCTTTAATCATATTTTAACACAGTATTACTTTGTAGTTCTTGTCCGTTTAATACAAATCTGGATGTGCCAACATGATGTTCCTCCAATTCTATGGTAGGAGCGGTTAAGATTCATTATCATTAGTTGCATTATAAGCACTAGTCAGTAATGTCATGGATTATCTCTTTCATTCGTTTTTAGCACTGCTGGATTCCAATTAATACATTAGTTATAAAAAATAAGGCTTTTACACTATACATTTATTTACAGGAAGCGGACGACAGTAATGCCCTAGTGGTGATTGCAGATAATAGCTAATGCAGCAAACAGCTATTACAAGCAATGCAAGGGGAGATGGAAGAGCCAGACCAGAGCTACAGAGAAATTGTTGATATGTTTTGCAATAAGTTTTTTATACTGTTAGTGTTGATTTCTTAGTAAAACAAAAAAGCTAAATGTTGCTGGCTGGTAGAATACTTACATGCACAATAATTTTCCTAATTTTAAAAACAGATGTTGAAATGATCATTTTAAGATCCCCCATGGTCAAAATTTTATATAGCCTCTTCCGAAGAACTACACTTGAAAATTGAATGGAGAAAAGCAATGCAGCCTTAAATTCATTACTTCTTTCTATGCAATTATGCTGCTGTGTAATGTACAATTTGAAAAGTCCAATGATGAACTTCCTAAAGAGAAGACTTTGAGTACACAGTAATTTTATATATGCACAATGAGGGTGTGGCAGCTACAGCTGCCAGTGCTTTCATTAGGTCGAATGGAATGCTTATTAATTTACAAGCACGCACCCTGTTGAGATAGAAGCTGCTTCATAACAAAAAATAAAGCCTGCAGTAAAGGAAAATTGCATATAAAACTGATAAATGTTAATGCTGTATTTATTTTTCTAACTTTCTGAAACATTTCTTCTCATAATCTACTTTTTGAAATCAAAATGCCATAAAGAAAAATAATGACCATGGTGGTTCTTTTAAGAATGAGAGAATCTTTCAGTGCACCAAAAGCCAGTTCTTCAAATGAAAAAAACAACATAGTAGATTGTCTGTCAAATTTGCCTGTGCATAGTGTCCTGAAAGCTTGCAATCTTTTTTCATTCAACAGCTAAAGGTACTTTGCTATTACAAAATGTTTTACCATATTATATGAACATCAGTTTTCACATTTAGCAAGTTTATCAAATTAGCACACAATAAACACATTATGTACTTTGTTATGTACTCTGTAATTATCACTCTACCGGTGTAATTTTCACTTATATATATATTTTTAAACTGACACTTTAGTGTTTAATTATAGAAGTATTCATAGAATAAGACAACTTCATTATACTAAGAACTAATTACAAACTATGTGGTTTTAACAGATCTGGAAAATGAATGCATAAAAAAGATTTTATAAAAATAAAAGTTGTTCTCTATTTTATAAAAAGCAAGGTTATATATATATATATATATATATATATATATATATATATATATATATATATATATATATATATATATATCTTGCTTTCTAAAAACATTTTCCACGTTATCATGTTTAGTTAATCAAAAAGACTGTATAGAAAAGACCATATTGCAAATAAAGTTAAAACAATGGTCTTTTAAGCTAAAAATATGTTTTTCTTTGCAAGGGGATAATGCACATTCACTACAACGAGTTTTGACTGAATAATTTAAAAACACAATTCAAAAACACACTTCTTTCAACACTATTTTATTAATTGAACAACAATTCAAATTCTATGTGGAAAGCTATATATTCTTAATGTGATTTGCCATACCAGAGATATTTTAAGAAAATCCCTTTTCAAAGCCATAATAGGAAACTATTATTAATAAAATGCAATGCAATATATTTGTTTCCTGATGAAACAGTTTGTCTCTGTCGTTATCCAGCATTGTGAGTTTTCCTTTGTCAACTGTTTTCATCCAGGTAGAAACTTAAACATAAGATTACTTCTGCACATGAACAAAGCCTTAGAAAGAAAGAATGGAAAAAGAGATGCAATGGTAAGTTTCTTGAACAGAGAATAACTATTTTTTAACTCACTGAGTACTTGAATACATTTTCTGAAATCTTTGAAAATATAAAGCATTAGTCTCACATACAAATTTAATTATCTGAATATACTTGTGATTTCTGTTAAAGCTTCCTCCAAACATCACTGTTCAAATAAAAAGAAATTGATTACAATTGTAAAATAGAACCACTATAGCAAATATTGTTTTCACAAAAAGAGCAGAAAACTATTCTATTTTTGTCTCTTTTTACAAATATCATTCCTTATAATTTTCTGTTTAGCTGAAATACCAGTTTAATAAATTTTGATCCAAGCAGTAATAAGAAACATAAAAAACAGAATCCAGCCTTAATCTCCAGTTTACAACCCAAGAATGGCTGACATGGATAGGGTAAGTTTTGAACTGGTAAAGGAACTAGATAGGAGCTCTGTAAAAAAAAGAAAAAAGTATAATAAAACATAACCTTTATTATGGCTTTATTATACCTGGAGAGCCTCTACCAAGTTTTTTTGTTTTTATTACTGAGCAATGTTCAATCCCTTGGGGTTCTTTCTCATACTGATTCCAGTACATCACTGTGCAAAGTTTGATTCAACAAGAAAATATAGAATCTAAAAATATCTAAAACAATGCTGTCAATAAATAAATTGTGTATTTATAATCACTGTATATTTCATAATGTTAGCATCACAGCTTGAACATACAACTCTCAAATTAGCTTCATTGACATTGTTTGCCATGCCCAATCCCTGGGATCTGCACAATACTCTGTGTGGGTAACATCTCAAGATTCAGCTTCCATGCAGTGCTCCCTCTCCTCCAGTCTTTGCATCTGTCTGCTGGCTCGTTGTTGCTGCTCCTTCAGCTCTGTATAGGAACGGGAAAAAGTGTGAAAGATTGAGGTGACAGGAAAGGCCATAAGCAAGATACCACTCAATATGCTACTCAAGGCCACCACCTGCCCAGGGATACTTCGAGGAACCATGTCCCCATAACCTACAGTCGTCATGGATATTACTGCCCACCAGTAGCTCCCTGGGATGCTGGTAAATTCCTGCTTGGCGCCTAATTCACTCTCTGCTAAATAAACAAGTGGAGAAAAGAGGGCCATAGCGACACACAAAAAGAGGAGAAGGAGTCCAAATTCTCTGGTGCATCTCCTGACGGTGAGGCCTAATGTCTGCAATCCCAAGGAATGTCTTGCCAACCTCATGACATACAAGATGCGCAGTGCTCGAAGCACTCTCAGTACAAGCCCAACTTTCTCCAGATAGTTATTTCCACCTACTCCAGATTTTTCTGTAGAAAGTGAGTCCACTATCACAGTGATATAATAAGGCAAAATGGCCATCATGTCAATAATGTTCAGAGGATTTCTTAAGAACAAACACTTGCTCTCGGCCTGGATGAAACGAAGAATGAACTCCAAAGAAAACCAAGCCACGCAAACTGTCTCTAACACAAAGATGTCGTGGCACTTCTGCGTACATTCACCCTGAAAAAAAGAAATACAATTATGAGTTGTTGGTTATCATATTAGTATATTATCCTATAATTATTTTTGAGGAAAAACATTATATGGGCTGCATCTGTTGAATTTGTTTGAATAATTATTACTCTTAATTAATTAGTAATGGTTTAGAATAATAAATCCTTTATGTTACTTAAAGGCTATTATAACTAATAAATTATAACTAACATCTTCATCCTATTTCTGGATTTGTGACAACTTAAAATAACTTCTATAATTCCCTAATACTGTGATTCCTAAACTGTGGCCCCCATTCAATTGGCCAAATCGCAATTACTTGAACTCGTAAAACAGCTCGTAAAAGTTACAGATATTCAATTGGCTACTTTTAGCTACTCGTATTCCAATTGCCGGTTCCTCGCCTACAATCACTACGGGCCAGCAAAGCTGCAAAACCGGCCTTAGAACTGCATTGGTTTAGCACAGCTCAAGATTTACAAGGGCTAAATAATTAAAGTTACACAAAATCAATATTCTAGCTCTAGCACGTAGCTCTAGCTCGCAAATAAAGTCAGATAAAATGTATCAAGTTTCTGTCAAAAATATTGCAAGTACTGAATAGGAGTGGCCAGGGCTTTTTCGAACACTTATTACAGCTGCAGCAGAAATGTTAAAAACACTAATGTGTACTTTATAAGCACAGAAGGCTTATACTGTAAACATATTACAATGTGTCTCAAACCCACAAATAAGCAATTACATTTTTTTAATGTTTTTTCTCTGTAAAATGGATCCCAATACTTAAGGGGTTAACACATATCATGGAACCTGCATGGACTAGAACAGTTGTTTTAATGATTTTTTGTGATTTCTACATTGCTGGATTGTGAGTCTGATCGCAAAATGTACTCAACACTAATTCATTTGTGAAGTGAAGTTTAAGTATAAACTCAATGTTTTACTGATGTCATGATGACGGTCTAATTTACTATTGGCTGTGTGCAAGTGTTTAAGAAGTAAATTACGAGCTTGCCTAAATATTGTCAGATCATATGATCATGCCCCTGAAACCCTACTTACGAGTGCATGGTTTGCATGTAAAGGCTGGGAGGGCAGTTGCAAGTTAGAGACAATGGAATAAGTTTAAACGTTTAGAAAAAATTTAAGCCACAGCCAAAATTTTGGGTTATAGGCAATTACGGGCTTGAAATTGAAAGGGGCCCTATTTTCCTAAAGACCACTTAAAAACCGTGGCTAGTCTAATGAACCACTAGTAAGTTGTGGATGTTATTCATAGACCACATGATGATTTTTCCCCCTGTTGTTAATACATTTTAATGCATTGTGTTATATTGGAGTACAGCAAGTATCCTCATAACCAATAAAATGCAAACAATCATGCACTTCTGTAGTACTTATTTATGTCGTTTTTATTAACGTCATTATGCTGATTTTTTGTTAATACCAGTAGTTTCAGGGACCCCACCCTAATAGAACAAATGTTTATGATCAAAATCACAATATATTAAGGACCACTGTAGTTCAAGAAAAATGGCAATTGTTTGCCAGGTATGTACCAAGCTCACAACATTAACAGATGTGTAAGCTTGAACATAAACCTTTTATTTGTGGAGAAAATCTGAATTTTTAAAGACTCTGTTTACTATTATAGGAATACATTTTGTGTTTCATACTTCACTTCCTCAGAGCTGGATCATGGGTGTTTGATTTTTTAGCTGTCAGTGGAGTGCGGGGTGGAGAAAGAGGGAACAGAGAGTCTTTATTAAGATACTTGGATAAGATTGAAATTGACATAACACCCCTCCCCCTTACTCAAGCAAAAGGGAGATTCCTTGTTTCAGGAAATTCAACTACGGTTCTGAAGAAATATAAACATCCCTCTCACACACAACCTCCACCTACTTATCATGAATTAATCTAAGTTCCAGCAGTGGTGTCAATACATTTTTTATCTAATTAATAACTAACTTTATGATTTTCTCCAACTTAATTATGTTCTCAGACTCAAATTATTTTATTGTAAGGAAAATGACGATCAAGACTCTAGATTTTGTCATCTGATCTCTGATTGACATTTGTACTGAAGCCCATGTAATTGCTAATGTTAAATTCAGTAAAGTAAGCTCCACATGTATGAAATACGCAGAGAACCACTCACTTACTATTGTCAGAGCTAGTCTCAGCAGAGACAAATCATCACAGCGGTATGGAGTCTGAAACAACGGTTTCAAACATAGTACATTCTCTACCTGCAGTTTGCATGAAGTAAGGAAAAACTTTAAAATCTTTCAGTCTCTGATTATGTGTGGGTGGTACGAGAACACCTGGGGCTTCCGGCTCTTACTTGCATTTTTAATGTATGGAGGCAGCAATATTTTTTTGACAGTTCTATTTCACAAAATACAGTTTACGTGAACTTCAGACCTTTTCTGAAAAATCATTATAGGGAACGTATAACAATACTTCAAAATTAATCTCCAAGACAACAGGCTCAGAGAATGCAACAGCCTGCTTCTCCATTAGGGCCAGGACCAAACCCACAAGACTAGTAGCTCTATTAAATTGCAGCCCTGTATCTGCAACGTGAGCCCTGCAACGGCTGCGGGCTTGAAAATCCTCAGTGTTATGGGGCTATTAAATTAGAAGGGGCTGCGAGCTACGGGCTTAAGGCGTAAATCGTAGCTTGTTCGTAGAACGTTGGATTGGTGGCCTTGCGGATGATCAATTAGTGTAGGCCGTAGTTATGTGTTTAGATGGAGCCAATGGAAAAAGAGATTGTTAGTGATACATCACTGAAAAAGGGGAGGTTAGATTTCAAAGTCCTACGGGCTTCAATTACAAGTTGCGATCAGATCCACATTCCACAATAAAGCAATATTAATAAAGCCGTAAATATGATATTCTATTAAAAGCGAGTTACAGTATATGTATTAACACATTGATTGCCGGAATCAATATAACATGGAAATCTAACATGAAATAAAGTATTTTTAGGGGCCAATTTGCGGACTTGAGATTGTTGTACTATTAATTCTAAGACCTAACATCACTTTCCCTTTTATATGAAGTACTGTGTAATGTGCTAGCTCGCGGGTGACTTTGTTGCAATTTAATAGCATGCTGACAAAGACTGGGTGGGAGATGGATGATAAGAGGGCTGGGTGCTGTTTGGGGTAATGTTTATATATATAAATAAATATTGGAAAGGGGTCTTGGGGGTTGTGCAGCAATGGGTTAGGGTCCTGGGAGGGTTTTCTGTCTTTGGGAGGGGAGCAGTTATGGGAAGGGGTCTAGGGGAGGAGCACTGATTAATTTGGTTCTGGCAGGGCCCAGCGCGATACAAGTTTTTACAACCCCCTAGAGGGGTGCCCAAAATCTTTTTTTTGCAGCAGGGCCCTCCATTCCTGCGGGTCTTCTGTGCCCCCCATGGTACCCCTGTGGCTTCCACGGATCCACTGTGGTCCCTGCATGTCCCTGTGACCTCCCATGGGGCCCCTGAGGCCCCTAATGTTGCACTGTGCCCCCTGCCAGCCCAGTTACCCCCACATCCCCTTATGGCCCCCGAGGACCTCCTGTGGGTCCCCTGCAGACCCTTAAGGCTCACTGTAGCCCCCCACAGGTTCCAGGGGCCCCCATCAGGCCCTGTGGCCTGCATAACCCCTTATGGCCCCTGTGGACCTCCCATGGGTCCCCTGCAGCCCCTTATGGCTCAGTGTGGCACTCCACAGGCCTTAGGGGCCCCCTGTGCCCCCTGCAGGCCCTGTGGCCCCCACAGCCCCTTATGGCCCCTGTGGACCTCCCATGGGTACCCTGCAGCCCCTTATGACCCTCTGTGGCCCCCCGCAGGCCCTGTGGCACTTGTAGCCCCTTGCAGGCCTCTGCAGCCCCCTGTAGCCCCCTGTGGCCTCTCTTAGCCCCCTGTAGCCCACAAATCCCCCTGTGGCCTCCCTCAGCCCCTTGTAGCCCCCTCAGACCTCTTTGGCCCCTCCTCGACCCTCTGGCCTGCAGTGGACCATTCTCACCCTAGGAAATGGAGCGCAGAACCGGGAAGGTAAAAAAGTATTTATAGTACTATAATATATACTAGCGACTTGCCAGTCAAAAATGACGGGCAATAAAATGTGAAACAATGGCAATGCTGTTTGCCACAAAATGTAAAGCTTTATCTACTCTGAAGGCCTTCGGCGCTCATTGCGAGCCTCTCCTCTCATGTATTTTTGCTCCTCTGAGCACCTTCAGCGCTCATTGCGAGCCTCTCCCCTTGTGTCCTTCCAGTTTTGTGCTTTGCTAAGCTCATGTTCATCACTCATCACAAAGACAGATACTGTATATATATCGATATTTTTTTTTAATAATAATTAATTAATTAATTAGTTACTTAAAAAATTAATATACTTTACCTATTTCTAATTAATATATACAGCAATCAATAGCCGGAAGAGCTAAGTATCTCTTTTTATTTTCCTGCAGCATACAATGTACAGTTGGACTATTGCTGCCCTGATGAGAAAGTATCATCAATGTCCCAATTGTGCAGTATAAATATGCTGCGTGCGCAAACTGTTGGTTTAGTAAAGGGCCATTTTAGATTCGTAATGTTATTAGTTGCAAGTTAGTGTTGTAAAATGGTGTGTATTGTCTATGTGTTACGCGGCTCGCAAGTATTTTCCGGCCTTTGTAATAATGTATTTTGTACCTCGTACTTCCCTGGGTAAAAGTTGTATGCGGCTGGCGGTGTTTACGCGCTTTGGGGTCGTGTAGCCTTATTTTCATTTTTTTATGCGCCCATTTTTTTCCCTCGCTTAGCGGATTTTCGACCTGCTGAAACTCCGCAAATTCGGCTCAAATTCGAGTGCTACCTCACTACCAAATGTCCTGGCTGTCCCCCCGTGCTGTGTGTGTCATTTTTTTGTATTGTTTTTTTGTATTTTTCGTGTTTTGGGATTTGCGCGGTGCGGCCGTTAATCATGCGCAACTGCTCACCTCGCTGTATGCAACAGCGCAAAGCGTGACGACGTCTCACAGTTTGACAATTATAATATGTGATAGATGTATATGTAAATGTGTATGTTTTATATATATATATATATATATATATATATATATATACATATATATATATATATATCACTATTATAGTTGTCAATGTTGGGAACGCTTACGATGTTGGTGACGCTTTGCGAGCCTTGCAAAGCCTTACTTGCAAGTTTTGTTCCTCCTCCTACACTACTCCAACCAACCAGGTCGCAGGGGTGTGTCTCCATTAAACTCTATGAGAATGAATTTTCCTCTCTCTTACTGAAGGGACAAACTTTGTCTAAAGTAAGTAAGGAGCAATCATAAAAAACATTATAACAAAGTATTTGAACATAAATACTGTATATACTTGAGTATAAGCCAAGTTTTCATCCCTTCTTTTCAGGAGGGAGGATGAGGAGGGGGGTTGAGGAGGGAGGAAGAGGAGGGAGGATGAGGAAGGAGGAAGAGGAAGAGGAGAGAGGATGAGGAGGGGGATGAGGAGGGAGGTTGATAATGAGGAGGGGGGTTGAGGAGGATGATAAGGGAGGGAAAGAGACACGAGGGAGAGGGGGGGAGAGACACGGGGAGGGAGGCGGAAGAGACACAGGGTATGGAGAGGGGGAAGGAGACACAGGGGAGGGAGATAGGGGGAAGAGACACAGGGAAGGGAGATGGGGAAGAGACACAGGGGAGGGAGGGAGGGGAAAGAGACACAGGGAAGGGAGGGAGGGGGAAGAGACACAGGGGAGGGAGAGGGGGGAAGAGACACAGGGGAGGTAGGGAGGGGGAAGAGACACAGGGGAGGGAGAGGGGGTACACAAGAAAGGGGCACAGAGGGCACACAAGAGGGGACACAGAGGGCACAAGAGGGACACAGGGGGCAGCACATTTCCCACCCTCGGCTTATACTCCAGTCACTAAGGGTCTCATTCAATTGCTATTTGGCCAATTGAATAGGGCTTTATATAAGCACAGAGCATATTTTTTACAGATGTTTTTAGTTAGTGAACTTCTATCTAAAAGAAGGTCTTCACTAACTAAAAAAACCTGTGTAAAATATGCTCTGCCCTATTCAATTGGCCAAGTTACAATTGAATGAGGCTCTAAGTTTTCCCAGTATTTTATGGTAAAAAAGGTGCCTTGGCTTATACTCGGGTCGACTTATACTCAAGTATATACGGTAAAACATAAATAAAAAGATATGTTTCTTTATATTAGCTTCTCCTCGTTATTTATTGTTTATATATGTGTGTCTGTATATATATATATATATATATATATGAGGTAGTTGTGAATGTCCAGTAATCCAGATGAATAATCAGAGTATTGCAGTATATAGTTATATCTTTTTTATTGGACAAACATATATGTACAGTATATATACACACACAGAAACAGACACACACACATATATATATATATATATATATATATATATATATATATATATGTATATATATATATATATGTATATATACACACATATATATATATATATATATATATATATATATATACACAGACACACATGTATATGTGTATATCTATATATATATATATCTATATATATATATATATAAATATATATATATATATATATATATATGTGTGTGTGTGTGTGTGTGTATACACACACACATACATATATGAATGGAAAAGATAGATAAATACAGAAGGTATAATTTATGTTTTTTTATTACTGATTCATGGTTCTTTGAGGACCTGTAGAACTGAAGTGAAGAGAAACCAAAGGGAAGTGAGCATCTGACACTTATTTTTGTCATGTAAGCAGGTGGAGGACATATGTAGAGTTTGCAATTTATGGTCCTGAGGGAGGGGGGTACTCGCAGCTCCCTGCATCACATAATCTAAATTAAACAACTTGTTCTGGACAGCTCTGTCTGTGTGCCCCCATGAACCCTGAGCAGCTGATACACAGTCCACTGGCATAAAGGCAGACTCTGTGTGTGTGTGTGTGTGTGTGTGTCATGAGACAAGCAACTTGGCTCTCAGCATCCAGAAGTCTCGAATCTGCAAATTAGCTTCTGGGGGAAGTATCTGATTGGATGATACTTCCCAATGACTTAAAGCACAAACGCTCGTTCCTATGCAACCAGTGGCTGGAGCACTGACACACACGTTAGGCTTGGGGGTGTGGAGCATGGGGGCATGTACGTTTGATTAAACAAATATAAAAACAATAAAGTGAAAAATAAACAAATCAATAACATAACATACAAGGTTTTTTGATTATAACATAACTTGCTCTGCCAGATGCAGCAGAGCAAGTTCTATGCGCTTACTATCCCTTTAATGAAGCCTAAAAGGCGTAGCCTTGGACATGGATAAGGGATGCAACTTAGCAAATTCAGGTCCGAACCCACCCATGAAGGTGTAGGAAAGTCGAGAAACTTATTGGAAGGTCTGATAGTCAAGCTAAAATTGAAATACTATGGGCACATAATGAGAACACAGAAATTACCAGAGAAGAGTGTGATTGTAGGAAAGATGGAAAGCAAAGGGAAGAGGGGAGGGCAAAGGATAAGATGAATAGATAGTATTAGAGCTCAGAGGAGCAGTTGATGACAGACAGAACTGCCATGCTAAAATCCACAAGGTCACAATAGCCAGACCTGACTGAACAACACAAAATTATGACTACAAATTATGAACTTTTGAATTTTTTTAAGTAGCTGGAATACGGTATATATTTCACTAGGTTTATTTCCACAAAAGAACCTAGTCGTAGTGGAAATAGAATTACCAATTATTATTTTAATATTAAAATTGCCCTTTAAAATAGCTTTAACACATTACATTCCTATAGAAGAAATCTGCAATCGCCGCCTAAATATTATACATTTTGATGTTTTCTAATTTCCCAATCTTACAGGTGCAGTAAGCCTTATGTCACAAGGAGCCCCAATTAAATTGATCCAATTTTAGAAATAGTAGCCTGTAAAGGAGCCTGCAAGACTTATGGCTATTAAATTGGCCTCTTTCAGCTACCCTCAAAACGATCTGCGGGTTACAGGCAGAAAAAACCCTATGGCCGGCTAAATCTGTACTCCATCCCAGCTACGCCTTTGATCTGTCAAGCCCTTAAAAGTTACGATCGCAAATCGCTATTAAATTGCTACCAATCCCCAAGGACGCACTGGCGTTCAAACCCGTAAACGGCAAATGGAGCCCTGTCCGTAGCACTGTAAAAGCAAATATAAACACAATACTGTTTTTTAAATTAAAGCGAAATTGATGTAAAGTATTAGTATTAATAGAACATTATTCTCAGGCCCGGCAACATTATTTTATGTTTAATTTCCGTGTTATATCAATCCCGGCAATCAATGTGTTAATACATATAATAGAACTCGCAATGACTAGAATATTATATTTATTGATTATTTCATATTGCGTTATTTCTGGAATGCGAGTCCGATCGCAACTCGGACTTCAAAACCGTAGGCGATTGAAATTTAACCTCCATGTTTTAGTGACGTAATGATGGCGATCTCTTTTACTGTTGGCTACATCTAAACCCGTAACTATGCAAATGGAACGTGCGGAAGCATGATTTACGGATTTGGATGTCGGCCACGTATGATGCGGGCTTGTCTAACTTAATTGCTCTGTAACGCCGCCAGATTCTGCAGGCTTTGCGGCTGTACCTGGGCCGTTGCAGGCTTCAAATTTAATAGGACCCAAGGTCTAATTCATCCATTTATTTTCTTTTCAGCAATGCTGGACCTCTCACAGTTGCCAGTATTAAGTGAGTAATAAGTACCATCAATGATGAGGAATGAAACACTGGGGTGAAAACATCCTGGGAGCCCTGGCTCCTAAACTTTGTACTACTGACTCCTAGATAGTTTTCCAACATGCATTTTTTTTTGAAGGGATTCCTTTCAGGTTCATAGAAAACAGTTTCTCCTAAAAAGTCTTCCTGGCTCCTAAGTTTTAGATATTTTTGTATCCTATTTTGTATACGTAAGAATCATAGTAGGACTTTAAACTTAATAGTTTCTGTATTTATTATTATTATCCATCTTGACATGCTTTTGTGCTATATTATCAGCTCTGATTTAATTGATTCTTCTGAATTTTGAGTTATTTTGTCTCATAAAAAACAAACAAAAAAAAACATTCTAAATGATAGATTTGTTTTTCTGAAAACTTACTAGGTAAATAATGAATGTAACATTATTATATGTTTTACATGTATTCTGTCACAATCAGCATCCCTGGGATAGTTATGGGGAAAACAGCAATTTTCCTTTTACATACAATTTCAAGTCACAAAGGTGCCAACAATGATCTTTATAGAAACTATTATAGTTTAAACGTGCCTGGCTGAAAATGTACTTATGGGTACATAAATCTGTATAGAAGCAACTTCTAGTTCTGTTATGACTTAAAGATCACATGCATTAAAACTTGAAGGAGCAATGAACTGACTGCCTCCACCCCTAGGGCCTCATTCTATTATCGGCCGCAGCCGCTGCGGCGCCGCAAGGACCGGCCGCAAGCTATTCTGCTATTCTATTCCCCTTTGGCCGGGGACTCCGGCAGGCTTGCGGCCGGCGCCTTGCTATCTCTTGCGGCTGCACGTGCCGGAGGAAAGCCTTTGATCTAAAACGTCCGCAAGGAAATCGGCCGTAAGAAAAGCCTGGTTGCGATTCTATTGCACCGGGAACCCTGTCTGCAAGGCTAAAAACGAGCCGCAGCTTACTTGCAGCAAACAGGTCCCGCTAGCACCAATTAAGCACATAAAATAGCTCAAATAAAGCCATCCTGCACTTTGCGGAGTCTATAAAGTGATATTCGGTGTTAGCAAAAATAGCACATAATTACCCTATACTCAAATCCGTAAAATATTTTATTTTTAATATACGTAAAATATCCATGTAAAAAGTCCAGAGTGCTTGGAGCACCTCAGACATGCCCACGCCGCAGCCGGAAAATAAACAGTTAATTTGAACTCGGGTTTCGGCTGATGTGCAAGCTTGAGAGGGGGTTACTTTTAATCCTCATGTCCCCCAATATGATCCCTAGCATTTACAGAGCTGTACAGTGCAGGCTTGAATTTATTTTTGCGTTTTTAGATTTCAGAGCTTACGGACTGTTTCAATATATGCGGCCGGCCGTAAGGGGAGATTCTTGCGGGGCCGTATAATAGAATCGTTAACAGAACCCCCGCAAGGAATCGCAGCCTTACGGCCGATTTACGGCCGGTAATAGAATGAGGCCCCAAGTAAGCAGGCTTGGTCTAAGAGACAGGTCTAAAGGGCTTTAAGAACAATCTTATTAGACAAGAGGCCAAACAATAATTCATATAATGCCCTCACATCAAATCTTTTTACCACTTTAACAAAGCAAGGCTACAGGCAATGTAAAGAATTCTGTTCGTATAACTTTGTACCTGAAAATTTAGCTTTGCTTTCTAGAGAAAGAAACCTCCCTCCATTTACCTTATTGCAGGTGGATACCATTACCTGCTGAGTTTGATTTTTTAAAACAAATGTAATACTGAAAACTTATTTTTCCGATGATTGTATAATAAAGGCATCTAGTCCCTGTTAGGGCATACAAATTGTCTTTTAAAGAGAAACAAGTGGGCTGTCTTAGGTAGCCTATTTGTTTTCCATAAATGACAGCTTGTAAATAATCTTTATTCACTCTATTAGAATATATTTTAGATGGTTAAAATTTCCTTTTTAATTGATGTACTCCCAATTACAAAGCAGATAATAACAAAAATATTTGCGACTCCAATTATTTATGAAAAATTGACATTATATTGAATGATGGTTCAGATATAAACAGTTATAAATGCAGATATTTCCATTAGTTTCAACAATAGCCATCATCAATTATTAGCTTCACCATTCAGTTCATAGCTCTCTGTATTAACTAGAATTAGATTTAAAATGATGATCCTCACCCACAAAACCCTTTATCACAAGCATCATTCTTCATTGATATTGCATGGTTTTTGTCAGCATTTTCTATATACATATCAGAGAGGATACACATTCTGTCTATCAGTTTACAATTAGCTATCTTCTAGTAATATTTTTTTTTTTTTTTTTTTAACTGCATATAAAAAAATAAATCAATAAATGAAAAATAATAAAACCGTTAAAACAAATCAGATCATCATTATATACTACATTATTCCCCCCCCCCCCCCCCCCCCCCCCCCATCAGAGGAGGGAGAGCACTTAATCATTGGTTGCCGAGGGGGGTATTTATTAATATTATTGGTCACTGATCTTTACATATCAAAAAAAAAAAATCCCCCTTTCACTGTCCTCCTTGCTGCAAGCTGCTAGTAAATTACAGTATCAAGAGAAGCATGCCCCACCATGCTAATCAAGGGGTTTAATTTGCAATATACCCGTAAATCGTCTGAAGGAGCTTTTGTTCCCTATGTCGCACATTTACGTTAATGTTTTCACTCTCAATATTACGGCACTCAGCCCACATCTGTCAATCCTGCCTTGTACACAAGAGATTTTGGTGTAGAAGTATGTGTCCACTCACTATATTACACCAAACCAAGCTTTTCAGATGAGAAACGGCTCTACGAACCCATAGAAAATAAGAACGTAATGAATATTATAATGATTGAGAACAAGCACTGTAACTGAAACAAGAAACCATTTTATTTATATATTCATAAATATATTATATTTTTTATTTATTTATAAATTACATTTAATTTTAAATTAAATAGATGCAACAATTGTATTTATAGATTAATTATGTATAAATGTATTTATTTTGTGTTTATATATTACATACAGTATGTATAGACAATGCAATGGAGCATGTGTTCCAAGTGGTTTCCCGATATATATTACCCGTTGAGTACTGTGTTGTGTGTTACCCTTAATATTGTATAATGAAACGGACATAAAAATATAATACAATATTATATCGGGCTGGTAAGTGTCAAATAATGTATTTCATAATTTTTCCTTGTTTTTTGGTGCTTTGTCATCTCTTTAACTGCTGCTGCGGCACTCCACAATAGTTTTAAAACCATTTGTGGGTGGTCTTTGGTACCAATAATATATCCTTCAGATATTTGATGTTACAGCACTTCCCTATTTTGCAAGTGATCTTTAAAAAGTCTTATTAGCATAGGGTGTGGGTGTAAAAGTAACTTATAATCTCTTATCAGTGCAAAAATTTGTGGAAAGGTTTGCAGTAATTTGCGATTCCAACTTGTAGCAGTCTCTCGTAGCAGTTCTCTCGCAAGTTTTTCAGGATGGGTGATGAGCATAACTAGGGAGATTTACTTTGCTCTTAAACATGATGTAATTTGCGATATAGGGTATAAGCATGGGAGACCATGTACGTAAAGGGTCACTGAAGTCACCATGTGTTCTCTGCACAATTATAATGTGAAAAGCATGTAATAAAAGTGTTTGATATTCCAAAATGAATGCTGAACTTATAGAGTTATGATTAGGACAGATTATTTCAGTGTTTTGCCTGATTTGCCTTTACCTAATTAATGAAGCAGTGTTTAGCCTTTACCTCCTTAATGAGGCTGGTGGCAATGTTAATCGGAATTAGCTGCACTGCCACAGGCAAATCATATGTCCTGTGTAAATACATATCTCTGATTTACATTACAAAGTATGAACTTGTGTATAGCACAACAAACTAAATAATTGACTGCTGTGCTACAGTTGCAGGTTCAAGTGCCCTCACTGGAACTTCCTTTTGTTCAATAATAAAAATATTATCTAGGTTACATAATAAAGGCGTGATGAATATCATACAGCTTTCCAACATGTGGTGAATTCAGGGTCCTTTCAAGCTTTTAGTATTCTTGATATATGACACAGTTGTTGGATTAATGTTCACCATCAGCCCTATTTAATTCCCCTAATGTGTAAAACCGTAGTCCGTAATGTAGCCAGTAAGACTTACAGCTATTAAATTGGCCGCGTAAAGCAAGCCGCTGCCAATCTGGGGGTTTGGAGCGAAAAAATCTATGGGACGTGGGACGTGAAACTTTGCGGCAGCAAATCCTTTGTTCTCTCAAGCCTATAACCTCTATGTTTCCAATCGTGCCATTAAATTGCAACAATTTCACTTGCATTCAACCCCGTAACACGCAAATGGAGCCAAGAAGCCAACGAGTGCTAGAGAGGGATGTACTTTTATTAACAGGAAAAGTGATGTTAGGTCTTAGAATAAATAGCACAACATTCTCAAGCTCGCAAATCGGTTAAAAAAAGACTTTATTTCATGTTTAATTTCCGTGTTATATTGATCCTGGCAATCAATGTGTTAATACATATAATGGAACTCGCATGGAATAGAATTTCATGTTTACGGCCTTATCAATATTGCATTATTTCTGGAATGTGGGTCCGATCGTAACTCGTAATTGAAAACCGTAAGACTTTGAAATCCCACCTGCATTTTTCCGTGATCTCATTTGCCATCGGCTCCATCTAAACTAGTACCTACGGGTTTGACTAATTGATCACTCACATCCAACGTTCAACAAATGAATTACGGGTTTGCGCCTCCAGCCTGTGACGCGCAGCATGTTCTAATTTAATAGCTCTGCAACTGCCAAATTTCACGCCTGCAGCCCTTGAGAGCTTCCCGATGCCGCTACGCGCTTAAAATTTATTTGGGGCTGCATATGCATAAGGCTTTACAATGTTTATATTGGCAATATGCTTGAGTATAATTTTTTACGTTTTATTTGAACTTTATCTATTAGTTTGTGTTTTTTTCCAATAGTGGGTTAAATCTATGAAAATATATTAAACACAGAAGAACGTGGATGACATATATACAACACATCTATAGTATACAATATAAGTAATTATGTTATATTTTTGTGTGTGATGTACACAATTTATATATTTTAAGCTTTTATATCAAATTGACTGCAGAGTTCCACGATCCTATGTACAGATACTCCAGTCTCTGCTGTGGAACTCTGCAGCTCCTCCAGGGTTACCTTAAGTCTCTGTGCTGCCTCTCTGATTAATGCCCTCTTTGCCCGGTCTGTGAGTTTTGGTGGGCAGCCATCTCTTGGCAGATTTGCTGTTGTGCCATGTTCTTTCCATTTGGTTATGATAGATTTGATGGTGCTCCTGGGGATCATCAAATATTTGAATATTTTTTTATAACCTAACCCTGACTTGTACTTCTCAACAACAGTGTCCCTTACTTGTTTTGAGAGTTCCTTGATCTTCATGGCAGTGTTTGGTTAGTGGTGCCTCTTGCTTAGGTGTTGCAGCCTCTGGGGCCTTTCAAAAAAGCTATGTATATGTAATGACAGATCATGTGACACGTATGGACATCATTTCACCAATTATGTGGCTTTTGAAGGTAATTGGTTGCACCAGAGCTTTTTATGGGCTTCATAACAAAGGGGGTGAATACATACGCACATGCCAATTTTCTGTTTTCTATTTCTATATTTTTCTCATTTCACTTCACCAACTTAGATAATTGTATTCTGATACATCACATAGAATTCAGTTAAAAAAAAACATTGAACTTAAGGCTGTAATGTAACAAAATAGGTAAAAAGTCAAGGGGGTGAATACTTTTGCAAAGCACTGTAATTCTGTCCAATATTGCCATTAGCAGTTATGGTGTTATTTATGAGCCATGGTTCAATCACTAATGTTATAGTAATAAACTCACTTTTGTGAATTACAACACATTTTTCGCAGGAAATACTCAATGGCTGTAATACTCTGGTTTTGAAACCACCGGTAAAATCGGCAATAAAAAGGTTATCATCATCTACTGTATATACTTTTTTCTGTTGCTTAATTTACTGCTTGTTTTGCTAGTGGACAGAAAAGTGGAAAAGGTAATCTCAATGAACTTAATACGACTTATGTGTTATTTTGAGTCAACAACATGTGAACCATATATAGTGACAAAATTATGTCAAGCTACAATTTATTATTTCATTCATTATAGCTATCTTTTATAGTATACAAAATCCAGGAGCACGGTGTGTCTAAACTATAAAAAATAGTTCTCTAAATTAACTATTACAGAGAAAAATGGCAGCTTGAAACTGTCTGGCAGACAAAGCGTGCCTGGTATTTACATTCCCCAAGACATTAATGCAGTCCAATTAGCCTTTATTAATCTATAACTGTCAGAATGTTTGACCTCATGGTTCTTCTTATTACAGAGAACACTGTCATATTCACAATAAGCACTTTGGGAGCTGATAACATTATGCTACTACAGCCACTATAATAACACAGAGAGACTCTCATGGGCATAATAACAATGCCAGCTAATCATGACATGCCATAGATAAGAATGATACTGTAATATCATCTTGTAGCCTACAAACAAATCAGACACCACTGCATAGTGATTTGAGAAAAGATAAATTCTTGCAATATTGCTGTTGGGCAAGAGTATAGCACCGCAGCTATATATCGTTTTTCTTAAATGAACCCAGAAGTCACCATATTTGCTCTGCAACAAAAGATTTGCAGTATCAGCCTTATACTAGATATGTTGTAAGAATGTGCAGGTTTAGTCCAAGGGTACGTGCAAGTAGCTATGAAGTTGCAGTTCCAGGGTCAATTCTTTTCCCTGCTATTTTTTAAAAAATAAATATCAATTTTTATTTTATTTTCAATTATGCTTTAAGTCCAAAAGACCAGATATGCGTAATGTAAGTAGTTTCATATACATGGCATTGAACCTTTTGTATTATCTAAGCAATGTTTCTCAGACTACAATTTTACAACAAATATTATATTCTATATCCTTTTAAAAGTATGTTGTACATAATGAAATTCTAAGTTGCACAATAATTTTATAATATAGTAAAAATGTATTTGTGTTTGATAGATATTAGAATGGCATGTTGTTTATTGAAAAACTCAATACTGAACCTGGTGGACTGGCGCACAGTTTTATTTTCAATATTTTTTATTGCCAAGTACAAACATTCTGATCATTTGAAATTTACCAATTTGTTCATAAAATGTAGTCATTTTGTATAATGTGTTTCTTATTCATTATTGAACTATCACAATATTTCTTCAACTTTTCCATTTTAGTTAAAAAAAAAAGAACAAAAGGGTTACCATATATATATCATTTAAATTATGAAATGAAAGAAAATTAAACGAAATAAGTACTATGAGCGGGCTGACACAATTATCTCAGCCCAGGCGTAATTTTTAGATTTTACCGTGAGGTTGACCGATTTCCAGCCAATCTTCCCACAACTTAATTGTCCAATTCCTGGCATCCACGCCGAGAGATCCATTACCAGCCTACATTAAATTATCTACCAGATCTTAGAAGAGTTCTAAAAAATGCTTTTTAAAAAAAAAGTTTTTTGTATGGGGTGAACTAAGCCACGAGTCCCAAGTCCCTAAAAATACAGAGTATGTGTTTGTTATCATATGGGTAAGTCTGTCATTAATCATGATAACATCTAATTTATTGATTACTTCTCTTAATTTAAGTGTTGGGGTCTTCCATTTACGGGAAATGTGTTTTTTAGTGGAAATAATTAGATATTGTAGCCATTTATTTAGTTTTTTTTGTAATAGTAAAGTGGTATGGTTACCCAGAAGGCAAATCTATCTATGCATGGGGTAATTTATTTTGAAGAATAGTTCTAGGGTTTTGGTCCAAATCTGTTGGGCAACCCGAATTCCCACCACGTGTGGATGAAAGTACCTATTGTTTGGCATTGCCTGAAGCAATTGGATGGAGTTTGGGAATTCATTTTGTGCATTATGTCAGGGGTTTAATATGCTCTATGCAAAATTTTAAATGTTGTTTCCAATAAGCTGTAATTCAGTGAGCCTTTAATTAAGTTTGTACAAATTCATTTCCATTTAGGAGAGTCCCAACATAAGCCCATGTCAGTCTCCCATTTCTCCCTAAATGGAGGTGAAGGTGCGATTAGGAATGCATAGGGAGCTCAAAACACCCTTAGTCAAAGGGGTTTTGTTGCTAATGAGAGACAGCCAACTAGTTTGGTGTGGTCCCCAATTTCTGATCAGAGTGGTGATTAGGTGCCTAATTTTACAGCATTTATAGTGTTATTTTAACAGGGTATCAAATTCTGTTTTGAGATGTTCAAACAAAATGATTTGGTCATTTAGTAACCAAATACCTAGCCTATCTAGTTTATGTCTTGTCCACCATATTTTTGAGTCCTCTCTGAGGTTGTTCCATATAGTTGGGGTAGCTAATGTGGGAGTTAAGCATGATAATTTAGAAGTCAGATGGTGTTTAGAATCAATATAATTCCAGGTTGAAATTGAGAGTCTTATTAGAGGATTTTTATGTTTGGTAATTTTGGAAGGTATGGTGGGGGTCCATATTATTGAGTCCCATTTAAATGGTTTTAGGTGTTGGTTCTCAATAAATATCCAAATGGGTTGGTGTTCAATTGAGTGAGCCTGGGGAATAAAGGAGATCTGAGCCATCCTGAAATATGATCTAAAATTCGGACAGGATAGTAGTTATGGGTCTGCCTTTTTATGTAAATAGTCATTTAGATTTTTTACAATATAAAATAGAACATGAAAATTGTGCAGGAGTGGTATGAGACAAATAAGGGAATCTTCCTTTTTAATTATTTTTTTTTGTATTTAGATTATTAATTATTTTAAAAGCATTATAAATCCAACTGAGGATCTACAGTTCTAAAAAAACAGATGCATCACTCCTTTATATACCTAGCAAAGAGATTAGAAATCAATAAAGCTAAATATATAACCTGGACCACTTTTCTATATACATTATTGTGGGTGGGCTTCTGGGGCTATACAATAAATGACTAGAAATGCTAATATCAAGTCAATTCTTGCTCAGTTAAAAAAAAAAAATTCTACATGATCTTCCACTCCTTATGTGATGGTGCAGAGTGCATATGGCGACGTCACTGTTTTATACTGATTTTACTGATCCTATTTAAATAAAAAATGGAGTGCTTACTTAATAGATTCCTAAAGGGAATTCAGTGTTTGCTCTGGAACATTTTCACCATTCGAGAATGTCAAAATGAAGTATGTCCACATTATTTTTTTTCTATCAGGTTTCTGTAAACTGGCAATAAAAGAAAACTGAAGGGTGAATCAATATTAAGTATTCACTAACGAGATTGATCTGTACTGATCTTTACTACACAATTTCTACTAAAAATAATGTTGTATTACCATAATGCCTCGGCTTGCAATGGACCTGCGTAAGACAGATGATAAATTACAAGATGAATGACTCTATATTGGAATCTATTAACATAATGAATGTTCCTATACACTCGGTGTGGTGGCATAGTGCTTACATCAACCATTTTTCCATTTGCCTCAGATTTATACATTCACTTACAATTCTTTTCTCTCCACTGTACATTTTGGTGTTTTTAATTTGATGTTCGTAAGTGAATACTGTCATTGTTTGAATATAACATATACATTCTTTATTTAAAGTATGAAAAAACACACATTGATATAAGTACAGTGCTTTAAGCAGCGTGTAATGTTTGCAGTAATTGTTCTCTAGAGCATTATTATAGCTGCACCATGTTGAGTGTTCCCTTCATCATGACAGCAGGAGCAACATACAATTATCTTTATCTATGTATTTTTACAACTTATTATTATCAATAAGTTTGCAGGGGCCTGTGCAGTGTCTGTTTTACAATGACTACAGGGCCTTTGCATTATACATTGCATTAAATTGCCTAAAGAAGAGCCAGGCTCTTATAGAGATTGCTGACTTCTATAAGGTGCTGCAAATTATTTAAACAATAACAAATTCACCATTCTAAAAAATAATTGTCATTATTAGGATATTGACAGACCTTGATAAAGTAAAATGTGGTATTTTCTTTTGGCTGATACCAGACGGTATGCATAGAAGACTTAAAAAATTTAAATTTGTACTTGAGGTTAGCAGGGCATGGAGGGGATGAGCAGAATAGAAGAAGGATGTAGCCACTAGATCACCCTCCCAGGTACTAGAAGAGGGATTTGATTACCCTAAGTGGGGCATACAAAAGTAGTTGGGCAAATTATTTGTTTACTGATCTTCCCGTGGCCTCAAATTCCATATAATGGAATTTCCCACCATCTGTTAGATGAGACCTATTGGTCTCCACCTTCCCTAAATATGGTTATATGTTAATAATTCTGATACATATATGGCAAGACGGGCATCAAGTGCATCAGATCCAGTACTGATTTAAGATGTGAAACTCCTTATGCACTAAATTCTAGGTCTGCTGAGCTCTCTGGTAGGAACTAAATCATGTCTCTTGGGACTTGTTTTGTTAAAAACAGAGAAATCAAGGGATTTTTTCATTATTATTTTTTACTATATATATTAAATTATATATTTAAACATGTTTGTCAAAAGGAGTGACCAGCTAGACCAACCAATAGATGTATCAAACAGGTGGCAATTAGTAAGTGAATCTGCCCCAAGCACTGAATAAGAAATTGTTTAAATACATCCTGTTTTCCCCCTATGTCTCAAGCACATAACAATAACTAACAAATAAGAATAATAATGTTTTGCCCCCATTCCTTTGAGCTCATGAGCCCCAAAAAAACATAGTCTCATACAGAAAGCTAATATTTACTTTTCAACTATCACTGTTGCCATGACAACCTACAACACTTCACTACCATGCAAATAAGTTCAACTTATGGTAAAAAAACAACATAGTTTTACACATAAATGTCCACTCTAAGGGTTAAAACCAATTATCTCTCATTTCTCAATTTCTACATAAACAATATTTGAAAAAATAGCAGTTTTTTTTATTAATATAAGCCTCAATATCTATTGTGAAACTACCATATATGAACCAATGTGTTTGTATTGAAACATGATAAATAATTTTCATATTATGCAGCACAAAATGTTATTAAGGGACTGTCAGTTTTGTAAAATGGCACATATGGTTTGTGCGTAGTATAATTACTTTAGTTTTATGACTCGGAAAATACAGTTATTTACTGGCCAGTCGTAAATGTTGGAGTAAAAGTTGTTGATTAATTACATCCTCTGTTTCAGTTTAATTAAAGGCACTGGGCTGGTGTGTTGTTCATATACAATATGCTTTTCATAAGACCAGGATATAATATCATGTTCTCAATCAGATTTTTTTTTGCAGTTATGAAAAATCAATAAAATATAAAAGAAGAAAATAGAATTAATGAACCTCATAAAAAATACAATTATAGCATAACGGCTTTAAATGAACACCTATAACAAACTGGCACCTGCATAGTTCAATAGAGTAGATAGTACTACTATTGTTGATTCTGCTTGTAGAGGTAGGAGTGGTTAATTATATGATTAGGGAATCCTTGGTTATGTTGGGCTAAATGGATACAACACTGATGTTCTCCCAGATGTTTATGACAACTGACTTTAGTAGGTTACATCTGTATACAGCCACTGTTCCAGCAAGACCCACTGGTTGTATGTGCATACAGGTTCAACTCGGGCTGTTGCCTTGAAAACTGAAATTCTTTGCTTTCAAATTGCTTAGACTTGTCAATATTTTTAATGCAAAAAAGCTTTAACAAAAAGCAGCGTTGGAGTATTATACAGGGCAGTGTGTGTGGCCTTTACAGGCAGGAATTATTGTGTAAATGCATTGATGTAAAGGTGGTTCTCAGGCATGTGGGGTATTGAAATGCTACATTTCCAGTTACAGGGGTTACCTGTTTTGAGGGACATAAGCTGACCAGTAGAGTAGTGGGGGTGGCGGGGGTCCGAGACACCTTGGCTGCAAGGAAGTGACTACAAGATTACCCTCCCTGTGGTGAAGGCTTCCTGACAGAAGAATGGCAACTCTTAACATTTATTTGTGAATTGTTTCTTTTCCTGGACCAAGAAGACATTGAAAGACCCCCTGCCAGGAACACAGAGCAGGAGGAAATTCCTAATACAGGTCTTGGGGCTGACCCGCTCCCTAGGGGGAGGTGTGGTGGTGAAACATGCTGGGACTGAGTGTACATAAATACTGTATCAAATCAATAAATGTTGTTGTCAGATAAACATACATAATTTGAGGTATGTGTTTAATTCTGAGGGAATATAATAATTTTAACCATTGGAATTATTATTACTCCTGTATCAGGAGGACTGTATGTTCCTGGGCTGACTATGCAGACTGGGCACTGAGAACTAACCCCCAAATCCACAACATGGAGAAATTCTTGTAAACTAAAAGCAGGAGAATTGGCTCCTCCTCTCTGGGTGGTGACACTGTTTAATCACATTAATAGCCAACAGTAATAGCCAACACAACTAAAAATGTAGACTCCTTTTATACCTCTATGCTGGAGGTCTAAATATGTAATATGGATTCATACATGTGTTTCAGCCTATGCCCACAAGGCCCAGGTCTAGGGCAGCAAATTTTAAGGGGCAGCAGTCTGCCTGCCCACTATTCCAGAAAGTATGGGAACGGTAAGAGTCGGAAGATGAAAACCCAAAAAGTACAGATGTAAGACTATTTTTGTGATCTGCATCATCTTCGAACTATATCTGTTACTATCTGTGACAATCCAGGGGTAGGGGCTATTACTGCCCAGGGCCACCTGCTACAGGTTAGGTACCCACAAGGATTGTTTGGGTTCTTTGAAATCTCGGCACCAGCACTGATATCTGGCTTCTGTATCAGTCATAGTATCTCCAGCAGGAATCAGCACTTCCAGGAGCCTCCGTAACCATCCTGTGGTAGTGACCAGTACAGGTTACTTGCAGGGTGTAGATAGGTTCAATATCGCAGCCACCAGGAGCAAAATAGGAGACATACAATTTCTATATGTCTCAGAAGTAAACTGTTTTATTTTTGGAAAATCAACAATATATATAGTGGTAAGATACAGAGAGGGATGTACACAATGTAACACTGAGAGGGTGTGGCAGACAATTACATGCGATGACCCCACATGGGGTCTAGCAGTACCTTGATAGCTGACACCTGAGAACAATAGAGCTACCTTCTAAGACACATCCTGTCGTCTCTGTGACTGAGTGGTCCCGACCTTAGATAGAGTACATAGCAGATGTGATTAACTTAATTTGCTAACAATGGGTCAGAACAGGTAACAGTACAGTAGAGGTGTCTGCTCACTGCAGACTCAGCACACCCTGTTTTAACCCCATCATGACCACTCAGTGACAGTTAAAACAGACCACAGTAATATTACATGGGGAATTACATACAGTATACAGGATACAGCAGAGACATATGCCGTAATATGAAGCATTGTGGTACACTATAACCCTGTGTTTTGTGGCTATTCACCACACCACCAAACTGCCCACATTTCCCATGTGACAATATAATTCCAATGGGGCGGTATGTCCTCTATGGTGGCACAATGCACCAGGATCCAGGCCCTGGAAAGGGGTCCATGACACTATCCTTTTCAGAACAGTGGTTTATCGAATACCACTATTTTGAAGGTTTGAATATACAATAATCACATGTGAAATATTATCAATTAAAAGTGACTGAAAAAGCAAGCATATCTTGTGGTCAAATAATTCATTATTTTGGATTACATGTAACTGCACAATTAAAGACTGTGATCTGGACATTTGATGTTTTGAAATAAGGATACACAAAGTATGAAGAAATATCTATTTGATATATTTACTGCTGAACTCAATCCAGGTAATTCTTTACTGTTGGAATGTGATCTTTACTCCTTGCGCAGAATAATTGCATACATCATTGCATAAATCATTAAAAGTTATTTTTTTCCACCTTCCTTTTAATAACAAGCTTGATGAAATATGAATACTTCTCAAGTGTAAATTAATTAAGGTTTAAGCAATGATAAAAGAAATGTGTATTGAGCTTAATGTTTTTTTGTTTGTCCCGCCTACAATAATGGCTCCCAAGTCCAAGCCTCAGGCCACCCAAACTTAACAAATTCCAATCTAAGTATAGGTATGTATCTTATCAGAATTGGTGCTCCACATCACAAATGGCCTCCCACAAGGGTATTCATATAACATGGTGTGTTAGGGTGCATATTGAAACTGCTTCATTATTATCTTGGTTCTGATTTCAACCTAATTTTTTTGCTAAACTCAAATGTAATGTTAGAACAAACAATAATACAGCGTAAATAACACACAATGTGGTCAGTACAGTTATGGGCACCTGGGGTAGTAATAAGGAACTGGATGCAGATTGACAGAAGTTTCTTCCAAAAAAGTTTTCAACTTCAATTTTTAAAAACAGAAAACCTCCAGAAGATTTCACTGCAAAGTACCAGTCTTCAGTGTCCCAGAGGCAAAACTACAAAACTCTGCCGCTTCATTTTCCCTTTATAAATGTAGCATCCTATGTCACAGGACTACAGACTCAACATAGTCATGACTCACAGTTTTTGCTAATAACAATCTTTTGTATAATTTATCTCTTGCTCTAAAATTTGCAAGGTCACTTTGATAGAATGAACACTAAAAGTACATTTACTTGAATATACCCTATTAATATACTTACATATTTATATGTTGGATACCGCTATCTGGATTTGCACACCCATAGGGGGCTTACATAACAGTGTACCCTGCTTCAGAGAAGCTAGGTACAGGTTGTGACCTCCAAATGAAGTGCTGCCAGTCACATGATTGGTAGGGCCACAGCTGACTCTCCTCTATCAGATGCACCTTTAATCGAGGACATTTTGATATGCCTTTAACTGTTGCTACATAACCCAAGATCTCAGTACTTTCAGCAGCCACTGTTTATCTGCACTTGGGAATGGTATGAGTGCTTATATCTACACAGTAAGAGTGGCCAAACACTGTAACAAAAAGTGTAACACTGTAACATCCAATCATGAGAAACTTTGTCAAACTTCAGAAACAAATATCAACATTGCCAAGTGAGGTGTAGGAGGGCTCAATGAGCGCACACATTAATTTGGAGGTCCTATAATTTAATGTGAGCCTTTCATCATCCAGTAGTTACTCCAATGTTTAATGTTATCACTGCAGATGATATTTAAATAGCTATTTAGTGTGAAGACTCATATACATATACAGTTGATAGAGAATTTCGCTGGATGATATGATAATATAAAAAGCCATATAACTGCTGATGACATTGGCCCTAAGCCATATACTAAGTGGGGCAACTTTAGAGAAATACTTCTTCAACGGACACTCAGTAGCAGGAGATATAACACTGAATTCAAGCCTCCTCTTTCTTCGCACAATAAAACAGAGTTTTGTTTGTTTATTTATTAATTTAAAAAAAAATATTATTATTTTTATTTCTGGATCCACAAGAAGCATAAAAAAGGCACTACAGACCACAAACCTAATAAGAATATATAGAAGGGCGAACTGCTACATTACCGCCAAACGTTCCCCCAGGTATGGCAATTCACATAGAAAGCAATCAAACTTTGCTAAATGATGCACCTCATTTGCCTTAACATCCCCCAGATACTATAATTACCTATGTGGGAAAATCGGCAAGCTTCAAGTTAACTATGAAAATATATTAGCATTTTATTCTGGCATTAATTTTGCCTTATCTTTGCATAATACCAGAAGCATGTTTAGCAATTAATAAAGCATTCCCTTTATACTAGTATGTTGCTGGGAAGCATCCTTTTGTCTTGTGTCCAAACACAGTGTGTTGCTTGGCTTCTAGTATTCCTGTCTAGTCTAGGATGGTTTTAAAATAGTGATAATGTTAAAAAAAAAAAAAATTTGAAAGATTTAAAATTCCAGTATCTGTTCTTTTTATATTTAGTCAGTCATATTATCTGTTTGTGCCTAATAAAACCCTATTTCAATTGTCAGTTCAGAGATCATGGTTACAAAACACGTATATTATAGCCACTGCAGAAATCATAATGTTATTAAAAGAGAACAATGGTCATTTTTTTCTATATAGGCTTTTGTATAACTAAATTTGCTGGGCAAAATGTTTTTAGAATGTCAGACACATAAATGTAGTGCTTGGGAAACCCGGGGCCTCATTCAATTGAGGTTTCGGGAGAGCCGGTAGCCGTAAGTGAGGTTGCAAGCTAATTTACTATTCAATTGGCGTCTTTTTGAGGGCTCCGATTGGCTTCTGAGTTACGGCCTTGAGAAAATGCAAATTGCTATTTAATTGCTCAATTTGCCCAAGCCCGCAAATGTTTTCACATCCGTAAATGGCAAATGAAGGAGAAAATCCAACAAGTGCTAGAGAGGACCCGACCCACAAGGGGATTAAACACCTATTCGCAGCACTGTAAATGCAAATAAAAAAACACTACTGCACTGTAAATAACGGGGAAAAAGTGATGACAGACAATATAAATAATTGCACAACAGTCTCAAGCCTGCAAATTGGCAAGATCTTAGATTTTTTTTTATGTTTAATTTCGGGGTTAAATAGATTTTGGGTTAACAATACATATCAGGCCACCCATACGGACTAGAACAGTATAGACATAAATTTTCAATATTCTTTATTTTTTGGTTTTGCAAGTCTGATCGCCTATGGACCCCCGAACCTAATTGTTTGACATGTAACCTCCATGTTTTACTGCCGTAATAATGACAGTCTCATTTTCTATTGGCTGATTCGAAATGGGCGGTTACGGGCTTGCTAAATTGATCATGTTCCCGCCCTGAACTGCTCCGTACCAGTGCATGGTTTACAGTTTTGGCTTTGGGCCCGTAACTTGCGCGATTAGGCAATTGAATAGCATCGCAATCGGAGACGAACGGGAGCCCGGAGACATTCGGCTGTCTGGGATTGAGTTGCGGGCTTCGAATTGAATATGGCCCCTGATTTGGTCCCTGAGACTCCAGTGAGAAGATTAAGTAGTGACAAATTTGAAGTTAGGCCAAGCTCTGCACCTGCTGGAGTATTGAGGAATGGCTTTGACTGAAGAACTCACATTCTAGAGAAATCTGATTGTTTGTAATGTAAGACTACAAAGGCTCTTTGCTTTATGTGACGTGTTAGACTGGTTTGTGTATATGTCTATATATCTTATCTTCTTTCTGTCCTATTGTTAAAGGCATATGGAATTTTTCTGTACAGCAAGTACAGTGGTATTTCAGTACTTGTCTACCTCAAAACTCATCAAATTCAGTATTTGATGCGTACTGATGAGAAAAATGCCTCAGCACTTGTTGCTTGGTACTCATTGCGCTTACTAAGACCTGTACAAGTCAATTCACATTACTCCTTAAAGGAACTTTGGTACTGGTCATTTTCACCACTCGTCATGCCTTCTGAATCCAATTAACGACTAGTTCCAAGGTACCACTTTGTACTACAAAGTATTTCTCTTCATGAGCTGCAGAGGGAAGACCCAAGTAGGTGCTACTTGTTTTATTTTAGTATTTTAGTCCATAAAATCATAGCTTATAAACACTTCTTAATTAAATAAAGTACATCAAATAAATAGATCCTTTAACATTTTGTACAATACGTTCTTTCAATCCGCCAAGATATACAATGTGCTAAAGTCTAACCGGAAAAAGCAACTAGAGAGAGAGAGGGCAAGATCTTGCACAAAATACTGCTGTTTGCATATTTTATGGTGAGAAAATAGATTTAAAATGAAAATAGACTTGTGTGCTACTTTAAGTCAGATAATCTAGGAAAACTTCTATAATAACCAACAACGTACTCCGTTTAATAAAGCAAGTATATAATAATGTTAGAATCTACTGTTTCCTCTGCCGCTATTACTTATGTTAACTGATGCACAAAACCATCAATCAGAAAATGTTTTATGATACATTTGAACTTTGTGTTATCTTTGAAACACATCTACTAGATGGATTTGTAATTAATTCACTTATTATTTTAACTAAAGTTCACGACAGGCATGAAGTTCTAAAAGACAGTTAGGATAAAGGTGAGAAGAACCTCACAGTACTATTTAAACGATATTCGAAATTATATTGCTACCATCTTTGGCGTGGCTTATTTTATTTACAATAAATCTAATGTTATAAGTTAACATTGTATAATATGGAAGGTTCCCCCAAAACTTCACCTGTCATTATTATAATGACTAATGTTAATATATTCAGTGAGGGGAGGAGATATGAAGTGTATTTCTCACTTATTCTTTCTTGCCACCACCTATAAAGTTCCTACCTAAAATTAGAGCCTGTTGTGTTTTCAAAAGGAAGTAATGTTCCCCTGTTATTCTGCAGGCAATGCAGTTTACCTAAAAATGACAATGTTTGTTGCTTTAGTTCTTCTTAATTCCTAAAGGCCTGACACTTGACAACTTCAGCAGAAACCTCTAAACGCCACAGTTATCTTTAGTTAAAAGAGTTACATTTGCTAGATCAGCTCTTGGAATCTATTCAAAATATCTTCCTTCTTGTCACTATAGTTTAATGTCTATTTAGAACAAACACGGCTGAAATTAGTTCCCTTGTATTGATATTTTATTTTCAAAATTTGTTTTTTCATGTCATTACTAATGTAAGCATTTTAGCTTCAGTATATTAATGTAGAGTCTCTACAATCCAAGTCTCTCTTCATGTGCACAAAAGTGCCGTATAAGCCATTTTCTTTGGCGTCCTTCCAAAGCTTAACTGCAGAAACCACTGCAAAGAGGGAAACAAAACTACAAAGTAAGAAGTAGCAACAAAAAAAATGGGACCTCCACAGAGACCAGCTTTATCAAAACAAAGCAATGAAGAAAGAAATCAACATGGCTCCCCAAACAAATGAACAGACTATTGTCCCTACCAAGCACACTGTTAATCCATTTCCAAAGACTAAATTAGTATGCTATTGGACATACTGCACTACATGAATCCCTGTTTTTTCATTGATTCAATAAATAGGAAAACATTTATTGAATTGTCCTAAAGAAGATCATTGCAACATTATTTTATTTGTTTTAAATTTGTTTATAATTTGTTATATTTGCAGTTACAGATATACAATAATAGCTGAGCCTGTTTAGCTGACTTTTTCAGCACAGTTGTTAGTAAATGCTAGGTGTAGTGCAAATACACTAATATAATACATGCTCACATGTTATTCCACAACAGAATACAGCAAGAATGCATATAGAGCACAATGTAATAAAAATGTGTGCGATGATCCGGGGGTAGGGGCTATTACAGCCTAGGGACACCTGCTTCAGATTACATGTTGACTACCCACCCTGATATCTGGCTTCTGTATCAGTCAGGGTCTCTCCATCAGGAATCAGCACTTCGAGGAGTCTCAGTAACCTTCCTGTGGTAGTGGCCAGGACAAGTTACTTGCAGGGTGGAGATAGGATCAGTATCACAGCCATCAGGAGCAAATAAGAGAACATACCATTTCTATATGTCTCAGTAGTGAACTTATTTATATTTGGAAAGTCAACAATATCAACAGCGGATAGATACAGCGGATAGATACAAAACAACAATGACACGGAGTGGCAGACAAACACAGGAGATTGACTCCACATGGGGTCTAATAGTCTGGCATCCGATCTGTCACCTGTAAACAATAGGCCAACCTCCAAATACACATAATGCTGTCTCCATGTCTAGTGGTCCTTTGTGATGGTTTAATGGGCTAAGATCCAGGAACAGGAAAAGGGGTCCGTGACAATGTGGTCCATATAAACTTGTTACATAGACATATGACATAGAAAAACATTATTCTTCCCTTTCTGCAATAGCTGCTCTTTAGAAAACTCTGTTTTAACCAAATATTATTTTTGACATAACAGCACAATAGTTTTTTTAACATTCATTATAATACATACATAATCATAATTAACTTGCTTTTCTCCAAGACCATTACATCAATCTGTATTTTTACACTATATTAATAGAAAAAGGAGAGAGAACAAGAGCATAAAAGTGTAATTTACAAAATATGTATGGTTAATATAACAGAACTACTGCAACTTAGAAGCACAGATAAGGGGAAAAGGTTGATGTCAAAAATCTTGTATTTCAATTAGAATTGGTGAATATTATAGGCTCACTTTCATTAAGTTATATGGATCACAGTGAGAAAATCACTTGTATGCAATACTATGAAGCATATTTCCTAAAACCCATCTAAATTGGAGAGGGGTGCTTCATAGCACAGCCAATTAATTATTTGATGATTTACATTGAAAAATGTGTGTATAATGCTACATTTTGAAGTTTTGCAAAAGTGCATTACAATTGATGAAGAAGAGAATTGGCAATCCACTCTAGTATTTTTGCAAAGCAAACTTTTAGGGGTCATGGAGATTCGGACACAACTGAACAACTACAAAAATTTATACTAAATGTATAATCAAACATATTCATGCTGGTGTTTGAGAAAAACCCACACAGTTAATATTGACTTTTTTGTCTATGTCAGAAGATGATCAAAATATATTGTGAAAATCAGGGACGTATCTACCTTTTTGGAGCCACTAGGCAGTGAAGTGCAGATTGAGTATGCAAGGTATGCATATATACTAATTTTTGCCTTTTCTGTGCATGTAAGTTACTTCACCTGTTGCTATTCCCTTGTTCTCGGTGGTTACACCTTATAGCCAAACATTTCATTGTTTTAAGCCAGGAACCATTTTTTTTTAAATAGTGGAGCCCCTCACATGGAAGCACCCCTAGGCGGCTGCCTAGTTGGCCTAATGAGTAATCTGGCAATAGTGAATATATATATATTTATTTATTTATTTATTTTTTATGTACATTTTCATATTTTATGTGATGTCATAGATGATGTCACCTAATGTCATAGATGATATCATGCATGATATCATCAGAAAACCTTTGAAGGGGGAGGGAGAGATGTTAACTTCTCAAGTTCCTGCTTTTTTCCGGCCCTAAGATAACCCATCTGGTTCTGCAACATTTTGTGTTTGTTACATCACTTCTTCAAAGCTGAATTATGATGCGTGTGTTTTGGCTATCAGTAGACAGAGTTGAGTAATGAGGGTTTTTAAGATCCTTCTGCTTCTGTTGGGCTCAGAAAGATCCTAGATCAATGTCATGAGTTTCTTTGGAATATCCCTTTTAGCAGAAATGAACCTTTCTCGGCATATAACCTCCACCGGTACCCAGGAAGAGTAGGAAGCAGTTCAGTAGTAACACTCCCAGTGGGAACAAAGTATCTGACAGGGTCCGTTGTAATAATTCCCTTATGTAAAATTAATATTTACTCAGAATAAACCATACACAATGCTGATGTATGTTTAAACTGAATAACAGTTGTATTGATGTGGTACAGTCTATTTATCCACCACCCAGTCCAATCATGTAATACCAACAGTTCTCCCTAGAGAGGGGGCAGCCCCCAGACCTATATCATAAATGTATTTTCTTGCTCTCTTGATCTTTGTCTAGGGGTGTTTGCTAATCCCCTTTCCAGGCTGTAGGCTTATTGGTGACTCCCCATCTTACTGCACCCCCTTAGCTTGGAGTCCCTCACAACATATTTTATTAAGAAATTTCAGGATAAATCCTGCATTTTAAGCCTATAGATATTGTACATCTACCCCCTGCAGACACTGTTTATTCCCAACTACTTTTCTGTATAGAGCCAACCCTTAATCTGCTGGAAACCTTCTACCTCACAAACAGGCAATCCTGTAACTGGAACCCTGGAACCCCCCCCCCCCCCCCCCCCCCCAGAGACCCCAGTAATGCAATTAAACTCACTTAAGCATTTAGGGGACAAACATGACTGGCTAACATCCATACATCAATAACTATACAACATGTCTAACTCATGGAATATGGCTCATCACACACAAGATGGCTGACGCTAAAATATGGCATACAGTGCAAAAACATGACCGATATCCCACACACAATTCCCAGTGACCAACATGGCTTTTATAGTCCCGACACTCCAGCTCAGAGGATATCTGCCAGAGTAAGGAAGAGAAACAGTGGCAAGTTAAAGCCCCTGGCAGTCCAACAGTCCTCTATGTAGTTTTAGAGTCTCCTTGGGCATAACAAGGATAACGAGGGATCGGAGAACCATTGCAAAGATAATTGGATAAGACTGAAATAGACATAACACCCATCCCCTCACTGGCCCAGTAGCAGACCCCTAGCATCATTCATTGCAACCATAACTCTCCAGAAATGTAAACTCTCCACTCACACACATAAATTCGACCAATGAATCCCTCTCTAGGGTCATCAAAATGTATCTTTTTTTCTAATTTAAGAACTAGACATATGACTTATTCCTGCCTAATTATGCTCAGAGTCAGAATTACAGTTTCCCAAAAAATATTTTTGTTTCACTGGGTGATGGTCCTTTAAACTAGTTACAGTTATTAGGTATTTATGGTAGGCCTTGCAAACACCCTTGAGATCAGAAAAATTGCATAGAAAGGTATGTAATATGTGTCATATTGCTGCAAACTATGAGACTGAAGCAGCAAACAATAATTTAATCTCCTTTCTCATTTTATAAGAGCAGAGTGAAGTGAATTTGTCTTACGAGACTCAAACATCACTTTTTATAAACATGCACCTGAAGGTCTTATCATTCATTAATATTAATTTTTTACTGTATTCAAAATAGACATGTTGGGTGTTCCAGTTTATTATACAAGGTTTAGTAATCCAAGCTCTGAATAAAGCATGTAGACTGGCTACTTCACCATGAAATAGGTCTATTTATGCAGTCTAAAAAATAAAAGCCCAAATGTGAATGGTTGAACTTAATTTGCAGAGACAATTTTGCAACAACTTTTAGGTTTGTTGCCAACTTGTTTTTTTTTTTTTTTTTTTTTTTTTACGTTAAATGTCTTAAATAGACAAAGTTTGAACTGGCTTATTTTGTGCAAAAAAAAATAAAAAATCAATAGAAAATATGCTGATTGAGATGGAAATGCTGCCACATAGCATTGAATTAGCATATATTATCTTGACTGACAATTGAGCCTGCTATCCACTTACTCCTACATGCTTTAGATAAAGTTAGTGAGTTCGGCCTTTGCATTATCACTATCCCAGAATATTAGAATATCTCTGCACGGCTGCACACACAACAGATTAAGCCCTGAAAGACAGGCTCATAAAGCTCTACGTAGTTTGCTTCAATCTTACATCAAAATAACTGCATTCCTTCATTTGTGGGATTACGTTCACACTAACAATGTAGGCTCAAGAGAATTTTAAGTCTGTTATCTGCCAACCAAGCGGTATTGTATTAATTTAGTTCTAGCCTTGAGTTAAACATCCTGAGATAACAATGTAATAGGACACAGAGCAATGCAAGTCTTTTTTTTTTACTTGGTTTTTGGTACCAAGAAACAAGTTAAATATTTGTGACACTGAAAATATATTTTTCAGCCTAAATGACAAATTCATCTTGTTATAATCTTACATAATAAATCGGTAGACATTTTGGAATTTTTCTAATTTGTTTTTTGCTGGTCCATATTTGAGCAGATAGAAGCTGCCATTTAATAGTTTTTAAGTATATAGTTACACATGTCAAGAGGATACGATTAGTAATTAAAAGCATGTTCTATGCTAGCAGTAGGAAAGTTTGATCCTGTAGAGCCTGGATTTCAGGTTTTCCTTTTTGTGCACAGGATGACTGAAGAAAGATTATCCTCATCTCCTGAAGAAGGATTATCCTCAGCTCCTGAAGAAGGATTATCCTCAGCTCCTGGCCTGTGTGTGGCTCTCCATGACCAAACTTGCTTACCCGTGTTCTAGACTAATGGATCCCAAGCAATTTTATGGTATTTATAACCAACTAGCGAATTGCCCGTCAAAAAATGACGGCAATGAAATTGTAAGCTAGCTAATGCTGTTTGGTGTATAATAATGAAATAAATAATACATTAATAAAGTAATATACTTTACCTATTTTGAAGCATTGTGTTGAAGAGCTGACAATCTGTTTTGATGTTGCTGCAGCATTAGTGGTGTTGAGCTGCTGTGTAAGCGTGATGAATGTGTGCAGTGTAATAGTGTGCGTGCGCGAGACGAAACCGTTAGCATAGTTGTGTACTTCCGCATTGGCGTAAAATGGCGGGTAATGTGTGGTATGCGTCTTAGCGGAATATCCGTGTAGCGGAACCCATCCCTGTTTTACCCTGTTTTATGATTATTTAATTCTTGGTTAAAATATGATCCTACAATATGTTTGCTGTTTGATGCTCTGCAGAATATTAGCCAGACTTTTGCAGACCTAGGCTAATAGATAATCCTATTACAGAGATTCAAGAGATAAGAAAGTTGTAAAGGATCCTTGCATTTGCCAAAGTGTTTTAATTCTCTGATAAGAACAAAGAAGTGTAATTGAATCAATGTCTGATTGTATCAAAGTTGCCAGGGAGGTGTGACCCCCCTATTGTTCTCTTTATGTGTATTGTGCAGCCAAATATGGGGGATGTGGATTGCCTGTGGGAAGAGATGTATAAATATTTCTGCACTAACAAAATAAAGTCAGTATTCATTTGACTCCCAAATTGTGTGTCGTCCAATATGGGAGGTCGGGAATGGTGAAACTGTAGTGCCTCGTGGGTATTTTATCGTATACCAGCGGAGATTTTGGGACTGCGGGTCCCAGCTCCGTTACAATCCGTATGTCGTATTGTAAGTTTCTTGTGGTGTTTTGCTTGTTTAGAGTGCTGCAGCCTCGTTTTCGTTTTGTTCGGCGGCCGTTTTTTCTCTCGCTTAGAGAATTGTTTAGTGTCTAAACAATTTTGTTTTTAGTTAAATGAAGGTGTAAGTTGTTTTTTTGAGGTCGTGGATGCTTCCTCTTGATGTAGGTAAGCTTTTTATGTATGTGCTGTGTGTATTTATTGTGTTTTGAATTTTGTCATGTTCGTGAGTTGCGTTCGATTTTTGCAAGGTCATAATATGTGCTAACGTGTCTCGTATGTTTTTTGCGTTGCGAGGTAAAGTTTGCGAGGGTCGTAGTTGGTGTGTCGTGTTGTTTGCGTTGCGACGTAAAGTTTGCGAGGGTCGTAGTTGGTGTGTCGTGTTGTTTGCGTTGCGGCGTAAAGTTTGCGAGGGTCGTAGTTGGTGTGTCGTGTTGTTTGCGTTGCGACGTAAAGTTTGCGAGGGTCGCAGTTGCTGGCAAGGAGCGCCTTCGGCTACGCGAGGGCCGCAGCTCGCTATGCGAGCCCGCAAGCGTTAGCAACAACTCGTATGCTCACAACTATATATGTGATGATATTGATTTAGGCAAGAATCTTGGGGAGGAGACAGACCTCTGATAACAGGTTGGAGACTACAGCATAACGTATAATGTTCATTAATTACAGTAAGCCTAGATATACTTAAAGTCAAACAACAAAGGAAGTATTAGATAACGGAATTAAACAGGTGGGTATGCTAGGCATACATTTTCTATAAAGGGCCTCCTTTTGTCTTGCCATGCTTATATTGCGCAATTAATTAACTTTTGCAACATGTGCTGATGACAATGAAAAAAGCATGCACAACTTGTATATATTAGTATACTGAGAAGTCTCTTAAACTATTATTGCATAGCCAATTGGACATGCTCTTCTTTGTGTGAGAGTGAGAGTGAATTACTGTTCCTAGATAAAGAGAGTTATATGAAGCCCCATTATATGTAATTTATGAGTACAGGAATCCATATTGTATTTGTAACATCGCATCTTTACAGCTGGTAGATGAGGGTGAGTGTTTATAGTTATCAGTGGCGGGAATGGTAGGGGAGGATGGAGCAGGAAGAAAGCAGAGCTTTTCTTTGATAAATGGGCAAGATTGAAATTGACACCACACCCCCTCCTCTTCACTGGCTCAGAAGCAGAAACCTTGCATCATTCAATGCAACCCCAGCTCACCAAAAATGTAAATGCCCCTTTCACACACAACTTTAACAAATGTATCATGGATCCTTCCAGGATCCAGCAGAAGCAATAATATTTATTTTTTCTTATTAAAAGTATAGTTGTATAAAAAAAATTATACTCGTAGTCAGACAAAGTTTTCAAACATATATGTTTTGTTTCATTGTGAACTGGTCCTTTAAAATACGCAACTTTCAAGCTCACTTATCTACCACTTCCACTCCACTGTAATGTCACTTTAGTAGTTCCGTGCACAAACATCTACTGTCACATGCACAATGCTTGTTCTTGCGATCTCCATATGATACATACAATAATATGTTTTCACTTTACTAATAATAATTCTACAGAGACATTTTTGAGCCAATACGCAATCTTATGAAAGGACTTTGTCCTCACAATTAGAGCATTTCCAGTGAATCCATGGAAGCGCTCAAGCCGCTCAGACAGTCTGAAGTAGCACAGAGGTTTTGTGCAGACACATTATCTCACAGACATTGGTCTCGGTTCATGTTTACTGCACTGACTGGCTTTCTTTGTAGCAGTCATACTGTTTAGTTCATGTTTGCTTTATTGAGTGCATAAATGCTTTATGTTTTTTCCATTTACTCTTGCGGTAATTAGCGTTATATTGATAGGATCGTGTAATTTGCACATTATGAGTAGAAGGTATTAGGTGCATTCTTGTTGGTTAAAAGCACAAAGTCCCTTTTTATACAGCCAGTAAATGTTTCAGACTCTGTGACCCGCATGATGGGTTAGATAAAAACAAACTGTCAGAACAGATGTACTAACAAGAGAAGAGCTGGACAACCATTCTTCCAAATCCCCTCTTCCAGCCCAGCCACATCCAAATGTCTTGTCCCAGTGTCTTTTGCTGCTTTCTCATAGAGTGCACAAATGGAGAGATCTGAATTTTATTTTTATATGATTTTATATATATATGATCTTATATATAAGTGCATAGAGGATGTACTTATTTGCTCACCAAACAAATGGCATCAACAATGTGTATGTGCATCACAATAGTAAATGTGACCTACAGATCTAGCCTAAAGATCTAGATGTATTAATTACATCATTTTTATCCCTCATCAACTGTATAAAATAATGATCATTTTTAGTTTGTTACAGCTGCATTACTCATTATAAATGTTTATTGCTATCTAGTTTATGTGAAAGTGTATAATATGTTACAGTCCCCAGTGAACGTGTAGTGGTACCTTATTATGGATGATGGCGAGTATAAACATCACTATGCTGGTTTTCTTTATGATGAGTAGATTGAGCTATTAATCAATTTTATAGTAGTATCCAGAATGGACATTTGTGAAGCATACTACAAGCTAAAAACATTACCTGTTACATAACCACTGGCGACTTGCCTGTCAAAAATGATGGTGCAATAACATTTGAAGCCATGGGAATGCTGTTTGACACACAATGTAAACCTTTTTGTACTTTGAGGACCTTCGATGCTCATTGCAAGGCTCGCGCTGAGCGCCTTTGATGCTCATGGCAAGCCTCTCGTCTATTTTTGCTCCTCTGAGCACCTTCTTCACTCATTATAGAGATATATATTTATCTATATTTACTTAATCAATAATGAATTAATTAGTTCTTGTCTAAATTAATATACTTTACTCTTTGTAATTAATATATCCAGCAATCAATAGCCTGAAGAGCTAACAATCACATATATAGTTGTGAGCATGCGGGCAGTTGCTAATGCAAAGCGAGGGTCTCAGTTGCTGGCATGGAGCGCCAAAGGCGCTCCTTGCCAGCAACTGGGAACCCTAGCAAAATTTACGGAGTTACTAAACAAAAATACGAGACGCGTTACGACCCATTACAACCTTGCAAGAACCGTCTAAAACCTGCGCACATGAAAACATTAAAAACACCATAAATACACACAACAAATACATAAAAAGCTGACCTACAGCAAGGGGGGGGCACCCAGGACCTGAAGTTACACTGGATTTAACTCCTAATAAAAGAGTTTAGACACCCGAAAATCCCCTCAGCGAGAGAAATAATGGCTGCCGAAAAAAACGAAAATGAGGCTACAGCACTCTAAAGACGCAAAACACCACCAAACACCTACAGATTTTCCGAAAAAGACGTACGAGATCCGAAAACAAGGACACAACCCACGCGACCCCAAAAACATTAGAAACACAATAAATACACACAACAAACACATAAAAAGCTTACTCACAGCAAGTGGGGCACCCAGGACCTCTGCAAGTGAAGTTACACCTCGATTTAAGTACAAATTTCGGAGTTTAGACACCCGAAAATCACCTAAGCGAGAGAAAAAATGGCCGCCGAACAAAGTGAAAATGAGGCTAAAGGACCCTAAACATGCAAAACACCACCAAACACCTGCGGATTTTCTGAAAAAGTCAGACGACATCCGAAAAACAAGGACGCATAATCAGTCACAGCCGCATACCACAAATTAGGCACCATTTTAGAACACTAACTTATACAATGCGGAAGTACACAGCTACCCTAACGGATTTGCCTTGCGCACGCACACTATTACACTACACACTGCACACATTCATGACGCTTACACAGCGGCTCCACAGCACTGATGCTGCAGCAACATGAAAACAGATTGCCAGCTCTTTAACACAATGCTTCCTGCATATATTACTTCACAATAGGTAAAGTATATTAATTTCTTATTTTATTAATTATTCATACCGAAAAAAAACACTAACGCTGCTCATAGCACACAAACAACCAGGAGCCTCGCAATGAGCGCCGAAGGATCTTAAAACACCTACAAAATTAATTTTACCCGCAAACAACATTACTTGCCTTACAATCTTATTGCCGTCATTTTTTGACGAGCAAGTCGCTAGTCTGTTTATATTTTCCGGCACCATACAATGTACAGTTTAAGTGTTGGTGCTCTGATGCTAAAGTGTAATGAATGTCCTAACTGTGCATTAAAAATTGGTTGTCTGCGCAAGGGAAATCCGTTGGTGTAGTTGTGTAAAGCCCCATTGTAGATTTGTAATGTTATTAATGTGTTATGCGGCTCGCAAGCATTTTCCGTCATTTGTAATAGTGTATTTTGTAGTTAGTTCCTTCCTGTGTGAAAGTGCTACCCGTTTGGCAGTGTTTTGCGAGGTCCGGGGTCATGTAGCCTCGTTTTCATTTCTTTTCAGCTGACATTTTTTTTCTCGCTTAGGCGATTTTCGTGTGGTGAAAGTCGTTTAAATCGCCTTAAATTTGCATTCCACCTCACTCCCAGACATCCTGGCTGTTCCCCCGTGCTGTGAGTGATGTTTTTTTTGTATTTATTTGTATTTTATTTGTGTTTTTTTGATGTTTGTGGTTCGGCCGTTAACCTCGTATTTTTGCTATGTCGTCTTTTTTTTCAAAGTCCTGCGTCTCGTAAAGCGCCATTGTTGTTATTGGTACTGTTATTAATGTGTTACGCGACTCGCAAGGATTTTCTGTCATTTGTAATAGTGTATTTTGTAGTTCGTTCATTCCTGTATTAAAGTGCCATGCGCTTGGTGAAAGTTATTGAAATCGCCTAAATTAGCGTTCCACCTCCCTCCCAAATGTCATTGCCTTTGTGCTGCGAGTTTAATTGCCTTAACAGCTCGCCTCACTACACGAGGCTCGCAGGCGATGAGCACATTTGGCGCTCATTGCCTAAGTGCTACACGTTAACGGCTCGCTTCGCAAGGCTCGCAAAACGAGTCGTAGGCACCACGCAAAACGTGACGATGTCTCGTAGTTCGACAATTATAATTATGTGATAAACATTTAGAAATATTGTAACATAGAAAAAGATCTTAATTTAGCTAATGTATAGAAGCTTTCATGACAGTAATCCTTCCTGTTCATGTCACAGGAGGAAGAGTGCAGTGCTTCTCTGAGCATATGCAAAGGAAGGGATAGGTGTCAAATACTAAAAGCTGTATGGACACTTCAGTGAAATAACATATCCACTTATTGTTCGTGTTGAAGACAGGCCACATAAAGCTTCTATACAACAGCAGTGTCTACTAAAATGTTGTTAGTTACAGTATATATTTAAACTGCTGCAGTTTTACTTACGCTGAAGTGGACCTTTAACATATCACCGAAAGGTCAAAGACTGACACTGTATATAGCCTCTTGATAACAGAACTAAAGTACTTTATATTAAACAGGTCTGTGATTAGTAACATTTTGTCAAGCTAATTCTCTGGTCATGGTAAACACCCTGTTCCAACAGCCTCCAAGACGACTCTACACATGGACATCACCAGATGGACACTATAGATGGAGGAGCTCTATACACTCTGCAATAAAAAGTTCATGATCTGAGCTGTAGTCATCTCCAGGTCTTGTTTTTGGAAAGTTCAGAATTAAACTGAGGAAAAGAGGGAAAATCATCAGGCCAAGCAGGTATGAAATCAATTATATTCTTTGTGAATATGAAGTGGAGGTAATGGATAGATTTAAGGGACTAGAGATGGTAGATAGAAAAGGAATAGGAAAGCAAAAGATAGTGGAGATTGGAAAATATTTGTCCAATTGAACTCATAATTCCAGAGGATAATGATATGAGACAAGGAGACATTCTACAATTAGCAATGTAAAGAGATAGAAGAAGATAACTCAATGGGAAAGTCCAGGGATCTTTTCAAGACAATTGAGAATCTCAATGGAATCTTTCATGCCAACGTGGGAGTGATAGAAGACAAAAATCGTAGAGACTTAACAGAAGTGGATCGTATAAAGAAGATGTGGTAGGAACATACAGAAGGTCTATACAAGAAGGATCTTAAAAGCATTGATAACTTCAATAGTTTGTCCAGACATCTTGGAGTGGACCCTAGGAAGCGTTGCTGATAACAAAGCTTCAGGAGTTGGTGGAACCCCAGCTGAACTGTTCAAAATCCTACAAGATGGGGGGGTGTGGCTAAGCTGCTGGAGAGGAAAGACATGTCCTGCAAGAGCTCCAGCTAAGGCCTGGGTTAATCTGGGACAATCGACCCCTATAGATGCCCTGAGTGACCAACAAACAATATCACTAAACTCAGAAGACCTAGGGGAACAAATTGATCCCAAAATTACCTTAAAAAAAACAATAAAATCGGAAGAGTCCCCTGCATGGAATCCCTACCCAGCTGAACTTTTCCCCTTGGAAGCCTGGAGGGAGAGAGTGTGGAGCTGCACTGCTGAGGACATATATAAGCAGGTACAGGGGAGAGGCTATAGAGCTGTGGGGGGAGAAGATAGCCCTGATCCAAGGAAGGGGTACCCAGGGGGGCATCAGAAGCAAATTAGCCCCAGAAAAATTAAGCAATCCGGGGCCCCTTACCCACATATCCCCATCAAAGCTCTCCCCATACCCTGGGTCCAAGCAACCCAGCCCAACCTGTCTACTTAGACTCAGAACATTAAAAGTACACTGCACAGGGCTCACTTACCAACCAAACAGGATTACAAAACCATTTGTTTTTCAAGGCTAGTTTCCAGGCTGAATCCCTGCTTGTGTAACAGACTGTACTAGTGGAACTCTACTACCACCTAGTGGACAAAGTTCAAAAGCACCAAGCAAGTAAAAAGAGACAACCAAAGCTCAATTTTCAACTATAAGCATTTAAGCTATGACCACTTCGGTTCAAGAACTTTTAATAAATCCAAAAAGATGTAACTAGCAAAAAGCCCAGCAATATAGGGACGCTAACAATTGCTCTGGGACAAACCAAGTGAAACCAGGTCTCTGGCAACAACTTGATCTACAATACTCTCACTGAGATGGCAGGTGTTGCCACGAGAAAGAACAATAAAGGGATCCAATCTTACTGCCTACCCAAATCTTCAGCAAGTTCTCCCACCAATAAAACACCCACAGCCGCAGTCCACGCAGCAACAAGCTCTGAAATGTCAGCGCCTAGCACTAAAAGTGACATCCAGGACCTTAAAGACCTAATATCCAACTTCAGAGAGGAGGTCAAATCAGACATCCGGAAGGTGACAACAGAACTAACCACAGTAATTAAAAAGGTGGACGATAAAACAACAAAACTGGAAACTAAAATTTCGGAAATAATGCAACATAACAACAAGCTAACAGAGGAGATCTTGGCTTTGAAGGAGGAACAATCTAGACAACAGTTGCAACAGGAAGATCTAGAAAACAGATCTAGACGACAGAACATAAGGCTGAGGAATGTGCCGGAGTCTGTCAAGGACCTACACGCATACCTAAACGATCTATGTGAATTTCTCCTCCCAAACATACATCCAGAAAACTTGAGAATGGATCGGTTTCACAGAGCCCTAGGATTCCGTTCATCTCCACAGGAGCGCCCAAGAGACATCATTGCCAGATTCCACTACTACTCCACCAAAGAACTGTTCATGAAGGCCGCAAGAAAAGGCATCCCTCCCATCGAGGGGCACACACCGCTGCTTTTTTCTGATCTAGCCCCGACTACCCTTGCCAAAAGGAGACAACTGAAACCGGTTATGGACTGTATCCTGGCTCAAGGATGGAGGTATACATGGGGTTTCCCTTTTCGCCTCAATATATCCAAAGAGGGAAAATTCTTCACCATCAGAACACTGGAGGAAGGCATTAACTTGCTGGCGGAATGGAACATCAAGGTCACTGTCGGAGAGCAGTTACAACCAACAGAAAACCCGAGAGGAAGGAGTCCTCCCATGAACGGAGAAAAAGACTTACTACAATGAGTTGTCACTTATTTTGTTTCTCCGTTTTTTTTGTCTTTTTTTGCTTCATCTTCCTCTCTCTTCTTCTCTCTCTCTCCTTGTTTTCATGCTACTCTGACAACCAAAGCTAGTTGAATCTGAAAACGAGTAGATCCAATAAGGTAGCACCCACACCAGTGAAAGTTCTAATACACACTATAGACAGTTAACCCAGGCCGTAAAGGCAAAAGCAACACACACCTAGAAGGCGTCCCTACGGGCGCTAACACGTAGACTTCCAAAAACCCCTACAGTAGGGAAAGTTTAGGCGGACCAATTCAGTGTCAGTTTAGAGACACTAACTGGCCCACCAGTAAAATACAAAGAGGACAGCAAACGCTCTCCTCATAGTAGTTTAAATTACCACACTTTATTTAAGTAAGGAACACAATTAAGTTCAAACATACTAAGAGCCTTCCTGACCAACAGTAAGACACACAAACAGACTCAAGTACTTAGACTTCTTACCCAGGATTACCTTAGGGTTCCCCACTAGAGGAAAAGTAGGAACTTGCTTAATTACTGAGCCAGGTTTTTATAATTCCGAAAGTTTAAGTATAAGCAATTTGGCTCATACTCTGTTGTCTTTTTTCCTTTGAGTACAGATACTCTCCCACACAGTCAGCTGCTGAGCAGTCTTCGGGCCGAAACCAGCAGGAGGCACAGGATAACGAAGTAACAGGCTTCCAGAAAGGTGAGATAGCCATTTAGACACACCAAAGGGTCATACACCTCAATAAGAAATATGGACATTGTCATTGCGTCACACAACGCTCATGGTCTGAACGAACCAATCAAGAGGGGGGTAGCCTTGAGAAATTACCAAAAACTAAATCTTGATATCGTAATGATTCAGGAAACTCACTTTAGAAAACAAGCACTACCAAAATATTGGGGGGGAGTCTTTACTCAGGCATTCCATTCGACCGCAGATACCAAACAAAAGGGAGTCACGATTTTGTTCCACAGAAGACTCAACTTTCAGTTAAGTAAAATTCAAACAGATAAAGATGGCAGGTTTTTAGCAGTACATGGGACCATACACGAACGTAAGGTTTCATTCTTGAACATTTACGCCCCGAACACAGATCAAACGCCATTCTTTCAAAAAATACAGAAACTCACAGATAGCTGGGAAGACGGACTTAAGATAATAGGAGGAGACATGAACGCGGTCTTAGACCCGCTCAAAGACAAGTCAAACGATTTAGGTTCACAAAAAATCCCCACAGCGACCAAAGCTCTCAAAAAACTCCTAAAATCAAACTGCATGATTGATACCTGGAGAAACATGAACCCCACAGAAAGGGAATACACATTTTTTTCCGCCAGACATGGTTCGCTCTCCAGAATAGACTATATCCTGATCCCACAGAACGTTACAGGGAACCTAACTGAGGCCTCTATCTGCCCCATCGCATGGTCGAACCACGATCTAGTCAAAATCTCCATGAATAATCTCCTACCGAAAGGAAATAACCCAAGGTGGTCATTAAATCCCAGTATACTGAACGACCCTATCACACGAGATAAGGTCAGAACTGCAATCGTAGATTATCTTGACCTCAATACAGTAGGGGAGATAGACATAGATGGAATTTGGGCAGCTCACAAGGCAGTGATCAGGGGAGTCTGTATACAAATTAGTTCAATCAAAAAGAAAAAAGACCAAGCACAAATCTTACTTCTAAACCAGAAAATTGCTGAAGCACAGAAACTATTTGTTAAAGATAAATCACGACATACCCATGAGAAGATACTAAGTTACAAACAAGAACTAAACACTATTTTAAGAGGGAAAATGGTCAATATCCTACAGCGAACTGAAGCTAAATTCTTCAGATATGCAAACAAGCCCGATAGAATGCTGGCCACGAGACTAAAAGAAAAAAGAGCAAACTCATTCATAGCCAAAATAATCACCAAAAATAGGCAGACAGTTTTTAAACCAGATCAAATAGTAAACGAATTCAGACAATTTTATGCGGACCTTTACAGCAAAACACCCGAATCAGGCACCCCAACCCACAAACTAGAAACTGAAAATACACTAAATAACTTAAATATACCCCAATTAGACTCTATCAAAGCTAAATCACTCTTAGAGCCCATCTCGGTCGAAGAAATACAGGATGCGATCAAATCCACAAAGGCACACGGGGCCCCAGGGCCAGATGGCTATTCCAACCTCTACTACAAACATATGAGCGATCTACTTAGCCCCACCTTACATAAGCTATTTAACAGCTTCTTAGCTGGTGAAAAAATTAAACCGGAATTCTTAGAAGCTAAAATAATACTGATTCCTAAACCGGGGAAAGACCCATCCCAATGTGCTAGCTATAGACCAATATCTCTGATCAACACAGATTTAAAAATATACACCAAAATCTTAGCGTCAAGACTAGCGAATCTGTTACCTGAAGTGGTACATCCAGACCAAGTAGGGTTCATTAAGGGGAGAGAAGCGCCAGACAATACCAGAAAAATTGTTGACCTTATTGACATAACCAAAAGTAATGAAGGCCGCACTATGTTGTTGGCGCTTGATGCCGAGAAGGCATTTGATAGGTTAGATTGGACATTTATGAACGCCACACTGAACAAATTCGGAATTCCGGAAGGTTTTCTGCGAAGCATCGCGACATTATACTCGGAACCAACCGCACAAGTTACATACCAAGGACACAATTCACTAAAATTCAACATCACAAGGGGGACAAGACAGGGGTGCCCTCTATCACCATTGCTGTTCGCCCTCAGTATAGAGCCCCTAGCAATTGCCATTCGTCAGCACACTGACATATCGGGTATACGGGTCGGCCCGACAGATCATAAAATTAGCCTTTTTGCCGATGATATCCTACTAACAATATCAAACCCCCTGGTTAGTCTACCTAATCTATTCAAACTTTTGTCTCAATTTGGCCCACTGTCAGGATTCAAAATTAACACAAGTAAAAGCATAGCCCTTAATATATCACTTCCTCCCACCACGGAAAAACTACTAGCCAATAACTTCCCAATAAAATGGGCCCCGAATTCTATCAACTACCTAGGCGTACAAATTACAAAATCAACTAAGACCCTATATGAAGCAAACTACCCAACCCTCTTTAAACAATTAACTAGGGACCTGCACAGGTGGTCAGAACTAAAGATTTCGTGGTTAGGAAAGCTACATGCTGTCAAAAGGAACGTACTCCCCAAACTGCTCTACCTTTTTCGGACCTTACCTATCTCGATTTTAGCGATAGACTTGAAAAAAATACAGAAATTACTAATGAGTTTTCTGTGGAACAATAAAAAACCTAGAATAAACAGAGAAACAACTACTGCGACTAAGAAGGATGGTGGGCTCGGATTTCCAGACATTTCCAGGTACTTTAAAGCTGCTAGATTAGCACAACTAGTTAAGTGGTATGTCAGGGACTCCCCCCCGGTATGGGTTCAATTAGAAAAACACATACTAGGTCCAATGATTTAATCATGCGTCAGTTACTATGGCTCTCAACCCAGCAGGGCTTCAAGTTACCCCAATCAATTCCATCAAGTGTGAGGCATTCAATTTCCCTATGGAAAGATATAAATAAGAGGAACAGACTGCTAGGCCAGGAGTCAGGGCTCAGCCCTCTATGGCCACTTTCAACTAACCCCAAAATAAACTCTAATGCTCAATACAGATGGTGGATTGATAATAATTGCTCAATTGCGGCAGATTTACCGGTTGTTAATCAAAAATGGTCCACCACCGCATTCCTAGAAGACAAACCCCTTCCTCCGGGGGAATGGCTTAACCTAATCGCTATAAACCAAAGATTAAATCACATCACTAAGAATAAAGGAGGGCAAAATATATCCTTATTCGAAAAATGTTGCATTAAATTCCCGGGAGGGAAAGGAAACATCTCCACAATATATAACCATTTAAGCGATTTAGTCACTCCCCCTAAATTACACTATGAATCGGCATGGGAAGCTGACCTCAACATAAATTTAGACAGAGACCAATGGAATAGTATTCGGAAACAAGCCAAAAACACATCACTTAACGTAATTATGAAAGAAAACTCCTATAAAGTTATTATGAGGTGGTACCTAACCCCAGTAAGAATGCACATAGGGAACCAGACAATTAGTGACATATGCGAAAGGGGCTGCAACCAAAAAGGGACTCTAATCCATAAATTATGGGAATGCCCTATGATTAGACACACATGGGTGGACACCTACAAAACCCTGGAGAAACTATGGGGTCAATGCTATCCCATGAGACCAGAAGAGGCCATCCTAGGATTACCGGTAGAAGGGATGTCCAACTCAGAACAATTCCTAACTAACCAAATTTTCCTAGCAGTTAGGATAGTAGTAGCCGCCCATTGGAAATCACCCACCCCAACATTTGAAGTAGTCTTAAACAAAATTGAGTTCGTTCGATCCATGAGCGTTTTGTCCGCAGAGGTTGACCATAACTACAAGCGCTGGGCCTCCTGCTGGGCCGCCTGGGAGACAAGACGCGGCAGATGAATAGGGTGAGTGACACTTCTCCCTACAAAGGAGCTATTAGGGGATCCATAGTAGTAGTGGTCTTAATTTACCCAACATCATTAGCCCACACAGTAACCTAAACACAGAATAATCTTTCTATTAGATGCTACCAACCAAGCTCAAAACAACAGTTGGTCAGGAATCCAAGTTCATCATATTTTTCCCATAGTTATGGGACTTCATTAAATATAGTTTTCTCGTTAGCCTTAAGTTATTTAAAAGCTAATATCAGCTATTATAATACCAGAAAAACGGAAAAGGGAGAGGAGTTTTGGACAGGCAGAGGACACACTGGAAACCAAATATGTGAAATACGTTTATTGTTAATTCCTATTTATCACTTCTAATGTTTTTGGTGTACTATGTTATATGTCTGACCTGTCTAATAAAAATCAATAAAAAAAAAAAAAATCCTACAAGATGATGCTGTGAAAATTTAGCAGTGTGACAAAAAATTTGGAAAACTTAACCGTTGTCAGTAGACTGGAAAAGATCAGTCGACATCCAAACCCAAAAAGTGCCAAAGAGTGCTCCAATTATTGAACAATTGTACTAATTTCCCATACCAGCAAGGTAATGCTTATGATCCTGTATGTTCAACTCCAACAATATATGGACCAGTAACTACCAGATGTGCAACCAGGGTTTTGCAGAGGCAGAAGCACAAGCGATCAAATTGCCAATGTCTGCAAGATAATAGAGATAGCAAGAGAGTTTGAGAAAAAGATTTATCTCTGCTTCATAGACTATTCTAAAACCTTTGCCTGTGTGGATCACAACAAAATGTGGCAAGAGATGGGTTACCAGACTATCTCATCTGCCTCCTGACGAATCTGTAGGTGGACCCAGAAGCCACAGTGAGAAACATGGAATAATCAAATGATCGGGAAAGAAATGCTACAAGGCTGTATATTATCACCTAATTTATACAACTTATACATGGAATACATCATACATTAGGCTTGACTGGAAAAATCCAACGCCTTAATTATTAATGTTTTTTTACTAATATTAACAGCGATATGTGGATAATACTACTCTGATGGCTGAAAATGAGAGGGAACTAAAGGGCCTATTGATGAGGGTGAAAGAAGAGAGTGAAAAAGCTTCCTGCTGTTCAATGCTAAAAATACAAAGATCATAGCAAATGGCAATCTCAGATCCTGGCAATTATACAGGGAAGCAGTGGTGGCAGTGACATGTCTTATTTTCCTAGGTTCCAAGATCTCTGCAGATGCTGATTGCGGCCATGAAGCAAAGACTTTTGCTTCTGGGAAGGAAATCTATGGCAGGTCTGGACAAGCTAGTAACAACAGATGTGAGTGCTGGACCATAAATAAGGCTGCACACTGTAGAATTGATGCCTTTGAAACTGTGTAGAGCCCCTTGGACTGCAAGAAGATACAATCAATCAATACTAAAAGTTAATCAAGCCAAACTGTTCACTGAAAGGTGTATTCATGAGGCTAAATCCCAAATATGTTGAACATATCACAAGAAGACAGGATTCCCTAGAGAAGACTTTGATGTTTGGAAAGATTGGAGGCACACGAAGAAGGGGGCAGCAGAGGCTAAGATGGATAGATGAGGTTATTGAAACAATGAACATGAGCTTGAGGGAGCTCAGAGGGGCAGTGGCTGACAGATGTGCCTGGCATGCTGCGTTCCATAGGTTCACAGAAAGGACAACAACTGAAGGACTAAACAACAACAACAACAACAACAACAACTGTATCCTTGTTGAAGATGTATTCTACTAGTTTGACTATGGATTCAAGGCTCTAATATTCGTTTTGAGTATGTGATTAGAGAAACTTAAATAATGCATATAGCTTTAAACAGATTCCAGACATTTGAAAAAAATATGGCTTCAATCTAAGTTTGTTTAGGAAGTCGGTAGTGTATTTTAAATAGGCATTGGTGTTACATCCTTACCCAGCTGGGGTTGTCAATCTATATCATAGGTTCCCAAACTTTTGCTACCACCTCCCCCTTTACAAGACAAAGCATTTTTAATGCCCCCCCCCCCCCGATTATAATAGTTTTCCCGTTCAAGCCATCTGAGATTTGCGAAAAGTAATGGCAAACACGTGCTTCATCTTGGAAACTGCTGTTGCTGTACCGATTTTGATAAAATGTAGCACATATAAAAAGATTGGTACTTGTTGAGACTTTTCTGCTGCGCAGATGGACTAAAGTAGCCAACCCACTGCCGCCCCCTAGAAGGATTCAGCGCCCACTGGTGGGCGGTACCACCCACTTTGGGAACCTATGGTCTATATGAACAAGTAATGAAATCCTAAAATGTGCTACAGTATAGTTTTTGCATTTTGTGCGGTTTTAAATAACACAGAGGGGTAACAGCTATTTTTGCTAATATTTCCCTACTTAAACTTCCAAGAAAACAATCCCGATTTAGCTGAATAGTTATAAAATAAAATGAAATGAAATGCAAACGTTTTACACCACAAAAGTAATTTTACATGTTTGTGAGATATGTGCATACATCTGTCCTTTTTCCTTCCCCATTATAGTACTTTGGTGGTGAGGGGGAGAACAAATTGGTAACATCAGGGATGTTTTAGTGGTAGAATGACATCTGTCATCTGAATACAGTCCTATTTCAATCCTCCTCTGGTATTCTGACATCTTTCAAGACACCAATGACATCATCATTTTCAGTTTACAATGTAAAGGATAACTCCCTTTATCCTTGACAGATGGAGAGGAAGATAGGGAGGTTGTATCTGCACCAAATTGGGAGTGTTGAGGACATCAATCACTAATGCCTGGCACTCAAGAGTTAAATTAATGTAGAAGTACTAGCACCCATTAAAAAACGTATATATTGTATGCTTGTAATACTCCTAAATATGGTTTATAGAGACTGCTAAAAAACACATTTGTTTTGTGATCTTTCTTAGCAATATATTTCCTAGCTTGCTATATCACTAGAAACGAATATAACAATTATAATGTTCTTTCACTATTTGTGAAGCACCCGGGACAAGATAGAGTATGAAAGCCAAAAAAGAGAATAATGCCATTAGTTACCACCGACAGATAAAATGACACCACTGATATTACTCTGTTACATTGTTACACCGATTCAAGATGTCACATCTGGTAGAAACAGATAAAAAGCATTTTCTATACAAATGGGTATGTGCACAGAGTAGAGAGTTATAGGAATAAGAATATACTGAATAGCAGAAGATGTCTTTCTGGTACTGCTGTATATTCAATCGCCTTTTATTATTCTTGGCTTTTTTTTGTATTAATGTATTTCTTTATAGACAAAGCAATAGAACTACCACAGCAGAACAAAGTCTAAAAGCAAACCTATATATATTTTTTAAATCGCTTGCAATAACTCATATAGAATATTATCTGCCAATTCAATACATATTCAGAACAAACGTTGGCTCCACTGCATATATGAACCTCTTCTTTTGGCAAATGTTCTTACATAAACTAAGAATGTTCTGATATTCGGAATAAAAAGTAATCAAAATAAATCTTTACATTTACATATTCTCCAGTACATTGATTAGAGTGATGGACCAAATGGTTATACATAATCATACCTCACAATTGTAAATCCTTATTTCCTTATCAGCATCCCAAATTATGCTTTTCTCAGGAGACAGTCACAAATTAACTTAAGTGCACATTTCAACTATATCTTTCTTTTTTTTCCCCTTTACATTATCTCTGGTTTTGACAATATTTCAGGAGGCAGGAATCCAGGACTGTGTCTATTCTGCAGTATATATTCAGTAGCATGCATATATATAAGCATATACACTATATACTACTAGTAACTTGCCGTCATAAATGACAATATCATATAATGTTATCTTGAATTGTCTGTCTCTCTCTCTCCCTGTGCGCTTTCTCTCTGTGCCCTCTCTCTCTGCAGTCTGTCTCTCTCTTTCCTGTCTCTCTTGCTCTCTCTCTCTCTGTATCTCTCCTTCTCTATCTCTGTCCTGCCTCTCTCTCTCTCTACCCCTTTCTGTCCTCTCACTCTCATTACTTCTCTCTCTCTCTGTACATCTCTCTTTGCTGTCTGTCTCTCTCTCTCTCTGTACTATGTCTCTCTGTGTGGTGTGTCTCTCTGTACGGTCTCTGCGGTGCATAATGGTGCTGTTAGTGTTGACTTTTAGGCCCTGCCCCTCGACAATGTCAGTGTTACAAACACACTGCCAATTATTAGAGTGGATACATAGTATCTGGACCGTCATCCGAAATCTTGGTTGCCAGTAATGTAACAGCCAGGATACTTGCTCTCCGCCAGTGTATTTCCACACACAATCCACCCCTTCCGCCTCCACATGCTGACTATATGTGACTATACTGAATATATGTTTAGCATTAAGATTACTTAATTTCCTACCGTATATTAAATGCCTAAAAAGTTGGAGTTTAGAATGCAGAACTACGACTCTGTTTATGCAGAACTACAACTCTGTTTGTGCAGAACTACGACTCTGTTTGTGCATGGAAGCTGGCTTGATAGCCCTGCTTTCTTTTTAGGCATGAGGAGTGCAAGCAAGGCTGGCAAGTATATTTTCAAGCTGTCTATATTTAGTCTGTGGATGGAGGGGGAAGGTGCATTCTGCGGAAATATTATTTAAGTTCACCAATGATTTAGCCAACTTCCTCCCTCTTTCTTCCACTCTTGCACAGATTATTGTACACGCACTCTGCTTGAATGATGCTATGCTTGTGTCTGAAATACTTTCTGCATCCTGAAAAAAAGTGTCTACTAAAACAAAAAATTAAATAAAATATATTTTCTGTTTATAGTTTACACATCTGATGATGTTCATTTGTTCTTAAATATTTAATGGTTTTCCAATCAAAAGGTATTGTTTAAAAAAACAAGAAGCTCATTGCGAAAAGCCTGCTTGTCCCACATCTTAGTCGCTGGTCTTTTGCTTCATTTCCTTCCAACAACCTCCATCACTCCATTCCAAATTAACTTAATTCAGGGCCCTCTACATAGTCCCTTGTCTTACATTTACCTTACCATAGCAAAACAATCTACTATCTTACCAGTCCAAGGGCCTCACATCATGCATCCATATCCGTTGTCACCGTCCCACCTATCAACAGCGGATCTTCATAACAATTTATATCCGCTTGTCCCACATAGGGACCTTATACCCGAGTCCTTGATGAATCTAAATTCCCATCACATAGTTACTCACAAATTCATAACCTTTGCTGCCATAGGGAATTTTACTACGGACCATTAATTTCAACTATCTAATTATTAGCATTATTTCCTATAATCTCTTGATCTTCATAAGGATAAGGGATAAGGTTGACCAGTCATACTTCGGTCACCGTAATAAACAGAATGTCCACTACAACATTTACTACCAACCCCCAAATCAATCATATGTACAATCATACATAAACTTCCTCTTGGACAATAGTAGTTTCCTGACAAAACACATCAGTCTAATGGCGTCACAACAACCCATTAAGTCACTTAAGCTTCACATGGACATACCCAGTTCTTACTTTAACCTATAATTCCCAATCTAACTTTGCTTTGCAGGAACTCGCTCAGTATCTCATAACAGATCTTGCACATAAACATGATAGCTACCCCCATTACGATTATTATTATTATTATTATTATTTATTTGTAATCTGCCAACATATTTCGTAGCACTATACATGGGTTAAAATCAAGGCAAAAACAATAACAGTATTAACATGTTGCAAAGGATGGAGGGTCCTGTCTTTGAGCTTAGAATCCGATGTCCAAAGTGCTTTCTCCAAAGCACCTTGCAAGATTGAAAATTTGCAAACTTACAATCTAAAAATTACCATCCCTCATTCACAGCAAAGCAGCAGCTGCCATTTTTATAATTGAATTTCATGAATTGGGCTATACTAGGTTACTTTTTAGAGACTAGTAATAGACTCTCTTCCCCCCCAACGCATACAAGGTCAGCATTAATTCACACATAAACTATGTAGATTACTTTCTATACCTCTCTCACTAGCCTCCAAAATCAGATTTTGCTATTTACATACCTTAATATTTCATTTGCAGTAAATAAGAATGAGGGCCAGGAATTAGTCTATAAAACCCTATTAATGGAAGCTGGCTTACCAGAAAACAAGCTCTTACGAATAAAATATACTATTGCCTTTTTCCAACTATCCAAAAGATGTACCATAAAGGAACTCCAATCCCCTTTTAGGGCATTCAAATTACTCTTCATTCATCCTGCCCCATGATAGAGCTATTACTAGCAACCTTTTCACAGATCTAGTCAGACATACACATTATGAACGTCATTTCTTTTTTCTGACAATCCATCCACTAATTCACCACAACTAGTATTGACTTTTTTCCGACTCACTACAAGGTGATTCGTGGTTCAAAAATAATCACCTCAACATGCCTACATCCATAGACTTATTCAGGACTCCCGTTTTTATATAAGTACTGTAACCACAGACTCCAAAAATAACACACCAGCCCACACTATACAGAGAATGGGTAGATGGAAATACCACTGCTTTAATCATTACTACTTTACTCCTAACCCTACATCAGAAATAAAAGAAGTCTCCACAAGATCACTTCATACGTACTATGTCAAATTCCATCCACCAGAGCAAATCCAACAAGTCTGCCCTTTTTGGTCTGTAAGCAGGCTAATAGCTTACATAGTTTATGTATATTAGTTTACATTTTGTTTAATACTAGATTTAGTGTATGTTACTCACTCAGTAGTGTAACATATAACATTGTTTTATGTTAATAATACTTAAGTATATTATGAGCTAGTCTTACAGAAATAATAAAAAGTATTCTACAAAACAGCATTGCTGAGTCAGTACTGCCAGTATAAATAAATCAATTCTAACAAAATATAATGTATTTATTTATTGGCAGTGTGCTTTTTATGACTTACTCAAGAATGTTACTTGTATTATTTTTAGAACAATTAATTTATGCATGCAGTAGGTATAGTCCATGCACTCTGTGGACCCAACCGCAGTGTACAATTCAAAACAGCTTACTTACTTCAGTACACATCTTAGCTAATCCTCTATGAGACACAGGTACTGGTGGATCCTGAGAACAACAGAATTAGACTTAGTAATTGCAGGACCCAAACTTCCACAAATGAGTTTCTACTGTCTACCTCAGTTTTGTTCTGAAATGGCATGTTGATGTCATAAAGGGACACATTATCTGTGCTGACATCACATATAGATGGGTTCTGCAACAAAGGTCTCCCCAGAATCTCTGTCAGAAGATGCCGTTAGAACCAATTCAGTCTTCCTTTGAATATATTCTATAGCAAATGCCTTATACTTTCAACAACATTTGAATCCAATAAACAATACCCATGTAAATCCCAACTATAAATTATACTTCTAAATAATATTTACCGTACATAAACTTTGTTAAAAGTACACTGCTCCTGTATGTGAGGACTCATGACTAGCCCCATTAAATAAAACCTAATAGGAGTTAAGAAGATCTGGGAAAGTATTCAACAAACCTAACTGAAAATCATGTCAGATGTTCTCAGCTTGGCATAAATCCCACTCATCAGAAATCAGTATTGAAGTGAATGGAACTGAATTTTGAGATGCTAAAACTCACATGGACTTGCAATATAAACCTGAGACCCAAGACTAACCAACTCATATTATACCCTTAACTAAGTTTAAGTAGGTTATAAAGACTCTTGTCATGGTTGTCACTGACGGCTTAGATCCTGGGGAAGTACCCAGTAACACTGAGTCTAGAGTATACATTTAGACATGTAGTATTAACTAAAGTGCCTTGCAAAAGTATCCCCCCCCCCCCCCCTTGTCATTTTTCGTGTTTTGTTGCCTCACAACCTGGAAATAACATGGATTGTTTGTGGATCATTTAATTTACAGAACATGCCCACAACTTTGAATATGTTTTTTTTTATTGTGAAGCAAACAACAAATAGCACAAAATAACAGAAAAAGTCAATGTGCATAACTATTCACCCCCTTAAAGTCAATACTTCATTGAGCCACCTTTTGGTGCTATCAAAGCTCCAAGTCACTTTGGATAAGTCTCTATGAGCTTGCCACATCTTACCACTAGGCTTTTTGCCCATTCCTCCTTGCAAAACTGTTCCAGCTCCTTCAAGTTGGATGGTTTGAAGTCTGACCACAGATTTTCTATTGGATTGAGGTATTTCACTAGGCCATTCCAACACACTTACATGTTTCCCCTTAAACAACTCAAGTGTTGCTTTAGCAGTGTGTTTGGGGTCATTGTCCTGCTGGAAGGTGAACCTCCGTCCTAGCCTCAAATCGCGCACAGAGTGGTACAGGTTTTGCTCAAGAACATCCCTGTATTTAGCACCAACCATCTTTCCCTCAACTCTGACAGGGTTCCCAGTCCTGGCTGCTGAAAAACACCCCCACAGCATGATGCTGCCACCACCATGTTTCACTGTGGGGATGGTGTTCTTTGGGTGATGGGATGTGTTTGGTTTGTGCCAGACATAGCGTTTTCTTTGATGGCCAAAAAGTTCAATTTTAGTCTCATCAGACCAGAGCACCTTCCTCCATCCATTTTGGAAGTCTCCCACATGCCTTTTCGCAAACTCAAAACGTGCCATTTTGTTTTTTGCTGAACTCAAAACTTGCCATTTTGCTTTTTCCTGAAAGTAATGGCTTTCTTCTGGCCACTCTGCCATAAAGCCCAACTCTATGGAGCGTAAGGCTTATTGTCGTCCTATGTATAGATACTCCAGTCTCTGCTGTGGAACTCTGCAGCTCCTCCAGGGTTACCTTAGGTCTCTGTGCTGCCTCTCTGATTAATGCCCTCCTTGCTGGGTCCGTGAGTTTTGGTGGGCAGCCGTCTCTTGGCAGGTTTGCTGTTGTGCCATGTCATCTTTCCATTTGGTTATGATAGATTTGATGGTGCTCCTGGGGATCATCAGAGATTTGGATTTTTTTATAACCTAACCCTGCCTTGTACTTCTTAACAACATTGTCCCTTACTTGTTTGGAGAGGTCCTTGGTCTTCATTGCAGTGTTTGGTTAGTGGTGCCTCTTGCTTAGGTGTTGCAGCCTCTGGTGCCTTTCAAAAAAGATGTGTATATGTAATGACAGATCATGTGACACTTAGATTGCACACAGGTGGACATATCGTTTTACTAATCATGTGACTTCTGAAGGTAATTGGTTGCACCAGAGCTTTTTATGGGCTTCATAACAAAGGCACATGCCAATTTTCTCTTTTCGATTTCTAAAAAATAGTTTTATGTATATATTTTTCTTATTTCACTTCACCAACTTAGACTATTGTGTTCTGATCCATCACATACAATTCAGATTAACAAAACATTGACCTTAAGGCTGTAATGTAACAAAAGAGGTCAGAGGGGGGTGAATACTTTTGAAAGGCACTGTATCTGTAATCAATAGATATATAAATGAATAGTATGTGTTCTAGTTACTTATTACATCATTGGTTTATTAATAGGTTTAAAAGTAGACATGGTTATTAATTCTGTATCACTCTTTTTTAGACACCACTGCATTGTAAAAGAAGCTATCGATAACATTCAAAATGATTCACAGTAATGTGACTATGTTTCTTGATTTAAAGGATGTGTGTTATACTTGAATACATAAAAAAAAGTGTGCTGCTATGTCCCCAAAACAGACTGATCTCATGTATGTTAAACCTATTCTGGTTTCAGCATGACATTTCCCCCGCTCAAGTCTCCCCCACTCTCTTTGTCTCACATGTCCAACTTTTTAAATGTATTCTCTCAGGACCCCATCTCTGTATCAATATGTATTGTTTTTCATGTATTTAATGTATACATGAATGTGTCAAATATTAATGGTTTGAGGTTAATTATAGTAATAATAATTAGATTTTTTCCAATTATATATTAAGGATACTCTTTGGGTTTCGTCTTATAGTAAAAATAAACCATATCAGACCTGTGTTTCAATAAATCTTTTAGATTAAATGAAGTCTGCAAAACATATATCTCCTCTTTATCTCTTTACCTGCTAGCTCTTAGACCACTTTACCTTGTTCTCATGTCCCCCCACTGATCCCAATGATGACTCACAGAGCATGTCACCATATAACAATGGCTGATCTTTGGTCCCACTAGCGTGACCTGTTATGCACACATCAATTATTCAGCCTTTTAACCAGTGTTGCCACTTCAGAAAATAACTCCAAATTAGTTTTTACTTTACTTTACTTTTACCACCAAACTGCCCTGCTTTAATTACTTATGATTATACTAGTCTGGTAACTTTGTAAAGCTCTTTGGACAAAAGTAATATATACATTTAATAAACAAATAAGTACTTAATTTCACATTACAAAATATAGGGTTCCTCTTAAAGGCACATGAAATGTTGACAATATATTGAAGCATATTCAGCCAATCACATTCTGGACAGCCAATAAAATGCTTTATATGCAGGCACTACTTTTGCTCATCCTCTAGAGTAGCGCTTCACAAACATTTTCTTCCACTGACCACTTGAGGGTTTTCAAATTATTTATTTTCCACATAACAATAAAAAACAAAGAAAAAAATATAACAAAATTGTTTAAATGCATAAACGAATATGTAAGGCATAAACCCATTTTATAGGAGAATACAAGGGTTATACAGCAGATTTGTGGACGGATTTAACTTTTAAATAGTTACAGGACCACTGCAGTTCAAAAAAACAAACAATATTAGTAGCTGTAATGTATTTCTTTAAGAAAATCTGAATTTATGAGGACTATGTTTATGAGTATAGGAATCCATTTAGTGGTTGTTACATCATATCCTGAGAGCTGGATGGTGGGGATGTGCATTTGTAATTGTAAGTGAATAATCAGAGTATTGCAGAATTTTTTTTTGGGACAAAAATTTACTTAGGTATCAAATTCTCGAAATCACAGTTCTGCACAATCGTATAACCTCCTCTCACACAGACAGCTACCGCTTTTATATTGGCAGAAAAACAGAGCTTTTAAGCACTTCTTAATAAATGAAAGTACATCAAAGTAAATAGATACATAGGTATATTGGAGGAATTGGTATGTTGTCAGGGCCAATATCCCAAAAATGCCAACAGGACTATGGTCTAGAGCAGCAGGAAATTAATGGGCATCAGGAAAAAGTTCCACCTTCTATTTTCTCATTCCTACTTATACATTTAGGGCCTCATTAAATTCCAGCCTCGTAAATAAGAGGCTTCTACTTAAGCCCTACGTACTGCAAAGTTTCTCCAACTTACAATGCTATTAAATTAGCCCTGCTGCGAGCAACGTATGAGCTACGCAGCAGGGCCGTACGTATCTACACCGCGTAAATGTACATGAGGAGTGACAGCTTGCGAGATGATATCGCAGGCTCCCACTCCTCATCAATTGCTGCGGGGGTCCTAAAAGGGACCTCCGCGGCAGTCCCCCACATAAGCCCTGCCGTGGGGGGTACTCCAAATACCTACCCGGCACCTAAAATTAACCCCCTCTCAATGCGGGGGTCCCTGTCGGGACCCCCGAAGTGTCCCCACATTAACCCATTGCAGGGGGGGGGCCCCGATCTGCATAGATCAGGCCCCCCGCTGCATTTCAAACTTTTAAATTCCCCGCCGCGGCTCCTTAAAGGGCTCGCGGCACACTAATTGCCCAATCCCGGCCGCGGCACCTAAAATTAACCCCCCTCTATGCTGGGGGTCCCAATCGGGACCCCCGAAGTGTCCCCACATTAACCCCCTGCAGCGGGGGTCCCCGATCGGCACCGGTCATGACCCTGCTGCAATTCAATTTTAAATTTCCCGCCTCGCGGGTCCTTAAAGGACCGTAAAGGTCCTGAAAGGATTCGCACTAAAAATATTAACCCCAGGCAACTATAATTACCCCATTAACTCATGGTGGTCAATCCAGACCACCATAAGGCCTAAATTAACCCATTAACTCATGGTGGTCAATACAGACCACCATAAGGCCTAAATTAACCCATTAACTCATGGTGGTCAATCCAGACCACCATAAGGCCTAAATTAACCCATTAACTCATGGTGGTCAATCCAGACCACCATAAGGCCTAAATTAACCCATTAACTCATGGTGGTCAATACAGACCACCATACGGCCTAAATTAACCCATTAACTCATGGTGGTCAATCCAGACCACCATAAGGCCTAAATTAACCCATTAACTCATGGTGGTCAATACAGACCACCATAAGGCTCTATTTAACCCCATCAGTCCCATAAGGGTATATTATTACCATTATGGGCCTGTTACGACCCAACATTAACCACATAAGTGCCATGACGGTCCTCAAGGACCATCATGACACTAACTACAAACACTACACTATAACCCCCAATAAACCATTTAATCTAAACTAACCCCCCTCTACACTAATCTATTAACACTTACACTACCTACCTACACTACCTACCCACTAATAAACCTCCCCAACACTCTAATTACAAAAAATAAAAAAACCTACAGCACAGAAAACAACAAAAATACATTACAACCCCACTCCCCACTACAGAAAATAAAAAAATTACACACCTGAAAAGGAAAGACAGATAAACACAATACAATAAATACATATAATACATATAATACATTACATACAATACATGACATTACATACATTACATATAATATATTAAATATAATATATTACATATAATATATTACATACAATACCTGACATTACATACATTACATATAATATATTACATATAATATATTACATATAATATATTAAATATAATATATTACATATAATATATTACATACAATACATGACATTACATACATTACATATAATATATTACATATAATATATTAAATATAATATATTACATATAATATATTAAATATAATATATTACATATAATATATTACATATAATATATTAAATATAATATATTACATATAGTCCAAATCAAATACCCCCTATCTATCTAACATACAATCTATTTAATTAAAAAAAGAAATTCTAACTATATCAAATACATCCCACTATCTATCTAATATACAATTGATCCTAACTACATACACAGACCCTTATTCTAAAATAAAATAATTACAGTCCTAACTACACAGACCCTAATTCTAAGCTTAAATAAAATAATTAAGACCACTTACCTTTAAGATGTTGCTTCAGATCACTAACCTATGGGTCAAACAAAACAAAATAATTAGTACAAAACATTAACATCAAATAAATAAACATTATATACATTCTAAATAATATACTCACCTTTACATCATGTCCCGTCATTGTTTAGCTCTTCCGGCGTGGCCCTGTTAAAAAAAAACACAATGCATGAATACATTAATACAATATATAAACAATAAATAAAATAAACATATAAACATCTAAATATAAATTTAACTTACCTCCCCGCGATGTCCCCGGCCTTCTCTCCTTCAGCCCCGGCTGGGCCGCGGAACCATCCGCGCTCTAAAAAAATAAATAAAAAAAATAACGGAGGTCTGCACTGGCAGACCTCCCCGACGCTAATGAACCTCCCGGAGTCGTTTCCGGGAGGAAATTGGCATTGTCGGCTTGTGATTGGCTGAAAAAGCTGTCAGCCAATCAAAAGTCGTCAATGTAGAAGCCAATCAGGATGCGCAGATGTCTTCTACCAATCACTCCGTGGGGGTGTATCCCATAGTGATTGGCTGAAGGCATCTGAGCCTTGTGATTGGTTCCCAGAAAGATAGACAAGTGTTTTAGCCAATCAGGGTGGGATATTGGGGTGTATCCCATCCTGATTGGCTCACACATTGACGACTTTTGATTGGCTGAAATTAATAGACAGCTTTTTCAGCCAATCACAAGCCGACAATGCCAATTTCCTCCCGGAAAGGACTCCGGGAGGTTCATTAGCGTCGGAGAGGTCTGCCAGTGCAGACCTCCGTTAGTTTTTTTTTTCTTTTAGAGCGCGGATGGTTCCACGGCCCAGCCGGGGCTGAAGGAGAGAAGGCCGGGGACATCGCGGGGAGGTAAGTTAAATGTATATTTAGATGTTTATATGTTTATTTTATTTATTGTTTATATATTGTATTAATGTATTAATGTATTGTGTTTTTTTTTAACAGGGCTGCGCCGGAAGAGCTAAACAATGACGGGACATGATGTAAAGGTGAGTATATTATTTAGAATGTATATAATGTTTATTTATTTGATGTTAATGTTTTGTACTAATTATTTTGTTTTGTTTGACCCATAGGTTAGTGATCTGAAGCAACATCTTAAAGGTAAGTGGTCTTAATTATTTTATTTAAGCTTACAATTAGGGTCTGTGTAGTTAGGACTGTAATTATTTAATTTTATTTTAGAATAAGGGTCTGTATATGTAGTTAGGATTTATTGTATATTAGATAGATAGGGGGATGTATTTGATATAGTTAGGATTTATTTTAAATTAAATAGATTGTATGTTAGATAGATAGGGGGTATTTGATTTGTATTATATGTAATATAGTATATGTAATGTGTGTAATGTAATGTAATGTATGTAATGTATTATGTGTAATATATTATATGTAATATATTATATGTAATATATTGTCATGTATTGTATGTAATGTCATGTATTGTATGTAATATATTATATGTAATGTATTATGTGTAATATATTATATGTAATATATTATATGTAATATATTATATGTAATATATTATATGTAATGTATGTAATGTCATGTTTTGTATGTAATGTATTATATGTATTATATGTATGTATTGTATTGTGTTTATCTGTCTTTCCTTTTCAGGTGTGTAATTTTTTTATTTTCTGTAGTGGGGAGTGGGGTTGTAATATTTTTTTTTCTGTACTGTAGGTTTTTTTTTTTCTGTACTGTAGTTTTTTTTTTTCTGTACTGTAGGTTTTTTTTTCTGTACTGTAGGTTTTTTTGATTTCTGTAATTAGAGTGTTGGGGAGGTTTATTAGGGGGTAGGTAGTGTAGGTAGGTAGTGTAAGTGTTAATAGATTAGTGTAGAGGGGGGTTAGTTTAAATTAAATGGTTTATTGGGGGTTATAGTGTAGTGTTTGTAGTTAGTGTCATGATGGTCCTTGAGGACCATCATGGCACTTATGTGCTTAATGTTGGGTTGTAACAGGCCCATAATGGTAATAATATACCCTTATGGGACTGATGGGGTTAAATAGAGCCTTATGGTGGTCTGTATTGACCACCATGAGTTAATGGGTTAAATAGAGCCTTATGGTGGTCTGTATTGACCACCATGAGTTAATGGGTTAAATAGAGGCTTATGGTGGTCTGGATTGACCACCATGAGTTAATGGGTTAATAAAGGCCTTATGGTGGTCTGTATTGACCACCATGAGTTATAGGGTTAACTATAGTTGGGGTTAATATTTTTAGTGCGAGTCCTTTCAGGACCTTTACGGTCCTTCAAGGACCTGCGAGGCGGGAAATTTAAAATTGAATTGCAGCAGGGTCACGATCGGTGCCGATCGGGGACCCCCGCTGCAGGGGGTTTATATGTGGACACTTCGGGGGTCCCGATGGGGTCCCCCAGCATAGAGGGAGGTTAATTTTAGGTGCCGCGGCCGGGATTGGGTAATAGTGTGCCGCGGCCCCTTTAAGGAGCCGCGGCGGGGAATTTAAACGTTTTAAATGCAGCGGGGGGCCTGATCTATGCCGATCGGGGACCCCCGCTGCAAGGGGTTAATGTGGGGGTGCTGCAGGGGTCCTAACAGAGACCCCTGCAGCATGGGGATGTGTATAGGGTGCAGGGGGGAGCCTCACACTGCTGTCTCGGGCTGTTCCGAGGCAGCACGTAGAGGCTTTCGGATCCCTTGCGTGCACTTTTTGTCCACGTAGGGATTCTTACGATATGCGAGAATCATGCGTAGATTTAAGGCTACGTAGCTCTCTCGGAGCCTATTCTTGGCCATTTTCTCGCAGTCATATCGCAAAGCAGGCTGCGAGAGATTCGGTACTCGCAAACAGCAGTAAAACTGCCTTTTGCGAGCACCGAGAGAACTACGAGGGATAATTTAATAGGGCCCTTAATATTTAACTATATATCGGTCACTCAGGGCCTTTAGAGCCCCTAAGCACTTAAAAGATTTTGGTGCCTCCATATAGATCTAACTCGAAATATAAACAATAATAAACTGTTACTATGTATATCATTAACCTATTTTATTAATATGGTATTATTATTTTTATTATTGTATATATATGTATGCAATTTTTCATTTATTGTAGGAAACTCCGTTTTGTGGAACCTGGTTCAGCTGCACTATTTGCAGTTTTGCACCATATGGTCCATGGTAAATCTGTCACTGGAAAACTTCTGTGATGCCCCCCTCCCTTGATGCCCTAAGCACGTGCTTATTTTGCTTAATGTTTATTCCAGCCCTGCAGTCACTCCTCTTATTCTTTCTACTTTACTCCTTATTTTTTACAAGTTTACTTCAGTGTCACTTTTCCTCCTTTCTCAGGATTGCAAGTCTCCCCTTTTTCTCATTTGCCTTCCTGTTCTTCCTTATTCTACTTCATGACCCTGTATTTCTTTTCCCTTTATTACTCTGGTTTTCACCTCTTCCCATATGCGTTCTCTCACTTACAATTCCTCTAAATTTGCGTATTCTTAAAGTGCATGAAAATTGTCTCAAGAAAGCGGAGAAATCAAATCCAAGGCAATGTGCTGCTAGTGCATTAGCATAGTTTTGAAAAGAAACGGTAAGCTCTATTACAGAACAAAAGGTCTGCTAATGCACTCACTGCACATATATACATACTGAATAACTACATTACTTCTAATTGTATATATGTATGACACAATGCTGAAAGAAGAAACATATTAGAAACAGTAACAGAAGTCGTCATTATCAGTAAAATAAAATAAATATTTATGAATACAGATTGGCAAATTTATCTTAATTATAGAAGGCTGGATTATGTGTAATCTATTTACTGTCCCCTGATTAAGATCTCAGGGAATTCTAGTAATAAACAGCCTTATTAAATTGCGATTTGGCAAATTGAATAGGGTTAAGCACAGAGCATATTTTTTTTTACAGAAGTTTTTAGTTAGTGAATTTCTATCCAAAAGCAAGGTCTTCACTAACTAAAAACTTCTGTAAAAATTATGTTGTGTGCTGAAACAGAGCCCTTTTAAATTGTCTGAATCACAATTTAATAAGGCTGTTAGTATAAAACTAACATTATGAACTAATACATTTAGAAAATATTGTGTAAAATATTTGTATAATACATTTGGGAGGATTTTCCAACATATGGGCTATGGTAAAGGGATAGCTGGCACAGGTATTCCACAATTTACACCTTTTACAATTTTTATATGATATTGAATTACATTTTTTAATAATAAATCCACAAAAAATTGCAATGTAACTTCAATCATTGAGCCAAATTCATTTAGATTTGAGGAAGGCAATGGCTTTATTGTATTAAGAAATGAATACCAGGAATTAATTTCTCCAAAGAAAAGAGCCATTATTTGTCATCTCGACTAACCTTAGTGAATCAAGCCCATTACTACAACTTAAATGGGATAAATATTTGTGAAAAACATAGCAGCATAGGCTGTTTTTAATATAATAAAGGAGTTATTATGGCACATTGTGTTCTGGCATTTATTATTTGGCACAGTGCTAAAAAACTATTATTTTGCATCTCTGCATAAATCTGTTAAGTCACCTCTCTTAATTAGCTTAATGATCATATTAAATACTGTTAGCACACACTTATCTGTCATAACAATTGCACTGTGCTCACATAAATCAAATACAATATTTGTCTGTAGAGAGAAGTATAATATAACAGAATAATCAATAACATACACATACATCCTAAAACATTACATATTTATATCCCTTAACTTACAAAGTAAATTACATCATAAAATATGGATTATACCCCTGAACCAAATAAACTCAGTCTAGCATGGTCAACAATGCCCAGAAATTGCATCAGTGTATCAGTTTGTGTGGAGTGACCCTGTAATAGTACTAATAGCCTGAAATACAGTGTACCTGTTCAGTGAATCATAAGTTCTATGAAGTACTAGCACAGAGCTGCGGTCTTTGATTGTGGTAAGGAGATGAGTCCCACTGATGTCACTTCCTTGTACTGATTGTCCATAAAGAGTGAAAAACAAAAGCTTCAAATACTACTGTAGTCCAAGAAAAAAGGCCCTTGTAGGTAAAGTATGTAACAATCTAATAGCTTGCACAACCTTGCTTAACGAAGGGATCGTGTGAGTGAGGATGCTCATTGCAGGGCTCGCGATGAGCGCCCTACGGCGCCCATCACGAGACACGCACAACTTTTCTGAAATGAGCGCCGGAGGCGTTCATTGCAGCCCTTGCAATAGTGCACTTCCAGGGTCCCTCGAAGGGTCCTCTGTCCTGTCATAGATGTAATTTGCCCAAGGACGCTACAACGATGGAGGATAGAAAGAGACTGAATGGCGATGGCCGTAGGACTTTGGCATTGATCGCGAGGCACGCAATACTTAAGAAAGACTGCCAAAAAAAGAAAAATAAATTTAAAAATAAATTAAAAACTTCACACACAGTTCAGGGGGAAAGCAAGGGATCCTGTGAGTGAGGATGCAAGCTAATTTGAGGCTAAAAAAAAAAAAAATTGGCGGCCCAAAAAACGTAAATGGTTTTAAAAGGGATCAAAATGAGGCCGAAGCACATAACGCTTAGCCAAACAACCCCAGCCATGCAGTACTTGGAAAATACAAACGTAGCGCATGAGAAACGCAAGACTTTGCAAATAAAATCAACTGTTTTGAGTGCGAGGCAAGGAAGACTAAAAAAGGATTGATACAGAGACACAGGGGTGAGAGAGGTGGGAAAAGAGACACAAGGAAAGGGAAATAGGGGGGAACAGAGCAGGGAGAGGGAAAGGAGGGAGAGAGGGGGAAACAGACACATGAAATGGAGAGGGGGGAAATGGGTCAGAGAGTGGGGAGACGCTCACTATGAGTGTTGAAGGCGCTCATTGCAGACCTCGCGATGAATGCCGAATGCGCTCATCCATGGGCTCGCAATGAGCATCGAATGTGCTCAAAGCGAGGCACAAAAGTGCTGGGTTGGATAATGTCTACAATGAGCGATCATTGCAGGGCTCGCAATGAGCGCCTTCAGCCCCTAAAGTAGAGAGGAGGAGAGGCTTGCAATGAGCGCTGAAGGTGCTCATTGCGAGGCATGAAAGTGACGTGTTGGCTGACGCCTGCAATGAGCGGGGCTTGCGACGAGCACAAGAAGGCGTTCAGCGGTAGGCACATAAATTAGACAGTGGGAGAGGCTCCCAATGAGCGTCGAGGCCTGCAAGTTAGAGAGGGAAGGGTCTTGCATTGTCTGGCAAACAGCATTGCCAGCCTTCAAATTGTATTGCCGTCAAGTCGCTAGTAAGTAAATAATGTATATATAGAATACCAGGATTCAATGAGCTGTCCAAGGTCTGAAACAAACATTGAGCCTGATTCAATTGAGCAATCTTAAGTTGCCGGAGCCCGTAAGTGAGGCCTTAAATTAATTTGCTATTCAATTGGCGTCATTTTGCGTCTTGAAAGCTTTGCGATGGTTAAACGGAGAACTTACAGCCTCCCAAAGCTTTTGATCTTTCCCTTTTGCAAGAGTTACGATGGCTAAAATTGCAAATCGCTATTTAATTGCTCCAATTCCACTAGGCTTCAAATGGTTTCACACATGTAAATGGCAAATGTAGGAGAAAATCCTGCAAGTGCTAGAGATGACCTGCAAGAGGGTTTAACCAATATTCGGAGCACTGTAAATGCAAATAAAAAATCAATACTGCACTGTAAATAACAGGGAAAGTGATGATAGACATTAGAATTAATTGCACAACAGTCTCAAGCTTGCAAATCGGCAGTAAAATAAAATGTATTTTTATGTTTCATTTCAAGGTTATATCTATCTCGGGAATCAATGAGTTAATACATATCAGGCCACCCACATGGACTAGAACAGTATTGGCATTCATTGTTATTATTTCGTATTTTGAGGGTTTGAGTGTCCCATCGCGTATCGGACCCCCAAACACTAATTGATTGACATGTAACCTCCATGTTTTACTGCCGTAATGATGGTCGGTCTCATTTTCTATTGGCGGTTTCAAAATGGGAGGTTACTGAACTGCTACGGACAAGTGCATGGTTTACGGAGTAAGCTTTCGGCCCGTAACTTGCGGGCTCCTTCAATTGAATAGAAACGGAATCGGAGAAGAACGGGAGCCCGCAGCACCCCCGCAGACATACAGCCTCTATCCCGCGAAATGCAGGCTTGCAATTGAATCGGGCTCATTGCTTTTGTAAGGTGCTCTTTCAATTACATCATGTGTTCTTAAGATGTCTGTTGCTTGCTGGATCCCTGAAGAGTCTCTGCTTGTTTTTCAGGGTGGCTGCTCTCGTGACTGTGTCTACATGTTTAATGGACAAGATTCTGTTTAACTGGAAATCTCACTATGGTGCTCAAGCATGAACTTTTAAATTCTCTCTCATAATTATAAGTAACTTACATGTGCAACAAGAAAAGTTTTCCATCTGGTTTAGGCCTAGATTAACTCAAGTTTTGAGTTTTGGCAAGGTCCATTTTAATTGAAGGGCGAGCTTTTTAGTTTTCAATAAAGGAATTTTCCTAATAAGTAGAATGTCACCAGAGTCTTCCACTGCATTTCAAAATGTAAATTAGGTGCATTTTTATTATATTAACTTAACCTACATTTATATTTCAGCTTATATTCAAAAAAAGTTATATTTGTGAGTGGTCCAGAATTTACTAAAACCACATTTCCATCTTCTGATTATGTGGTTACAGTTTTGACATTGAATTTTAATTGCATAGGCAAATCAAAAATAATAGGTTGTATATATACAAATATATACAATTATAGGATAAAATTGTTTTCACTTTCATAAATGTATTATATTTCAACGAAAGAGTCTCTATATTTTGTATTTTCCCTTATTCAGTGTTTACTCCCATGTAGCCCCGGAGCATACTCATTGCTATTAGTATTGTTATCTCTCTATATTTTCTGTTTGCCTCCATTATCACAATATATTTCAAATATATTTTGCAGTATAATCATAATTACGCACTGTTGCAGAAAAAATATGCCATCATTAGTACTATATGACCCTCAATCAATTGAGCTTTCGGCAGATCCGGTAGACCGTAAGTGAGGTCGCAAGTTATTTTGTTATTCAATTGGTGTCTTTTTGAGGGCTCCCAATGGGTTACACGTTAGGGCCATGAAAAAATGTCGATGGTTAAACTTGTAACTTACAGCCTCCCAAAGCCTTTCATCTTTCAAGGCTGCAAGACTACCAATTGCGAATATCGCACATAGCTATTCAATTGCAAAAATCACTCAACACCACAGCTGCAATTAAGCTTGCAAACGCCAAATGGTACCCCAAAGCTTACGGGTTCCAAATAGGACCCGCAAAGGGTTTACAGACTAGTTTGTAACACTGCAAATTACAATATAAAGACACCAATGCACTTTAAAATATGGAGAAAGCAATGGAAGGCATCACAATTACATGCACAACAACTCCCAATATCAAATATAGCAACAAATAAAATGTTATTTTCCTCATAGATTGTAATGGTCATGCCAATATGAAAAGCCATGCTGCAACATGCTGAAAGCTATTAAAGACACACTACCTCATTAAATTGCAACACAAATACATGCAAATGGCTGACATATTAACCCTTTCACACTCACAGAGGCTCTAATGTAGACCCTAAAAATACAAAGATCATCTTATATACATTTCACTCATCACATCTACATTGTGACAACAAATTGTGGTCAAATTATACAGCCACATGGCATACATCAAGCACCAGAGGAACATTTATGATATAATGCTATTATGACTGTTATTATTATTATATGTATTGATCTATTGCATAGTAACTAGGGCTCATTAGGAATGTGACACAAATGTGATGTATGTGGATGTCCCATAACCCCAACCATGGAAAACACACTGAAACGGTTAGAATGGTATAACAAAGCTTTATTTCATGCACAATCAGAAATGGTCAAGACTGTGCATTGATATCATGGGTGTGGTATTGGCGGATCCCGGGAGAGCAAAACGCTTGTGGTTAAAAGGGGAGACCTACAGGGGGTAAGGTCATAGTCTAGAATAAGCATGTGGTCACTACACCACTGCAATCGGAATCTGATGGAAAAAAAGGATAATCACAAATCACTCCATTTAATTGAAGAAACCATTAATGTGCATAGCACTTACAACTTGTCTAGATCTACTCAATGAAACAGATGATTCAACCTCTGGACTGTGTAATCCAATCCAGTTTCACACATACAGTGTAATGACAAAACAAAAATCTGAAAAAAAAGTGGTCAACTAAAAAAAGGATGATAAACAAATATAATCAACATGCATGCACAGTACAGTGCTAAATATACTGTAACAATATACAAACTCACCTGAGTCCCATCTGCAAGCATTACTATTAGACCATGTGCATACAAAATATCACATCACATAGGCCAAGATCCAAGACTCTGTAGCCAGGCTAGATTTGGTTAACATTGTGACCAATAGATTGTCACTGAGGAGTGCTGTTGAGAAGGCACACACATCTGTGTAGCCCCTATGTCCTCCTCCGCCAGGGCCCCAATCCCCCATGGCCAGCTGCTGTCTCCCTGCTGGTGGTGGTGGGGGGGAGGGGGAGGCAGCACCCTGGGAGACACCTGCAGTGGTGGAGGCATGGGGAGAGGAGGGGCCGGGCTGCAGGTGGTCTGGGATGCCTCCGGGTTGGAGGAGACGGGGCTGGGGACCAGAGCACATCGCATGGCCTCTGCTGTGACTCTCTTGAATGTGCTCTTGTCCGCACCAATCCTGAGCAGCGCAGCCTGGTAGGACTTACATCATGCCTACTCTCCTCCCGAATGCTCCTTACCAGGCTGCGCATTACCTCCTCATGATTGGCGGAGATGCTGGCCTGGATCCCCCGAAGATAGTTCACCTGCTGGTGCATGAGGACCAGCATCTCCGCCTGCGCAGCCTGGCCTGATGTTGGGGATGGAGGCGTGGCCTGGTGAGGAGGTGGCAATGTGTGAGTGGGAGGGTCGGGAGCCCGGCTGGAGGGTGTTGCCTAAGGTGTGTTGGGCTTGGTGGTGGTGGCCAGTCCAGCGCACTGCTGTCGGGGGGAGGAGGTGGTGGCTGGCTTGTGTCCTCACTCCAGTGGAAGGGCCCTGGCGATATGCACAGCCTCTGGAGGAGGGGGATAGTGGGGTCGTATCCCGTATCCAGATGGTGACCCCACCAGCCATATTACATCCTCCTCCTCCGAACTATGGCCCTCGGCTCCACTTGTCTCCTCCTCCCCCTGCGCCGGTTACTGCTGGGCGGGGGCTTGCTCCTGCACTTCCTGCACCGATGGAGTATGATGAGTAATATATTGTTTTGAGTGTATTCCTAACTATCTGACATCTAGGCTTGAATCTGGATGATACTCCTAATTGCTACTCAGATTAGCTATCATTTGTTAGATGTGATCTATTCTGTGGCTCTTGGTCTTGATCGTTCTTGTCTCCTAATGCTATCTTGATGGTTGATAACTGTTGTTGTGCTCAGGAATGACAATCATTTGTCAGCTTCATGGATTTAATGACGCATCCACCTATTCCTTGTTAATTCCATGGAGCTGACATGGCAGTGTCCTTGTTGGTCATCATGTACATGTGAAGTGTGTATGATGTACATGTGGTCGCATGTTGGTGTATGTGATATTCACCTGACATGGTGGCTGGGTCCAGCTGTGCCACCAGGCCTGATGCACCAGAAGCAGGCACCTGTCTCAGAATGTTCCTGATGACCCTCTCCCACTCATTATAGGTCACGGTCTGGTTTTTGTCCTCCTCAGCCATCATCTTCCGCACCTTGCCCCTGATGTCGGCAAACCGGTGCTTGACAGACCTAACATCCCTTGGCACTGTGCCTACTGCTGTCAGCTCAGCCGCTACCTCCTTCCATGCCTGAGCCCTAGGCCTTGGCCTAACTTCCATTCCCCTGCAAGAATGATGGGCCCCAGAAAAAAAAAAAAATTACACCGCACTGCACCCCCGCCCCTCCCCAGAGAAGGACCGTGGTGCATTGCACAGCCTCCACCACTGGCAGCTCATCCCCTGTAAGGATACATAGCAGATTGTTCAACAAGCTTATCACTCTTTTGAATATATGTAATAAAGTACTGTGGTACCTGGTTCTCTATCTTCCTCAGTCTTCCCTAACAGAATTCCTTCCCTGGGCCAACACAAGATGAACATGATGCTCCCTTGCTGTTTCCAGCCCAGGGCTACCCTTATGATAACCATGGTTTCCCCTATTTGGACTGTCTAGGATCTAGAGACCCTTATTCCCAGTGCATACCTGTGTGTCTGTGTCTTTTTGACCTTTTATGGGTTGCCATGCATTATTCTGATTATATCCATGTTAAACATGCCTCAATTGATATATATATATATTTATATGTAGTTTTATAATAATATACTGTGATACAATTATTGATGGCAAGGAGAGGTCTAAGAGACCCATTGTGAAACTAACACAATGGGGGTGTTAAACATTGAAGACCTCCTGCTGAGTGATTAGGTTGGCTGGCCTTCCTATCTTAATTATGTTACTTTCTGTTACTCTGCACCCAGAGACCTGAATGTTTTCCCCTGTATAAGTTCCTGTGTGTGAAAGTATACAAGCATGCCAGCTACCAAGGAATCCTACATCTACTTCCTAGAACTACATTACTGCTCTCCACAGATCCCGAAGCAAGCCTCCTTCCAGAGGAATCCCTTGCACCAATACACAGAAACACACAGAGGAGAGGACCTAACCGATGGGATCCATTCATTGAAAGGTCCAGCAGGTCCTTCCTAATGACAGTAATGTTTAAAACATGCTTTTTAAATGCTTGAAAACCGTGTGTGTTTCATGTCCCTTTAAATACTCATTGGTGCAAACATTCACAGATTTGCATAAATAAACAAATACTGATGTGTATGGATAGTTTGCTTATGTCTAAATTACAATATACTGCATTTTACAGATACTTTAAGTCTTCCCCTTCTTGACAATATACTGACCAAGGCCCTCATTCAATTGCGATTTGGCCAATTGAATAGGGGTCTAAATAAGCACATAGCATATTTTTTTTAAAGAAGTTTTTAGTTAGTAAAAACCTTGATTTTGGATAGATGCTTGCTAACTAAAAACTTCTTTAAAAAAAATATGTTATGTGCTTATTTAGACCCCTATTCAATTGGCCAAATTGCAATTGAATGAGGGCCCAATTATATATATAATGTGTTTGGATGATAGATTGCATGCTCTGTGGCCTCCTCTGCCGAAGGAACATAATAAGCATCTACACAAATTCTTACCAAAAAAATAAAGATCACTTTAAAGTATTCAGAGACAGAGATATAAATTAGTCACGAAGCAGCATAACCATCTCTGTAATGTAAACTGTGCTGTGTAAATATTTGTATTGAGCAAATGAGACTTTTACTATCTAATTTTGGCAGTAGCATTTGACTCTAGGGAAATTGCATGACATTTATAGTGATATGGATCATTAGTAGGCTTTGAAAAAAGGGATTTCGGCATTACGGGAAGACAACAAAAGCAGAAACAGGAAAATGCAGTTATTCAGTAGCAACAAAACACCCTAACTTAAAGATACATATGAATAATTATTTTCTTTGTTGCATCAGAAAGTGGGTGTTTGATAATGTACTACAATTAGTTTTCTTTTTTCAATTAAAGGTTTCATGGCACAAAAACATATTCTTCCGTCAGGCAATGAGGTCTACAGACTCATGTATAATCTCTGCACTTCCTGTTAGTTTTAAGTTTAAACAGGTTTCACTAAAAAAAATATGCATGCTTACATGCATGTTTACAACATGCTCTTTTAAATGCTTAAAAACAGTCATGTTCCTTTAAATATTGGGGTTGATAATAAGGAATTCCATTATAAACATATGAAAAACAGTTGATTAATTCAATAATTCTGGATGGCTAGTATTGTAGCAATTCTATATACAAGAGTATGTGTGTCTCCATTATGGCAGGTTCAGAAGATTATTTTGGAGCAAGTGTATAAATCTGTAAATGGCTGTGGTGAGAGTGGTCTTGATGGAATGTAGAAAGCAGATCCCACACATTCAATTTTGAAGCCCGTAAGTGCAACGTGGGACCCACAACATCTGCGGGCTTAACATTTTGCAGTTACAGAGCTATTAAATTAGAGCAGGGCGCGAGCTATGGGCTTGAGACGCAAACTCGTAAACCATTTTTTGCCCGTTGGATGTGCGGCCGTGAATGTGATCAATTAGTCAAAACCGTAGTTAGGGTTTATATGGAGCCAATAGCAACAGAGATTGACAGAATTACGTCACTGAAAAATGGAGGTGAGATTTTAAAGTCTTACGGATTTCAATTACGAGTTACGATCAGACCCACATTCCAGAAATAATGCAATATTGATAAAGCAGTAAATATGGTATTCTATTACATGCGAGTTCCATTTTATTTATTAACACATTGATTGCCGGGATCGATATAACACAGAAATTACACATGAAACAAACAGCCTTATTAAATTGCAATTTGGCAAATTCTAAAGGGCTCTATATAAGCACAGAGCATATTTTTTTTACAGAAGTTTTTAGTCAGTGAACTTCTATACAAAAGCAAGGTCTTCACTAACTAAAAACTTCTGTAAACAAATATGCTATGTGCTTATATAGAATTTGCCGAATTGCAATTTAATAAGGCTAAAAGTATTTTATTTGGCCAATTTGCGAGCTTGAGAATGTTGTGCTATTAATTCTAATACCTAACATCACTTTCCCTGTTAATATATGTACAGTAGTGTGTGTATATTTGCATGTACAGTGCTACGAATTGGACTTTTAGCTCCTTGCGATTCCTCTCTAGCACCCATAGGCTTTTTGGCTCCATTTGCAGGTTACGGGCTTGAACACCAGTGAATTCATTGCAATTTAATAGTGCGATTGGAACATAACAGTTACGAGCTTGAAAGAACAAAGGATTTGTGGACAAGAAGGATTTGTGGACATGTTTTGCTCATATCGTCAGCAGATCTTCAGTGGTTTGCTTTACAAGGCCAATTTAATAGCTGTAAGTCTTGTGGGCTACGTTACAGGCTGCGGTTTTAAAAGGTTGAGGGAATTTAATGTGGCTACAAGCTGGTACCATTTGTATGATTTTAGGCAATAAGCACATCTTATAAGGACTTGTTAATAAAATAAAGTACATAACAGTAAATGGATGCATAGGTATATTATATTCCCAGTAAAATCCAGAAGCCTTACATGTCCCTTTATGGTGGAAATGAGCAGGGTATCAGGTATCTTGCTTAACATGAGTTTTTATCTTAGGGCTCAAGATCTTCTTTCTTGCACTCATTACATAATATTCATCAGATAAGGAACCTTGGGAATCACTTCCTCTTCCGAAGCTTTGGAACTCATCACTTAATAGATAAATCTAGCAGCATCCTTCTGATGGTACCCAGACTGGTTTCTTTGCCAGGGTGCACAGTTCGATTATGGCACTTTGCTGACCAATTAATTCAATTTCATAGGTGTGACCTCTTGTAGACTACAAAGAATGCATATTTTTGCCATAATATATACACATTCAGAGAGTTAAATCACAGGTTAGCGCTTATATTTTCTCAGCGAGCACTCATATCAGCACAATTTTGTGCACTTTGTTACCAATATTTGTAATTTATATTGGCTTGGGCTTATTTTTTGTTTGTGTATGTTGTTACTGTTTTAAAATATGTCAAAAACCATATATATATATATACTATATCTATCTATCTATATTTATATATAGCAATGGTTTCACATATGGTGGGTTGAAGAGTGATAGAAGCCCTCCACCGTATAGAGTACAGTAGTACAACCAATGAATAGTACATTAGTGATTCAATTTGAATGTCTAAAAAAAAACTTAATAAACTTGCTAACATTTCTCAGAAATACAGTTGATGCACTGCACTCTGGGAAAACTGGGTGGGGACATGCAAATGTGGCCACCATGCACTCTCACTCTAATTAATCCAATAACCATTTTATACTTGGCTCCTTTTATAGAAAGTACTTCACTACAGCAATTGTGTCACATCTGGTGGGCTGATATGCTTTGCTTAAAGCTGTGAAATACAAGTGCATAAGCCTAAAACAAACCATGTATAAAATGGTTATTGGAGAAATTTGAGCAGGAAACAAGTTTATTAACTTTTGTTTAGACATTCAAATGGAATCACCAATGTACTATTCATTGTTTGTACTACTAGGTAATAAAGAAATTAAAATTAAGTATTTATTTATATTTATTTAGTGAGAGATATTCTAGAAATAAATTTTACTGGCCAAAACAAAAGAAAGATGGGTGTTACCATCATGTGCACTGCTTGCTTACAGGGCTGGCTTATTCTTATTCTATACCTTGGACGCTCATTTACATTACAAGCACAGGAAAATGATACACCTACCTGGGTTACTAGGAAAAACATTTAAAATTCCATTGGGGTTAAAATCAAGATCAAGTTTTATTTTTACTAGTCAAATACAGACACTATAATACAAAGCAGTATTATGGGACTCTATATATCAGTAACATAAGGATAAGTCATTCTCATATTCTCATATTCTTTACATCACAGGTTTTTTTGATTAATCATGATTTGTTAGAAAAGTATTTCAGTATTCCCAATAACACAAAAGTAGGGAGAATAATGGAGCTGTGTCTGTATATCTGTGAGCCCAACTTTTTTGGCTACAGCAAACCTTTTGTCACTAAGCAACTATCTCTTCCAGAATAATATTTGTCATCTCCTGTACCTTTCAATTACTTTTTCTCTTTTTTTTTTACCAGCTGTGCTGGTTCTCAGAGTCTACATATAGTCTGACCTAAATGTCAATTGACATTTTTATCTCAATTTGATATGTAGCATAATTAAAAAGATATGGTGGTCCCCAGGCCCTGGGCATAGCTGGTAAAGAAGCCAAAGAACAATTCCCAGGATATTGGTTACTGTCTAAGTATTTATTTATATTTATTTAGTGAAAGATATTGTAGAAAGGAATTTTACTGGTGTCAAGCATATCCTGCTTGCCAAAATAAAAAACAGATTGGTGCTACCATCATGTGCACAGCTTAAAGCTGTGAAATACAGCGTGCATAAGCTTAAAAGGAGCCATGTATAAAATGGTTATTGGATTGATTAGAGTGAGTGTGCATGATGGTGTCATTTGCATGTCCCTACCCAGTTTTCCCAGAGTGCAGCGCATCAACTGTATTTCTGAGAAATTTGAGCAGGAAATGAGTTTATTAACTTTTTTTTAGACATTCAAATGTAATTCCTAATGTGTTATTCATTGTTTGTTCTACTATAGATATACCGTATATACTCGAGTATAAGCCGACCCGAGTATTAGCCGAAGCACCTATTTTACCACAAAATACTTGGAAAAATGTGCTGCCCCCCTGTGTCCCTTTTGTGCCCTCTGTATCCCCCTCTTGTGCGCCCTTTTCTTGTGTCCCTCCTCTCTCTCCCCTGTGTCTCTTCTCCCCTCTCTCTCCCCTGTGTCTCTTCCCCCCTCTCCCTTACCTGTGTCTCTTCCCCCTCTCCCTTCCCTGTGTCTCTTCCCTTCCTCCCTTATCACCCTCCTCAACCCCCTCCTCATCCTCAACCCCCTCCTCATCCTCAACCCCCTCCTTAACTCCCCTCCTCAACCTCAACCCTCCTCCTCATCCTCAACCCCCATCCTCATCCTAAACCACCCTCCTCATCCTAAACCACCCTCCTCATTCACCCTCCTCATCCCCCCTCCTCATCCTCCCTCCTCATCCTCAACCTCCCTCCTCAACCCTCATCCTCAACCCCCCTCCTCCACCCCCCTCCTCAACCTCAACCCCCCATCCTCAACCCCGATCCTCAAACCCCCTCCTCATTCTAAACCCCCTACTCAACCTCCCTCCTCAACCTCAACCCCCCCATCCTCATCCTCAACCCCCCCATCCTCAATCCCCCTCCTCAACCCCCACTCCTCAATCCCCCCTCCTCATCCTCAACCCCCCCAATCCTCATCCTAAACCCCCCATCCTCATCCTAAACCCTCCCCATCCTCATCCTAAACCCCCCATCCTCATCCTAAACCCCCTCATCCTCATCCTAAAACCCCCTCATCCTAAAACGCCCTCCTCACTTTACCCCTCCTCATCCTAAACCCCCCTCCTCACTTTACCCCTTTAAATACCTCCCCCTCTCCCTTTCCCCTCACTTACCTCCATCTGCAGCTGTTCCTCCACTCCTCCACGCTCCTTCCTGCGTCTTGACCCGGCCAATGCTAATGACGTAGTGCGCATGTGACGTCACTTCATTAGCATATGCCGGGTCCCGACGCAGGAAGGAGCGTGGAGGAGCGGAGGAACAGCTGCAGATGGAGGTAAGTGAGGGGAAAAGGGAGAGGGGGAGGTATTTAGAGGGGTAAAGTGAGGAGGGGGATTTAGAATGAGGAGGGGGTTTAGGATAAGGAGACAGGGTTGAGGATGAGGGGGGAGGGAAAGAGACACGGGGGGTTAGAGAGTCACGGGGGGGTTAGAGAGACACAGGGGGGTTAGAGAGACACGGGGGGGGGGTTAGAGAGACACGTTGGGAGAGTGATTCAAGTATAAGCCGAGGGGGCCCTTTTTAGTCTTAAAAAAAGGGCTGAAAAACTCGGCTTATACTCGAGTATATACGGTATATCACACATTATAATTGTCAAACTGTAATTCGTGGTCACGCTTGGAAGCCTCACGTAGCGAGGCCAGCCGTTGAGGCACAGAAGCCTTCTGAGCTCAGAGAACTTAGGCAAGGAGCGCCAAAGGCGCTCATTCCCTGCTCACCTCAAAAGAGGCGAGCAATTGAGGCATTGAAGCAAGCGGGACTTAGGCTGTAAGCAGTTGAGGAACGCGGGACTTACTTAGGCTGCAAGCAGTTGAGGAACGCAGGACTTTTAAAAAAATAATGCGATCTCGGGAAAACAAAAATCCGACCTCGGAAACATACGATTTCAACGGCCAAATCGCGACATCGAAAAACACGAAAAATAATAAAGCATAAATTAAAACACACTCACAAACTGCACAAGGTGAGAGCCAGGACGCCTGGGAGTGAGGTTGCAAGCGAATTTAAGCCGGATATACCCGTGTTTCAGCACTCGAAAATCAGCTAAGCAAGAAAAAAAATGGCGGCCGAACAAAATCAAAACGAGGCCAAACGAGGCTGTAGCGAGCCACGTACGAGTTAGCCAGGCACGTACGAATTAGCCAGGAACGTACGAGTTTCAAAATATACCATTAGGACGGACGTAAAATGCTCGTGAGGCAAGTTTTCCCGCTTAAACCAACGGTTTTGGCTCGCGCACACAGCCTATATTACTACACACTCGGCACATTGCTGACACTTTCCCCTCAGGTGATGAACAGTTTGACTGGACATTTTCTGCTGTCGGAAAATCCAAAGAGATTGTTAGCTCTTCAGGAGATTGATTGCTGGATATTACCTACAAATAGATAAATTATATTAATTTATTAATAAATTAATTAATAGTAAAAAAATATATATATTATTATTAAAATGTATTATTATTAAAAAAATGTATGCAAAATCTTTTACAGTGCCCTTACTTTATGAAGACATACATGCTTAGCTCTTTCTAATATATGTATTCATTTATTAATTATTAACATACATTAATTTATTAATTAGTTATCATTTTTTCAACAACAAAAAATTTATATTTTACAATGCACTAAAGAATGTATATTTTACACTGCAATTATATATCTGGATTACTGCTCATTAACGTACATTAATTTATTCATTATTCATAATTACAAAAATATATATATATTTTACACTGCACAAAAAAAATGTAGATTTTACACTACATTTATATATCTGTATTACTGCTCATTGCCTGACAGGGATAGGACACTCAAAGTAGTTAAATATTTAAATCAGTTTATTATCATCTAAAACCTCCATTGGGGGAGGACTGTGCCACATTAATTAAATAATAATCTCTGTATCTGTATTACTGCTCATTGCTTGACAGGAATAGGAACCTTAAAGCAGTTAAATATTTAAATCAGTTTCTTAGGATCTGACACCTGCTACATTGAATATTTTATACTGCATTTATTTATAAATATATTGATTTGTATGTATGCAAATTAACCATGATACTTGAAATGATTAATTAATTAATTGAATACAAACATTAAAAATGATTTGCATGTCATTTTACAGTTTGCTCATCTGTGCAGCTGCCTGAACACAGAGCGTGAGCTCTCCAGCATTTCATCTGCAATAACATCAACAATACAGGTATATTATTTAATTATGCCCTTCTTCAGGAAAATAGGATTACGTATTTTTGTTTTGCATTGATGACAGTTATTAATTAATTAATTAATGTATGCTAATTAATTCATTATTAATTAATAATTAAAAAAAACATTAAAATTACCTTATTTATGGATACATAGAAGCTTAGCGATTTACGTTTCAATGTATGCCAATTAAAAAAAAAGACATTGATTGATTGATTAATTAATTAATTTCATTTAAAATTTACAAATGCATTTCAGGTACTTTTACTGTTTCATTACTGCTCTTTAGGTTTGGCATTGAAGACTTATAGATGAAATACATTTTTAAGACTATGACACTGAGCTTCAAAACCAAATAAAACAAGGAACAATTGCAACTTTAAATACATTACAATTGCAAGCATTTAACGCCATCACAAATGCAACAGATGATGAAGTGGTCAAAGAGTGTTGTTTCTATCTAAATGGCCCTGTGGATCAGGAAAAACATATCTGTATAATTGTTTGATGAGTTACATTCGAGCACAGGGTCAAATAGCACTGCCATTTGCAACAACTGGAATTGCCGCTTTTTTGTTAGAAAGTGGGAGAACTGTGCATAGTGGATTTAAACTGCCAGTTCCCTTTTTAGAAACACCAGTGTCGGATAATCAAATTAATTCTACTACAAGCAAAAAAAAATAAGTAAATTAATTATCATAGATGAGGCAACAATGATGTTGTGTCATGCCCTGCAATATTTTGTTAGACTATTAAAAGAAGTGATGTATAATGATTTTCCATTTGGTGGTAAGGTGATGTTGTTAGGAGGAGATTTTAGGTAAACATTACCTGTTGTGCAACATGGAAATAGGACTGATATCGTTGAAACATGTATAAAGACAAGTACATTTTGGAAAATATTCACACACCGGAAATTAGAACTAAATATGAAATCTGAAGGCTAAAAATAATTCAATGATTGGCTTATTCAAATTGGAGAAGGAAAACATCCCAAAATAAATAATAACCTGATGATACCGTAGAAATTCCATCACAAATGATTTGCAACGAATCACTCATATCAGCAATCTTTCTAAATACTATCAATAACGAGGATTACTCAGACATTGAAAACAAAGTGATATTAACATCAAAAAATATCAATGCCTTGAATCTAAATAACGAAGTATAGAATTTATCAATTCTTTAACACCATCTGGAATGCCACCACATGTTTTGCAATTGAAAAAACGTGTCATGCTACTGAGCAATATGAATCCCAAAAAAGGACTGTGTAATGGGACCAGAATAATTGTGCAGGATTTAAGAGAGCATTTCATACATGCAGAACTTATGAATGGTACCCATAAAGGTGAACAAGTTTTTCTACCAAGAATTGATTTGGCTCCAAGTGAGAGTGGTTTGCCTTTTGTCCTTCAAAGGAGACAATTTCCCATTATCACGGCATTTACCATGACCATAAATAAACCCCAAAGACAAACGTTTAAGTCTGTGGGTATTTTTTTTTTACAGGAACCTGTATTTGCACATGGACAACTCTATGTTGCTTTTTAAAGATGCAAAAATCCAGGGTGATTTATTAGAGGATGGACGCATTTTTACAAAAAAACATTGTCTACTATGAGGTCCTCTTACTTAAATTGCAAAAAAGAAAAGTGTTTTTTTCTCAACAACAAATTGACAATAAAAAACCCCAACAAACATAGAGAACAGTGGTTTTATTTTGAGGACAAACTTTGATGTCACTTGGACTCTTTTTAAAAGGACCACTATTTCAGATAGGAAACTCTATAAAATGGCAAAAACACATAGAGAACAGTGGTTTATACTCTGTGGACAAACTTAGATGTCTGGCGGACTCTTTTTAGAGGACCACAATTTCACATAGGAAACCCTATGTGCCATTTTCAATAACTACAAGAATAACAAAATGAAAAAATGAAAAAAAAAAAACAGCAAAGACAAAGTAACATATTGGAATGTCTTTGAAGTGACCTTTTGGCATGATTGGCCCCACAAAACAGTTACATTGCATTTTCTTACAATTCCAGGTTACATTTTAGTACATTAAGTTACTGTTTGTAATGTTAAAATTGTATTTTAACCACGGGGGAAGAGCTGGGGGCCCTTAACGCCCCAATAACGCTAGACGAGGTCCGCAAAACGGTTCACAAACTTAAAGCAGCGAAATCTCCGAGGCCAGACGGGTTCTCCAATAACTATTACAAAGCATTTATAGATACCCTTGGCCCACATCTAGTCACACTCTTTAACAACATTCTAGCCGGAGAAAAAATACCTGCTGAACTTAACGCTGCTGAAATTATTCTATTTCCCAAGGAAGGTAGGGACCCCCTGGAAATGAAAAACTACAGGCCAATTTCACTTCTAAACTGTGATATGAAAATCCTCTCCAAAATTATGGCAGACAGATTGGCTTCTTTCTTGCCAAGATTGATTCACAATGATCAGGTAGGTTTCGTGGCCCACAGACAGGCAGGAGATAATATTAGGAAAGTCCTTAACCTCATACACAAAGCCAAAACCACTAAAACACCAACGTGCCTTATGGCCTTCGATATAGAAAAGGCCTTTGATTCTCTAGAATGGCCTTATCTATTCGCGACCCTTAGTAAATTCGGTATCAGTGGCCAGTTCATCAACTTGCTGAATTCTTTCTATAGCTCCCCTTCGGCCAAATTGAAGCTCCCGGGGCCTGCAACTCCAAATATAAGAATAGGGCGGGGTACTAGGCAGGGATGCCCGCTATCCCCTTTGCTCTTCGCATTGGCAATGGAACCGCTGGCCGGAGAGATCAGGGCAAACTCAGGGATTTCAGGGATAGAGGTTGGACATCATCACTTCAAAATCTGCCTGTTTGCAGATGATCTTCTCTGCGTGGTGTCCAATCCGAGTAAATCAGTCCCGGTACTCATTAAAACATTAGAAAGGTTTGGCCAAATCTCGGGACTAAAACTAAACTTAAAAAAAACTGAAACCCTAACCATCGACGTTCCGGCAGCAGAAAAAAACAGTTTACATGACAGGTATAAATTCAACTGGGACATTAAATATATAAATTATTTGGGGATAAGGCTAACGGCAAATATGAGCGATCTATATAATGAGAATTATTCTAAGCTACTAAAAACCTTGATGGCCGATTTAGGTCGATGGACGAAATTTCGCCTGTCCTGGGTAGGGAGAATTAACACAATTAAAATGAACATTTTGCCCAGACTTCTTTACCTTTTTAGAACCCTCCCAATTCAGGTTAAACATAAAGAGCTATCTAAATTTCAAAGGCATATCTTTAGGTTCATCTGGAACCAAGGCCCATCACGAATCGCAAAAAAAATCATGTATCTACACAAATTAGATGGAGGTCTATCCTGCCCTAACATTAAATTGTATTACAAGGCCGCCCAACTATCCTTTCTACCAATTGCACACTCAACGACGCATCAGCCGGCGTGGATTTACATAGAAAACCAATCAATGAAACCGATGACCTGGGATTCTATTATGTGGTTGTCAGAAACTCCCCCCAAAATTAAAGACATTTCCAATCCCATAATAAAACATACTCTGACATGCTGGAAATGGGCCCGCGAACACACAAATTTATTCCCAAAACCATCCTACATGATCTCACTCCTTAATCATCCCCAGATGCCAGTTAACCTAAATTTATCCTCCCAACACTGGTGGAAGAATAAAAATCTGGATAGGCTGGGAGAGTGGATAGAAAAGGGGCAAATTATCTCATTCGAAAAAATAAGGGATAAACATGATATGCCCCTGTCAGAACACTACAATTTTTGTAGATTAAAACATCTTGCAATCTCCTTATTGGAAAATCACACAGTCCCAGAAATGAACTGGCTGACTAAAATCTGTCAAGCGGCTCCTCTAATGAAGGGCACCCTAGGGATGCTATACAAAACATTCAATGCCAGGCCAGCTGGACTTAAGCCCAAACACATGGCTGATTGGGAAACTGACATGAATACGAGCTGGGACCTAAGTAAATGGAGGGCAGCGTGGTCTAACATCTATAGGGGCTCCCTTAACTATAGCATCCTAGAAACCGCCATCAAGGTGCTCCACAGGGTATACATAACCCCGGAAAAGCTCGCAAAATGGAAAAAGTCAGAAAGCCAACTATGCTTTAGGGGGTGTCAGGCAACAGGGACATTCTCCCATATCTGGTGGTTCTGCCCCAAGGTAGTAAAGATTTGGGACTTAGTCTCAGAACTAGCCTCAGACTTATTCCTTACCACAGTAGACAGGTCTATGGATAGCATGCTGCTGGGGATCCTCAATAGTACTCCCTCCCAAAACAGACTGCTGCAATACATAGCATTGGCAGCTAAGAGTCATATTGCTAAAGCCTGGAAATCCAGTAACCTAAACTTCCAGATGATTAAAAAAAAGATTAATTATATTGCCATCAATGAAAGAATCACCCATCTATTAGATGACTCTATGGATAAGTACAGGAAAATTTGGGACCCATGGACAGTATACATAGGCCTAGCAATAGGGTGCTAGAACTAGCGTCGGGTTGTAAGCTTGGCCCATTTCCTCAGTTAAGTAGGCCCGGGAGTCCGGGGAAGGGGTTAATGATGGGGCTGGGGGACAATCCTTTTTAAAAGAAAAAAAAAAAAATCCTATATTTAGGGAGTCCATATGTGGGAAAAGGGACCGGCCAGCAAGCTGTTCAAGTGTTAGGTTTTGCTTTATGTTTCTAAAAGGTTAATGTTATAAATAAAATTAAAAAAGTGATAGTCACCATGCATACACTAGCACTACTCGGCTTGACCTATAACAGGCTAACCTGCATCTGGACTTATCTTACAGTGAGGGTCCAAAACTCTCTGTACTCTGATGTATATAAATGTTTGTTTACTGGATGCTATGGACATATGAGAAATGGATAGGCCTGCGAGCCGAGATCAAGGTTGTGAACTAATTATTATATGCGGTGACAATAAAACTCATTGTTATAAAAAATTGTATTTTAAAAGGTGTGGAAAGTTGTTTCATTGTATATAATTAAGGGTTCATGTTAGTAGGAGGATGGCCATTTGTTTATAAATTGAAATGTATAATTAAATAGAGTATTGATCCAGGGAGTAATCTGATAGCCAGTTACTGGGGTCAGGAAGGAATTAATTTGTCTCCCCTTTGATACAATTGGCTAAGTTTCAATGTTTTTTTTTTTACTGTTTGCCTATCTCTGGATTCAATATCTATGTGATTTACCAGTAATTGAACTACAAGTTGCATGTTACAACTATTTTGTAATGCTTTACAATACTCATTCATACAAAGTTGATCTATTGTTATATTACTCCTGCATAGCTCAGAATTGAAAATGTTAATATTGTTAAAAAATTATGGTTTACCAGTTGTTGAAATACAAGTTGCATGTTAGAGAAAAAAAAACACATTTAATATAATTACAATTTTCTTGCCATCATTTTTGATGGGCAAGTATCTAGTATATATATATATATATATATATATATATATATATATATATATATATATATATATATATATATATATATATAGTAGCACGACTTCTCAGCCCCTGATACATGCGTGCCAAAGAAGCAGCACAACTGCAGTGTCATGAATGGGTGATTCCTCTCTTATCGGCGATAGGAGTCATTGTCTGTGCCCACCCAGCAGACACTAAGCTCTCCAAAAAAAAAACCATAAGGCTGGCTACCAGCTACCAGCTTTTGCCAGTCGCGCTTTTGTCATCGTGCATTTTTCTGCCTCGCTCAATTGGCGTTGGCTCGTTTTAGTTCTAATTCCCCACTCCAAGCCTCTGAGCTAAATCTCAAGTTAACAGGGTTTTAGTGCACCAAATCTCATTTGGCCATTTAAATCACCCTTTATTGCTGTAAAATTCCCCATAGAGCTGTCTGGGCACTATGGCATTAAAATGTTCGTTTAGCACTGTTTCACATAGTACTCCTGCATGCAGGAACGCATGTGAATCGCTTAACGGGGTATTGCTGTACATTTATAAATCAGCCGCTGATTGGCAGAGAAAGATAATGTGGTTCACTGAAGCCTGTAGTCATAGTAAATGTGACGCTTCTAAACAATTGATTCCATTTTGGGAAACACTCATCTAAACTATATTGAATTGTTATGCAAATTTAAGTAATAAATAGCTACTGTAACTCATTTATTCTTTGGAGGTATCTGTTTATGACTAATGGTCATGACAATACACACAGCTCATGACATCTTCTAATATTATTGAAGCACTGATGGATGGCAATTAGGGGAACATGAAGGGGAGAAAGGAAAACCAGAGCTTCCATATACAGTTCATAAAAAGTAAACTTCAACAATATTTACCTTTGCCCCAACTGAAAAAAAACATTGTGCTCTGAACATTACTGAGCTTTTTTCAGTCTTCAAAAAAATATGTGAGTATGCATTTACCTTTGCTAATATTGTGCCATGGAAACCAAATGCATTCAGAAGAATTTGTCAAGCACTGGTATTATAATAAGTTGGGTGACAAATTGGGTAATTACAATGGCACTGTTATACTTTGCACCCTACAGCGAATTGAGAACAGACTCACCAATTATTTTGCAAAATATAAGGATTTAAGAACATCAATTTAGCCCACATGCATTCATAGTGAGTTCATCAGCTAATTTTCTCAGGTGGTAAGGAATGGTTACATAATTTCACACAAATCAGAACTACATATCGATGTAAATAAATATGTTTTTCAGAAATCATAATTTGTATTGTCTCTTTTGCTCTCAATTTTTCCCTCTTGAATCTTATTAAATGCAGAATATTATATATATGCCTTATTCACAAACATTAATTGTGAAATATTGTGCAATGTTGGGTAACATGTGTTATGCTTGGCCATCTCAGCAAATGGACTTAGAGGACATCCAGGTTTTCCCTATTTTTGCATTTAGAGTAATATCTAGTGTTTCTTACTCTGTTATTCAGTGAAGGTAAGATTCAGTAGGTATCCTGAGATCTTATGATTCTTGCTTTGGTTCTCACATGGCACATGACCAATCCCAAGTGTGTAACATGTTTGCAAAGCACCTGATTTTTTTAAAATAACAAATCAAAAATTAAATGTTTCTGAATAAGCCTTACTAAAATACAAATCAATATAAACATTTGACCTTACCTGTGGAAATTGACCTACACCATAAAAACCTGCAACTTTACAAAAAAAATAATAATAATCTAACGGAGCTCCGTTTTTTTACCCATCCATTCTGATTGGTTCGACTTTTAACCAATCAGAAATGTGGCAGGAGTTATTCAAATACTGTTTTCTAATTGCCTGAAATATGATTGATGCATATTTCAGCCAATTGGAATATACCAAATTAGTATATAAGGAGAGGGTGTGGTCAAAAAAAAGTTAGCCCGGGAGGTTCACTATACTAATTTTTATATAGAGAGGCGGGATTTTAAGATACAGGCCCATTTCCACAGGGCTTAATAAAGCAAGAGGATGGATTCTTCCGTTAACATGTAAGAACTTGTTTATGCAGGCTAAACAATGCGGTGAAGTCTTCCTGAATACAAAAAATTATAGTTTTCCCTGAACTTCAGGAATGCAGCAGGAGATGTTAACCCACAACTGTCCTACTTAGCTGATTTCCGCAGTCCTTTATCTGAACAGATGAATTTGTAAAGGGTTACCTCTTTCTGTTTATGCACAGAGCTGTTGCTGTGGGTCTGTCTGGGGGCACACAGTGACTCATGTAAACAGAGATTTCACTTATTAATTTCTCTGTGAAAAAAGCATGCATTTCAAAAATTAAACATGCTTTTAGGAGAACTTTAGAATGGTGTGCTCCAAGTTGTACTGAATTAAGTGGCCCTTTAAGGAGGTAGTGTTAGGGACTATGGGGGTCTTTGTGGGGAGATATTGTCCATAAGTATCCCTATGGTAGAAATTAGGGTGACATGGGCGTCCATACTTTCCAGTCTGATTTCTAAATCATTAATACATATGTTAAAAAGGAGCTTAGAGTGAATTATCTTACCATTCTTTGCAGAATATATGTACTGTTTTAATATCTTCCACATTTTTTATGTATATTCTAAAGTTAAGGCAAAAACAAGAACCAGAAAACCCACGACTAGTACATTCTCAGAACACAAAGATTTCTATAACTGGGTATGGTTAATTATTATTATTATTATTATCATTATTATTATACAGTGTACAGCCAGCTAAATTGTATCTCTGGTAACTTTTAGTTAGATCAGAGTTCTGAAGGTATTAATTAGATATTGATAGAGGTTTTGTAAAGAATGAGTTAAGAGTAAGTTCCTTTTTTCAAAAACTTTTGCAAAAATACTTATATTTAGTCAGAAGTCTGCTACTACACCTTCTGTTCTAAGCTTAAGTACGTATAATTATTTTCTTAAGGCTACCTCGCTTGCTAAGAACATACAACAAATAGTCCCTTATATTTTAGTCCCAGAGACCCAGTCACCATCATGTAGATGTATTGGATTCTATCATACTTTTTAGTGGTGTAAACCTAGTTTAATTGTGTTCATGGTTCAATTATATTGATCAACTATGTATATGCTTGTGTGAGACTGCTGCTTGTTGAAGACTCTGTGAATGTGTCTTGAGCCTTTCATACAGTTCTTCCCGTGATCATGCTTATAAACCCAGCTAAACTTTAAGACCTGGCCTATATCTTAAAGTTTTCTTTGACATTTTTGTTTACCCTTTTACTTCACATCCATGCACACATGCAGCCATTCTTCATCTTTGCCCACCTCACGTTGTTATTATTATGGCCCCTTTACTAATTACATTATATGCTTTATTGGATCATTATACTCATGGTGACCTCTGCACAGGGGATCAGTATCATATTATTATTACTCTTTATTATGATACATAAATATTTTGGCAGTGGCTATTCAATATTTACTGATAATTATTTCCAAACTAGCGACTTGCCAGTCAAAAAATGACGGTCAATAAAATTATAAGGCTGGGAATGCTGTTTAGCACACAATGTAAGGCTTTTAGTCCTCTGAGTACCTTTGGCACTCATTGCTAACATAAACCTTGCTAAACTAACCCCCCTCTACACTAACCTATTAACACCTACACTACCTACCCCCTAATAACCCCCCCACGCCACCACACTAATTACAGAAAATGATAAAACCTAACCAACAAAAAATAATAAAAGCTAAGTCACATAAAATAAAAAAGCCTAATTCACCGAAAATAAAAAAGCTTCATTACAGAAAAGAAAAAAATTTACATTACAAAAAATGAAGAAATCTACATTATAGAAAATAAAAAAAACCTAAGTTACAAAATTTTTAAAAAAGGTACATTACAGAAAAAAAACGACTTTACAATCCAACCCCCCCCCCCACACACACACACTCACTACAGAAAAAAAATATATGAATCTCCTGAAAAGTTAATATATACACAATACATACAGTACATTACAATACAGGACAAATCAGATAACTGTTCACAACTATATATGTGATGTTTTATAGAGTAATGATTTTTCAGGTCATTCTGATACCCCTTTAATTCTCTACACAAAATAATTAAATGGCGAAAGAGTAACAATTATTTCCATGTTTTTGTTTTTTGTTTTACATGACGGTAGGTCTAATTTCTCAATAAACTATCCTGGATGTATAATTATCCTTTAAGGTGTGTCCCTGTTAGCCAATGCAAAATATCAGGATGTATAAGTCAATAGTTTAAAGGGGCTCAAGAAGTTGGCTTCATCTTAAAGAGCATTACATTTTTGTATATATTGTATTATAATACACATTTTTCTGTACAGCAAACCATTTCCAAGATATTCAGGATCGATTGTGCTGTTTATTATTAGAACATGACAATATCATTTGCGGCACAGAGTACTCAATAAGGGTGATGGAGGGGACTACCTCAATAATAATCATAGGGAGCATTGTTTTGATACATATAGGCAGATTCCAACCACACATCAAAGCACCTAACTGCTTATTTGCATAAGAAACAATGTGGTTTATCTGAGGAATTATTAACATTCTAATTAAATGGCTTGTGCAATGTATAGCAGTTTTTTCATGCACTTTAAGATTAACTTCAACTACATTTTGGAATTACATAATTACTAAGGCAAAGAGACAATATATGCCTGCTTGATCTATGCAGGGGACAGTTATTGCTTTGTATTCTCAGATAAGGATGAAAAATGGTTTGCCTAATGTTATTTTATGCAAATACACTTTATTTGTGAGTTCCATAAGAAACTAATAGCTTGATTTGAAGGCTTTTACCATAACTTGTAGGTGATATTATTATATGAAAAAGTTTTGTTTAAAACATTTTTTTTCTATCAAACTATTCAAAGGCTTATCCAGCTTTTATTCTGTTCACAATGTACAAATATGGAGTTTCCTCATATTTAGACTAATTCATATATGTGAGATAAATAGCATTCCACCCTGAACATAGTAGAACTCAAGAATCACCTTAGGCCTGTGGTTTTAAAATCAAAGAAATAATTAAACAGAGTAGGTGTACCAAGCTGTGCTAAACTTCAGATGTTAGAAGTTATAAAAATAGACAGTTAATAAGAGTTATAGTAGGTATTATGTATAATAAATTAGTTAAGCAATATTTTAATATATATGCCAGTTCTGACATTTAAAGTACAATTAAAGTGGCAGTTGTCCAGAAAGGAATACGATGAATAAGTGAAGAGAATAAAAGCAAGCTTCCCTGGTGTGGACAGGACTTTGCTGGCATGCGGGAAGGGAACATTATTAATTACGTTCTGGACATTTTACATTTCAGGTATCAGTGGGACATCCAAGAGAAGGCAGAAAGAAAATTAGGAGATAACTTGACAGAAGAGATATACATTTGTGTATAGACATTAAAAAGGTCATATTGAAATCTTAAAGAGGGGTTTGTTTATTATTGAATAAATGAATAAAGGAGAAAAGGGTAAATGTAGGACTGAATTGTATTTAAGTACCCAAAGTATATGCCAAATAAACTGTGTTAAAACAGATGTTCAATTAAAGAATCGCTGTAATGTCCTAACAACACAAGGTAGATGTTTCAATAAGAAATGGATATTTCATAAAATTCCTACTCAATTTTTTTTATAATGCATTATTCAATATTAAGCTTACTTTGAAACATCAGCTTGTAAGCCACCAGTTTAGGGACTTGTCTCCACCCTTTAAGAAGTGATCAGAGGGTGGCAGCAACTCTGATTGGGAGGCAGTCCTAAATGGTCACACACACATGCTTATATCCTTACCAATGGCAAACCAATGTAACACACCTCCAGCCAATGAAAATCTCCTGTCTAGATATAAGAGTTACTTACTCCTTGTTGGCCTCATAAGGAGAGGAGACAAGTATCTCAATTTGGAAGTTTAGATTTTTTGTTTGTAGTAAGTGTAATAATTAACATTGCTTTTATAAATCATTGAAAAAGAAAAGGACACTTGCCAAACTAAACCATATCATTCTTGTTGTTAGTGCATTACAGTGATCCTTTAATAAGAAAATGATTAAAAAAAAATATAAAGTATGTATTTTACTCAAATAAATGGTTCAATAGGTTAGCTAATATATGTCCTTTGGTATGTTTTATATCAGTATAAATAAAGGAATTTAACACTCACTCTGTCCTCCTCTTCTCTAAAATCTGGCATGGTGCTGATACAGAGACTCACAGCTGTAATGGCCACAAATGAGACTGACAAGCAGGCAAAAATCTTCCCAGGAATCCCTGAGTGAGGGTTCTCCACCATGTCCCTGAGGTGTTTCATGCACTGGGTAAAACGACCACTGTCCTGCAAGGCACTTTGTGAATTCTCTTTTGAAAGTCCAAATTCCCCTTCATACATCTTGGCCTCAGCCAGTTCCTCTTCCTTCTGCTGCAGCTTTCTCAAGCAGCACCACTCCAATTGTTCCTCCTCAATACCCCAGTAAATGAGCTCATCCTGAAATGACAGTGCACACATCTCACGCAGTATCCTCAGCTTTCCAGCTGCCAAGAAAGTCATAATAGTCCTGAAGGCACATGGATTGCGATCAAAGAAGAACTCATTGCAGTTGATGTCATAGTCATCACAGACATCCATGATTTCATCATAGTTATTACACTCCTTAAGTTTTCCAAGCCGTGTTAAAGGGCAGTCTTCCAAGGTGGTCCATGGAATCCTATACTTGATGCCCCCAACATTTATGATAACATGTCTAGTTCTATCCTCCAACTGCCCCCGATAGTACCGCTCTTCACCTGGATGGATGAGCTTGGCTGTTTTGTAGAACACCCCTTTCCTGGTCCGCACTTCACACAAGTTATCCAAGTTTTTGAACCTGAAGGAGGTGAAGTCGGATTCTGCTTTCCCCGCTAATAATGCCATTTCCTGATACATTGGTTTTCTTCATTTAGACATTCACTCTTTACAGAAAAACAGCATATGTAAACTTACAGTACGCAAAACAGCTCCAAATCTGAAACAAGAAAAAAGGATTTGTCACTTTTGAGGTTTGGGTGTACAACAAAAATCATCAACATAAGGTTCTCAACAGGGCTGGTACTCTGTGAATATATATATAACCCCATGAAATTGTTATATATCACATAAATCCACATACAATATACAGACTGTATTAAACGTCATAATTATTTTTAAAAATGTATGGCCTAGTCCAGGGTATTAACATTTGCAAAGCTGAAGGTCACCTGCTAATAGATCCAGTTCTTTTTAATTACTGTATATATTTTAATAACTGTATTACAATATATATTAAAGTAACAGTTGCAATAACAAAAGAAAGAATAAAATATTTGTATACAATCCTGAAATGAATATTAGAACATATTTTTATATCTGCAGAAAATAAAATATAAATATGAATTAATCACATAGGTTAATATATTATGAAAGATGTATTTGTGTACACTACACACAGTAATATACTTGCTTAAAAAGTAACATAGCTACAATTTAAAATGTTAATATAATTTAAAATCCAAGGGCTCCATAGTAGTATCATTTATCTTGCTTATAGTTGCCTCCATTAGTTTGATAGAATTAGTTTTATTAAGTGTATATAAATAATGTTTACGTTTTTTCTTTTATGTGTGCATGATTTCTTCTCCATTGTATTGCATATTTTAGAGAATCTGATTTATGTCAAATAACTTCACATAATATTCTATATTCACTAAGCTTCACAGGGGCAGAAAATCAAATTGCTGATATCTGTTTCCTTTGAGAATTGCCATTGCAACAACAATAAACTGTTTTGGAGCCGGAGAAGCTTACAGCCTTATTCAATTGCAAGCCCGCAGATGCCTTTATACCGGCCATAAATAGGCTTGAAATTTGGAACAGTTAGAGCGATTCAATTGAACAAGCCGAAACCGTAAACCATGCAATGGTAAGTAGCATTTCAGGGCATGATCATGATCAATTAAGCAAGCCTGTAACTACTGATTTAGAAACAGCCAAAAGTAATTGAGACCTTCATTATGACATCAGTAAAATATGGAGGTTAAAAGTCAATCAATTAGCATTTAGAAGTCAGATATGCGATCAGGCTCTCAATGCCACAATGCACAAAATAATAAAAATGAATGGCGATACTGTTCTAGTCCATGTGGGTGGCCTGATATGTACTAACTCATTGATTCCTGACTTTGATATAACACCTAAATGACACATACAAAAATACATATTCTATTGCAGATTTGCGAGCTTGAGACTATTGTGCAACTAATTCTAATGTCTTTCATTGCTTTCCCCGTCTTTTAAAGAGGAGCAGTGATTTTTTATTTGCATTTACAGTGCTACGAACAGGTGTTTAACCCCTTTGCGAGTCCTATCTGGTACCCGTAACGTTTCCTTCTACATTTGACACATACGGGTGTGAAAATATTTGCGGGCTTTAGGAATTGTAGCAATTGAATAGTGATTTGCGTTTTTTAAAGATTGTAACTGTTGCAGGCTTGAAAGTTTAAAGGCTTAAATGAGTTGTAATTACGATTTTGACAACCGCAAAGGATTTTCAGCCCTAACCCGTAGATTGTTTGCGGCTTGCTAAAAGACGCCAGATGAATTGCAAATTAGTTACGGGCTACATTACGGGCTCCCGTAAACAATAGCTTAATTGAATCGAGGCCCTAATGTATTACATATGTCTTAATATATTTATCAGCAGATTTACCTGTAAAAACATCCCAAACTTGTGGACATTCATTGTTTGGTGTAATGATGAAAATAATGTGTTTATGTGTATGTCTTAATCAATAGTTTTCAAATACTTTGACATAAATAATTAACAATGAAATATTTTAAAATGGTTTATACAGTATACACCATGATCCACACAGCATAAACTGAAAACCCAAAACTAATATAGGATTAGGGTAGGGATGGTTTGGGTATTTATATTGAAGCAGAATAATGAAAACAAATCTTTAATAGCAGCTTCTAAGATGGAACCAAGTTTAATCTATGTTACACTGACCTGTTGTGTGTTGATATTCACATTAGTACACAGTACAAATGAGACAAATATCAGTATTAAATGAATGAACTAAAACACAGAAAAAAGAAATTAATTTTACAGTTGACAAGAGCCAGAGCAGCCAAGATTTATCATGAGAGGTGAATACATGTTTGATCTAATACAGCAATTTATCTAAATCATCAGTTTTACAATTGCAGTTGTAATGATCAAAACAGTGTTGTCACGTCACAAAACTTCATTACAGGTAAAAAGAGCAAATGGTACGATTGTGTGTTATTACAGAGACAAGATATTAGGATATAACTTAAAACAGTGGTACTCTATGAATTTTCCATTTAAATCAATGAAATACATTAATTCTACTATTTTATCCATCTAGAAGTGCACTTTCCCCAGTTTTGAGTTTCTTTTATTTACAAATAGACATACAGTGGATATAAAAAGTCTACACACCCCTGTTAAAATGTCAGGTTTCTGTGCTGTAAAAAAATGAGACAAAGATAAATCATTTCAGAACTTTTTCCACCTTTAATGTGACCTATAAACTGTACATCTCAATTGAAAAACAAACTGAAATCTTTTAGGTAGAGGTAAGAAAAAATATAAAAATAAAATAATGTGGTTGCATAAGTCTGCACACCCTCTTATAACTGGGGATGTAGCTGTGTTCAGAATAAAGCAATCACATTCCAAATCATGTTAAATAGGAGTCAGAATACACCTGCCATCATTTAAAGTGCCTCTGACCAAGAACTGGAGCTCCCTCCAAAATTGATGAAAAGACAACAAGACAACTGGTCTGGGAGGCTACCAAGAGGCCTACAGCAACATTAAAAGAGCTGCAGGAATATCTGGCAAGTACTGGCTGTGTGGTACACGTGACAACAATCTCCCGTATTCTTCATATGTCTGGGCTACGGGGTAGAGTGGCAAGATGAAAGCCCTTTCTTACGAATAAAAACATCCAAACCAGTCTACATTTTGCAAAAACACATCTGAAGTCTCCCAACATATACATATTGAGAATATAGGAGATTAATGCATATATTATTAATACAGGTATCCATGTATTTCTCAAAGCCCTGTTGTGATCAAATGTATTTTATATGGTATTTGAAATAACAAATCTTAATATTTTTAAATTAGTAAGAAAGCAAAATACAACCTTTACAGTTTCACTCATATATGCAATTATTCTATAATGCAGGCTTCCATTTTCTTTTCTGAGCCTGCTTCTTGCAGCTTCAATGTCAACAGAGAGTGTCCTTGTCAAGTAATGACCATGCCATTAGACCTGATGATAGCACTGGCAATTGTAGCTCCCATTGTACGGATACAAAGTTCCTGTTTATTCAAAGCCTCCTCCCACCTCAGGAAGTAGATAAAATGGCAGATTCCACAGTATAATTACATATAAAAGTAATAAAGTAGAAACTGTATTTTTCTACATTCAAAAATCATATTGTCTGTTTTCAAGTGTAGCTCTTAAATTCAAATATAAAACTTATATGTGATATGCAATACAAAACTAAAATTCATTTCCTTTAATTATTTAATAAAGCTTGCAAACAAAAATATTAATCAAAAGCAATTCTTGTCAAATAAATGTATATAGTTGCTACTTATATATAGACGGATCTTCAGAAAATAGGCCTAAACAGATGATAAACAGTTACTGTGTATTTTCGATGCATTGCATGCATTTTTGTCCAGTGGCTGTGCACACAAGGGCCCTCATTCAATTGCAGTTTGGCCAATTGAATAGGGCTCTAAATAAGCACATAACATATTTTTTTAAAGAAGTTTTTAGTTAGTGAAAACCTTGCTTTTGGATAGATGCTTACTAACTAAAAACTTCTTTAAAAAAATATGTTATGTGCTTATTTAGATCCCTATTCAATTGGCCAAATTGCAATTGAATGAGGGCCTAGGTTTCTAGTGGATGCTATTATGCTATGAAGTTCAGTGTTTGCGTTTGTGTTCTGTGCTTGTCTGTGCTTTATTGTTATTTCCTGCAGGTTCAGAGAAAGTAAATAATAGTCCAAAATGACTATGCATTCCATTATAAACTCTTATAACAAAAAACTAAAAATAGGTTTCTTGCTCTTTATATGAAGAAAATAAACTGCATGATTAAGTTCATTATTTATAAAGTAGATACACAATACACAGCTTGGTTACATAGTAGAATAAATTCAGTTTGTCACAGTATATACTTGCATGCATCCATGGCCTGCTCTACCCTATGGGTAAAATGGGAAGCCACCCAGGGTGGCAGTAAGGCGCACAGAACTTGTGCACTGGGTCAACACTGAGTGACCTACCCTGTAGCAAATGTTTATGCATTGGAATAGGTTCTATTTTTCTTTAAGCCTTTGGGCAGTATTCATAGACTTTTTTTGGTTTTCTTCGTATTTCTGTTATTTACTTGCTCTTAAAAAAAAAAGTGATTTGGCAGAGTAAGGCAAGTACCAAAATATTTTAGCATAATGAAAGTACTATAGTAGACTCCCGCTTATCCGGGACTCAAGCAAATGGAACTCTAAAGCAACCGGCACCCTGCAGTATTCCCTGCATAACCAGAATCTCTCAAGCAACCAGAATATTTGAGGCGGAACCAGAATCATACGCATCCGGAATTTACTCTGTGCCACCGGAATCTCAGATAACCGGACAGACCACTGAAGATCAGGACATTGACCTTGCATTGTGAGGTGAGGCAGTATTTTTAATCATTTAACGTGGCAATGTGCTTGTGGACACAGTTTGGGCATAGTACAATAAACATAATAATCAGAAGGTAGATTCTTTGCTTCTAATTTTATTAATTACATCTCAGTTTTGGGGAATGTATTTTTAATGGTTCATTATTGTCAATGTGTTGATAGGTGCATGTTGTATTATCCTCCTAACTTCCTTATACAGTATACATCTCTTCATTGGTTCTGCTTGCCTGTAACTTTTTGAACTGTTAAGGCCAAATTGGTGATGCTTCTTTTTTCAGATTGTCCTTTGTAAGTCATCCAGGAACTGTCTTGCAACCCCAAAAATGCTGAAACAAGGCCCAGGGAAGTGTAAACGTGTTGTGCTTAACATCAAGCAGTAGATGGAAATATGAAAGAGGCTTGAAAAAGGTGAGACTCGAGTAGTTCTCATGAAGGAATTTAATATTGGTTCATCAACGATCTTTGGCATTAAGGATCAGTCTCAGAAGTCTCAGAGTTTTATGTTAAAGAAGAGTGACAAGAGCGTGGAGAAGCGTCATACTCTTGATGCACCGAAAATGGAAAAGCTTGACCAGGCCCTGTATGAATGGTTTTCACTAAAAAGGTCTGAGGGTGGTTGTATATCTGGAACCATGTTGCAGGGAAAAGCAGTCATGAGAAAATGAATATTGAAGGTCAGTGTTCATTTTCAAGCAGCTGGCTCCCTCGATTTAAGGTTGGTCATGGCATCCGAAAGCTGGACTTGTCAGATGAATAGAAATCAGCTGATTTTGAAGCTGCAGCTTCATTTCAAGACGTGTTTAGTCAATTGGTAGCAGAAAATCACTTTACCCCCGAGCAGATTTATAATGCCGATGAGACTGAATGAATGCGGAAGTGTCTGCCTAATTCTACTTTGGCTGGTGATAGTGAGAAGGTAGCTCACAGGTTCAAGCAATATAAAGAGTGTATAAGTGTGCTCGTTTGTGCAAATGCATCAGGAAAGCATATGCTTAAATTGTGTGTAATTGGCAAATTTGCTAAACCAAGGTGCTTTAAAGGAATGACCCACCTCCCTGTAGATTACCATGCTCAGTTGGATGGACCCAGACATTTTTAACAAGTGGCTTCATCATTTCTTTGCTCCGAATGTTAAGAATTGTTTACAAAAGAAAGGAATACGGGAGAATAGTAAAGTTTTATTGCTCCTTGATAACTGTTGCGCACATCTTCCTGCTGAAGAGCCCATTAATGGCAAAATTTTTGTACGTTATCTTCCAGCTAACGTCACAAGACTGATCCAACCGATGGATTAAGGAGTGATATAGAATGTAAAAATGTTCTACAGGCGTGACTTCATGTGGAAAAGGACAAATTTTGACAGGACATTTCTAGAAGAAATATAATCTCAAAGATGATATCTACACTGTCAGGTGTGCTTGGGATTATGTGACAAGTGAAACATTATATTGGAGAAAGTTGTGGCCAGCTGTCATGCCTGAGGAATCCTCCTCCTCCACCGACTTTGAGGAGGTTCAAATCGATTGTTCAGCTGTCAAAATCAGAGTTTATGATTAAATATGTGAGATGAACTCGATGACTGGTTTGCTGTGGATGAAGCTATTCCAGTCGCTCATACACTAATGGTGCCCATGATGGTAACACCCATCTTTCTTTTGTTTTAGAAAGCAGGATATGCTTGACACAAGTAAAATGTCTTTCTACAATTTCTCTCACCAAATAAATATAAATAAATAAATACTTAGGGCCTCATTCAATTGCGATTTGACCAATTGAATAGGGCTCTAACTAAACACATAGCATATTTTTTAAAGAAGTTTTTATTTAGTGAAAACCTTGATTTTGGATATATGTTTACTAACTAAACACTTCTTTAAAAAATAAATGTTATGTGCTTATTTAGAGCCATATTCAATTGGCCAAATTGCAATTGAATGAGGGCCTTAGAAAGTAACTAATATCCTGTGATTGTTCTTTTGCTTCTTTACCAGCTATGCCCGGGGCCTGTTGACCACCATATCTTTTTAATTATGCTACATATTAAATTAAGATAGAAAATGACAATTGACAGGTCAGATTATATGTAGACTCTGAGAACCAGCACAGCTGGTAAAAAGAGAAAAAGTAATTGAAAGGTACAGGAGATGACAAATATTATACTGGAAGAGATAGTTGCTTAGTGACAAAAGGTTTGCTGTAGCCCAAAAAGTTGGGCTCACAGATATACAGACACAGCTCCATTATTCTCTCTACGTTTGTGTAATTGGGAATACTGAAATACTTTTCTAACAAATCACGATTAATCAAAGAAACCTGTGATGTAAAGAATATAAGAATATGGGTATGATTTGTCCTCTTCTTACTGATATGAAGTCCCATAGTACTGCTTTTTATAATAGTGTCTCTTTATTTGACTAGTAAAAATAAAATTTGATCTTGATTTTAACCACAATGAAATTTTAAATGTTTGTTCCAAGTAACCCAGGTAGGTGTATCATTTTCCTGTAATTGTAACTTAAATGAGCTCAGTATCTTGTTAAGTCCTTGCACAAGGTATAGAATCTGCTTTAGCCAATATTAAATTTAGCTGGCCCTTTATGCAAACAGTGCACATGATGCCAACACCCATCAGTCTTTTGTTTTGGCCAGAAAAAACGTTTTTAGCATTTCTCTCACTAAATAAATATAAAGAAATATAATTTTAATCTCATATTGCTGTAGCCCAAAAAGTTAGGCTAACAGATATACAGACACAACTCCATTATGCTCTCTACTTTTGTGTAATTGGGAATACTGAAATACTTTTCCAACAAATCACCATTAATCCAAGAAACCTGAGATGTAAAGAATGTGAGAACATGAGTATGATTTATTTAATGCAAAAATGATACATAGTAGATGAGCAATTACATTAATTAGTTTGTAGTACACCATATGGTCTAATTATATTGTCTACTCATTGGTACTTTTTGTCAAATAGTGCAGATATCAAATATTACATTTATAATTTATCTCCTTAAAAATAAAGACATTATTACTTTATAAATTAAAGTCTATAAGGAATGGTGCTTCATTGTTATCCTATAGTATTGTCTGCATTACTTTGAATAGACTGCTTCTTGCTGTACAAAATGATTGCTTAAGGACTCAATCCATTTTCTTTGATTAAATATTTATCCCACTATTTTGGGAATACTCATGGTCTATCATTTCTCATTTCTGCACTACAAAAATCATGGCAATGTTTGGCCAAAAATGCAGCTCTTTAGGCCATTTCATTGTACGGTAAGTTATCATTAGTAAGGTCATCAGAATCATTTTATTAAAAGCTGCTGAGCTTTATAAGTATACATTACGAAGCATAATATAACTATAAGATATGCAGAATCAATAAAGCTTCAATAGGCTCAAATTCAATTGAAGTCGACTCCCAATATGATGTGTTTTAACATAGAATGCTTTACTCTAAATTGAGTGGTGCACTTCTCTTCATATATTCACCTTACAGCAGTTATTAATCTATAAAAAATAACATCATTCTTGGCAAATGGATGTATAGAGTAGTCATGAACATAGTGATGGCAGACAAAAACACTTTCCCTCTATAAACATAATCATTATCATCATATACATTAAGATATCCTGTCCATTAAGGGGATCAGAAGTCATCCTATCTCTTCATTTATTATACTCAAACCCAAGGGTGTGGGAAGGGCAAAGAAGGCTTTTTGCAAGTCTAGTCCACAGCGATTAGGGTTGTGATCCAGAGGTTATCAGTCTTGGCTACAATTATGGAAAAGCCTCCAAAGGTTGCCTATCAGTACAAATCTGTTTTCAAGAACATAGTTAGCCCTTTTTGGCCAATTAGAATATTGGGAATTATGAGGCTCTGACCATAAAGTTAATAAGTTTTATTGTAAAACGATACATAGGTGTAGGTGTCCTTAAATGCAAATAATACTATTCAGTCCTGGAGGGCCACTTACTTGCCTGGATTTGATGATATACCTGCTGCGCACAGGTAAGTCAATCATTTCTTCGGTCCTGATTGACTGACCTGTACACAGAAAAGGTATCTTTAAATCCAGGCTTGTGTGTGGCACTCCAGGACCGAACTTGCCCACCCCTGCTCTACAGCAAAGGACACACTGTTGCAGTGTCAGCCTCATCCTCACCTTTCTTTAGTGGGAATATTTTGCTGGCTTTAACACTAATTCTAGTATACACCCAAAGCATATTCTTATTGTCATCAACTTCTAAATATAATTATTGTCTATTATTATCTTTATTTGTAATGCACCAACATATTCCGTAGAGCTAATATAATCTAAGCTTTAATCTATAATTCTATAACCATAACTATAATAACAAGCCTAAGGGGAACATAGCTTGTGGCTTTAATAACACTAAATATAACCTTAATAACTCAAACTATGGCTAATCAAACTCAAGCAGGAAGTTTGTATAGAAGTCTTAAAATCGTATTACTTGAAATTTATATGTTTCAACTTTATTATAATCAAACATACATTATACATAAAATAAACTTTTCTGTTTTCATATTATGCCTTATGTCATATTATTTTCATATTATGCCTTATTACTGTTTGAGAGAAGTGTGGGTATTAAATATAACATTTGAAGACAATTAATACAAGACAAATGAGAGGTAATGAAAGCTTTTTAGTAAAAAAAAAAAATGCTGATAAAAGCCATTACGTTAGAACAGTACACTTGTTAAGAAAAACTGTAAATAAATATTTGAAAAATGTTAAACTTAGCAGAATAGCAAAATAATATTAAAAATGTTGAATTTCTTAAAATGAGTGAATCAAGATTTTCATCTCTGGTAACAAAACCTAAAACATTTTAAAAATAGTCACATTTGGAGGCTTTTATGCAAATGTTTAATAAAATAAATAATTTTAAACATATAGCACACAGGGTGATTGTGGTGCTTTGTGGGGAAAAAAACAACATGTACTTACGTTTTTAAACTCAAAGACAGGGCCCTTCATTTTTTGCCCTCTGTTAATATTGTAGTTTTTGTTGTACCCAACCCCTGTAGAGCGTTACGGAATATGTTACAAATAATTGATAATAATAATAATAATAACAACAACAACTACCTCCATATTGGGAAGATAAAGTGCTAAGAAAAGTTGGAGGAGCCATGTGAAGTCTGAATGAAAGACAAAATTGTGGTATAAATGCTGAAACTTTTTTTAGTAGAAAAGACTTGAAGTAGTGAGGAATTTGTGTTTTAGTACAAAAAATATTTGAGTAACTGAATGTTTTCCAGTAGGTAAGGTGTAGTACTGTGTTAGCCTTGCAAGCTTTCAAGGTCATAGCCCCTTCCTCAAAGCAAGTTCTTAAATTAAATCTGAAAAGCTTACAGAACAGTGAAGAAGGAAGTCTTTGGTGAACTGGGTGTGAAACATTTTCCAACATTTCTCTAGGAGGCAAATGGTTCAACAATGTTAATGAGATATTTTGCAAAAGTGACTATTCACTTGATATGGAGTAATATGACATGAATTCCCTGTCCATTTAATCAATATCTTAAGGTTCCAAATCTGTGCGTGAATTTGTATTCATATATCCATCTGTCTCTCTGTGTCAGAACGTTCCCCATAAGTATTGTGATGGGCAGACCATTGATGCTCACTCAATTTTGGCAGAAATGCCTAGCCACAAGCATCAGTTTTGTTTTTATTGACATTAAACCTGTGAAAATTCATAATTTGTCTTAGAATTTGTCCTAACTCACCTACATGGTCTAAACCAGCTCAGTTGACCTACATGATGGGGTATAACACATGTGATGATTTGCAATAAAAAATAACAATTATTCTACGTGAAACTGGTTCTTTGTCTAATGAAGATATGCTTGTATATATTTCACATCTCTTTTGTTTGAAGGAAAGGTGCTACTAGGCCTTTGAGGGCCACATAATTCAGCACGATTTGGAGCACACCACTGTAAAAATATCCTAAAAGCATGTTGAAATGTTTTTGAATTTTTATAATAAGTGCATTTTTTTTTTAACAGAAAATTAATGAAATCGCTATTTACATAAGTTACTGGCATGCCCTGTGACAGACTCACAGCTACAGCTCTGTATAGTGAGCATAAGCACAAAAAAAAAACAGAGTTAACCCTTCACAAATTAATCAGTACAGAGAAAGGAATGTTGGAATCAGCTAAATAGGACAGTTGTGGATTAACATCTCCTGCTGCACGTGATTGTGTCTTAAAGACTGTGGGCCCTTTTCTATTTCCAATTTGTAAATTTATACACACTTAAAATCACTCTTAATATTTCCACATATTTGGCAAATATTCCTCATTGGCACTAATGAATTCTTAAGTCAATAGAATGCATAGAAACATTTATAAAGAAAACACCAAAAGACAAATTTATGAGTTCAAGGCATTTGCAAGTAGCTAATAGAATAAAGCCCTGTGTCTGAGCCTCTTGCCCAGTAGGGCATGCATATTGAACATGTTAAGGGTGTAGATGACAATCTACATTTCAAGCAAGGAGGTATTCATTATTGAATAGAGAGGAGACGGTGGCAGGAAGACCAACAAGAAGAGAGTCGCAGTCCTACAGAAGAGTAGGTGGAGAAATGTGACTAGTAGTTCATTTGCAATTAAAACAAATTAAAAACATAGTCACCCCAGCAGGAAATATATTTTAATGCTCTTTAACATGAGAACAGTCTATAGATTGTATTAGCAGTGTTTCTCTAAGGAAACAATTACTGAGGTATTCAGCATTAATAGTGTGACTCCTTTATGCTAAAGTGTGGCTCATTGTGCTAATTTGCAACTCAGAATATCTGATAAGTGTGAGGAATAGACGTGAACTGCATAATAACATTGTTCTGGCCACCACACAGAAAGTCAAGAGACTGTGATACTATTTAGAACATCAAAGCAGTTAATTAGTATTCATGAGCTGGTCATTTGCATAAAAATACAGCACAGACAATGGTGAATAATTCAGGAATTATTTACTTTGGAAACAATCACCAAGGCAACATATAACAAGATTTTCATGCTCAGAAAATCAACCTGATTTGGGGTTACAAACATTGGTTTTGGATTGCCTCCAAAGTAGAATTAGTTATTTTGATGCAATTAGTCTACAAACTCACAACATTCTCACTGAGCAGACTGTGATGCTTCTGTCACTACTATTTTAAAAATTAGAAACAGACTCTAGTTACAGCTCAACAAGATATAGTAGTATATTTAAAAATACCATATTATCACTGCAACAATTGCATTGAGAAATATCCTTGGTACCGTGATGAGTTTCACAAAGGCGTGTATTTCATTAATCTAAAAACTTTCACATAGATACACATTATTAACACGGTTGTTCACTAATTACTATGAAACTGTCTAAATCTCTTTCAGTTTTTAAATGCAATTTAATAGATGCACAACTGTGTTTATAACATAATAGCCAAATTGGAGCAACATTATTAGATCTTATTTTAACAAAAATAGACTTAGCATCATACTTATCATATAGCAGTTCACTTAAAGAATTGTATCATACAAATTAATCATTGTTATGCCTGGTAACATAATATAATGTGTCAGCTTTGTTTGACTAATAAGTTTATTTGATCAATTATATCCTCCTAAAGGTTGTTTAATTGAACAATTATGCTGACTTAAAAATAAGGTTAACATTTAATGCTTATAAGACTATTTGGTCAATTATATCCGCCTAAAGGTTGTTTAATTGAACAATTATGCTGACTTCAGAATAAGGTTAACATTTAATGCCATTTCAAAAGTGCACATTGATTTGAACTTGATATTGATTGCATTGTTGAAATCTCACACAAAGTTTTCTGAATATAAATGTCAGATTCAGCTGTAGACAAAGAGAAGATGAGATGGATTAGGAAACGTTACCTCACTGTTTGTGTTTGAAAACATAATCCCCAATCATAGAAAAAAAAATCAATGAAAACAAATTAATACAATGAAAAATAATTTTAAGAACGTGTTGCTTTAAAGGACTAAGGATTAACATGTAAGGATTTCAAATATAGTTATCACAATTTTGTGTGCTTAACCTAATCAATCATATTCTACTTTATTTATGTACGTTAGGGATGGAAAAATAATCCTCTGGCATCATTGATACTTAGAAATAACTAATTAGAGGGCCTCACACAAACATGCATCTGAATCATCTAAACTGTCCAAGTATACTGTTATTTTAATATTTATTTGCTGAGATTACTTAGTGAGCATTCTGGAATTACAACTTCGGTCCATTCTTCATTTCTTTCTGTCATACACAAACAAACTCACAACAACTTGGCCCTATGTGCCAGTTATTTATATCGTCATAAGTCTTACAGAGGCAGCTGGTGCATAGGAGCAAATGGGCAACCACCCTCCCAAAATGAATGCACTGACTTAATCCCCCCCATCACTTACTTAATTGTATAATTTATATAATATATATTTTTTATCAAGTTCAATATTCTGTTTTTTAATAGCTGCTGCAGTCACTTTAAATTTCAAAACCCTCTGTGCTGCAGTTAAACACACTGACATCATATCTAGCCCCCAGCTGTTGACTTGCCTAGTAATACCGATCAGGATACATGTGAAAATAAAAAAAAAACAGTCAAAATGCTGTCTATTCCCGAACTGTGCTCTAACAGATAGAACTGAGCCTGTCTGTCAAACGCATCAGCACCCATTGAGAATGCCGGGAGGGAAAAGTCCCGTATCATACAGGGACTGCAGCTCTCACAGTCCCCCTAGAAGTGTATACATTGGTGCAATCTCAATAAAGTTTATTGAAAAACAAACAAACTCCCAGCTCACAGTGCATGCAGATAGAGGAAGCTGTGTGTAAAGGTTCAGTTTTCTCAATACTCTGGTGGTCTTATTGATTCTGACTACCCTGCTCCACACACCAAGCTTGTGACCTGTCTATTACAACCTCAGCCTATACCAGACAGAAGCAGCTGCAGAGCTCAGATGAGTCCATATCCTTCTCTGTGGCTTGCTGTTGTTGTTCTGTCCTTCAGTCGTGTCTGACTCTCAGTGACCACATGGATGCAGCACACAAGTTACATCTGTCTGTTTCTGGTTGTGCTTATCCATATGGTTTTCATGGCAAAGATACTGGAGTGGGTTACCAGTTCCTACTCTAGTGGACTGCATTTTGTCTGACCTCTCTAAAATGACCATCCCATATTGGGTGGCCCTTCATGATATAGCTGACAGTTTCATTGAGGTAACAAACCCCTTCCCCATGACAAGGTAGTGATCCAGAAGGGGTCCTGTGTCTTAGTTTCTCTCTATGTCCATATGTAATTATAAGGAGAGGGTATACATACTTTGGGGGGAGATCTCTTACTGCATGTGTAAGATATATAAAATATGTGTGAAGAAGAATAATTAGAAATATATGCTAATTAACCACACAAATATGTTTTTTGCAACTTGATATTAATTATGTAAAGGCAGCCTATAAACTGAATAAATATTTTTTACAAACACATAGATTTATGTAAATGTATTTTTTAAAGATAATAATGTTTAAAATGGAGGGAGAAACAAAGCAGTACTGAATCATGCAGAACCAACTTGGTGTGCAAATTTCTTGTTCTGGTCTGTTATTGGTGAATTATCATGCTGTCCTTCTGTAGGTGCAAGATGTTCCTCCCACGTGTTGTTTAGTCTCTGTTTGTTTAATTAATCTATTTGCTCATTTAACAAATTATTTATTTATGTAGTTTTACTCTCTCAGTATATTTGCTGCTATCATAGCATCTGCTTGTATCATTATTGGCACAGTCGTAAAATACCTGACCTAGGCTCAGAGTGATAGATAGAGAGGAATGGGATGGGGGGGGGGGGGGGGGGGGGGGGTAATGAGGGAGAATGAGAGGAATAGAAGGAGAGATGGATAGAGAGTGAGAGAGAGTGATAGAAGAATTGGCATATAATCTATCTCTCAAACCCTCTCCCTCTATACCTTCCTCTCTTCTCTCTTTTCTTTAACTCTTTATCCACCTCTCTCACTACGCCCCCCCCCCCAATCTCTGTCTTTCTCTATGGGATCACTTTTGTGGGTGGAGTCTGTGTCACTAGGCAGGGTCTATGTCTATACATGTTGTGGTAAGATGTTGTGAAGAGGAGGGGTTTATAATGTTGTGTGTAGTCAGTGTAAGGGGAGGGTGCAGGTCTCTGTTTTACGCACCACCAAGTTGGAAAGTCACCAGCCACCACTGCTTCCTTATTAAAAATACAAAATAATTTATAGTTTATATATAGAGATTTCCACACTCTATATATTAACATAATAGGGAGATTTAAAGTGCACCTTACACTTTTCACACTTTATTATTTATTTAAATGTATAAACCTTCTCTTCATGGTCAATCTCAGGCACAAATATTGCCAAAATACATATTTGTTTGCTTCAACGTGACTACTGCAATTTCCCCATTGTCACTATCTTCCTTTACAAAATGTTTACCACACAAATAGTAGATAATAGTATATGGACATTCAGACCTTATGTGTATAGATTTTATATATATATATATATATATATATATATATATATATATATATATATATATATATATATATATATATAAAGCAAAAGCTAATCTCAACCTGCAAACTAACAAAATAGAATAAATGTTTTACATGATGTATATATATCATTCCTTATAGAAACCAGTTTTTAATTAATTGTGGTAATCCATTAAGCATTGTAAAATGTACAACCTACATTGAAAATTTGGATTAAAGATTCCAACAACTTTCCCCAGGAATTAGCTACAGACCAAATTAAATAAGGGCAAAATCTCCAGTTTTTTTATGCACATTATTTACAAGTAACAGAATAACAGTAAATCAGAACATCATAATGAATTTGTTGAATATTATATGGTCAAAACAGAAACAGTAGTAAGTGTATATTTCCATACATCTACAAAAACAGCAAATTAATAGATAATTAGATTTATATATATATATATATTGAAGAATTGGAAAACCATTGAGAAGTTCATTAATTATTCAATAATGAAGTCAAATGCCAATATCCAATGACTAAAACTAATTTTCATGGTGACACCAACTTATTTGTGCAATAAATTCCAATAAACATTGTTTTGAAGCTGATGTATACTTCTGGGGTTAAGTGTGAAAGTCTCTTGGCTACAAACATGAAGTACAAAATACGACAGAAATCTTCAATAAAATATTGTCTTACACAAAACGAATTGCTTTCAGCGGGACACTGTATAATTGATACATGCAATATAGCTTGGCAAACAGTTTAACTTTATGTTTAGCATGGTGTTTACATCTGACTGGAGAGGACTTGTAACAGTACTAAGTGCAAATACATGAATGTAACAATTGTCAAGAGTCACTTATAGAAGGGATGCCAATTTTATTTGCCTTCATGCTATACTGACAGACTATTGCTTTATATGCATCTTCAATTTTTGTGGAGCTCTTCATAATGCTTACTTCATAGAGTAATTGGGATATACACATTTCTTAGAGGAAACTACCTATCTTAGAGGACTTTCTACCATGGTCCTTTTCTGAGTCCATTAATACAGGAAATGCAGATTGCCTATGATAGAGCCTGAATACTGAAATTCATCTATAATAATATTGCATTTAAAATTAAACCTTACTTTATATGATTTAGCTTATCACAGAAAGTCTCACATGACAAACAAAAACATTAAGATGGTGGCTAAATTAATATTATGACATTTAAGGGCACATTACATTGAAGGGGACACCACAGAAAGGGTATAATTTGTTTTGCTGTTACAGTTTTACAAATATTTGTATATGTTAGTCTCTCATATAGCTGAACAGTGTTATGGTGTACAGTAGCTTCAGTTATATTTTCTAAAGACATTTCAATAATTGTAAAGGCTGTAATGCCATACTTCATGATTAAAACAGTAACACCATGGCATTAAATACAATAAAAAACGTAAAAATTATTTATAGCTGCAAGACGCTACTGCTGGTAGGAGATCAAATGGGAGCTAAATGTCTACTGCTTAATAATTGGATGTGAACAATGCAGGAGCATAAACTGCCCCAACAGAGGAAAGACTCCGGGGAGGAGGAGGGAAGTGAAAACTGATCCGGAGTGCTGGAAGTGACAGGTGAAGAACTTGTGAGAAGCACCTTGGATTGCATTGGCCAGCTATCTGGTGTGACAGTCAGGCCAGCGGAAGTAAGGTGGTGTGGAAGCAGTGATCTGATTCAAGGAGCTTGGGCTAGGAGTAGTGGATGCTTTAGCGAGAGACGGCACTTCGTAAACCAGTTCTCACCCGTCAGAGTTGTGTGCTTGCACGTAAACAATTAAGCAAGCACGTAGTTACGGGTTCAGATGGAGCCAATAGAAAAATAGATTGTTAGGTCACTGAAAAAGGGGAGGGTAGATTTCCAAGTACTACGTGCTTCAAGTACAGTTTGCGATCGGGCGCACATTCCAGATATAATACAATATTAATAAAGCCGTAAATATGATATTCTATTACATGCAAGTTACAGTATATGTCGTAACATATTGATTGCAGGGATCGATATCACACAAAATATAAACATGAAATAAAGTATTTTTCGGGGCCGAATTGCGGGCTTGAGAATGTTGTGCTATTAATTCTAAGACCTAACATCACTTTCCCTTATAATAAGTGTACAGTAGAGTGTTGTTATTTGCATTACAAGTGCTACGTATTGGACTTTACCCCTCTTCCAGGAGCTCTCAAGCACACGTTGGGCTTTGGGCTCCATTTGCGTGTTACAGGCTTGCTAGCGAGTGACCACGTTGCAATTTAAACAAGTAGAGGTTACGGGCATGACAGATCAAAGGATTTACGTGCACGAAGTTCAACGTTGCTCAACACGTAGCCTATTCTCCACCGTCCTGCGTCTTAAAACGCAAGTCCGATGCGAGCAACGTTACAGGGCTAATTTAATAGCCGTAACCCATACATTTGGAGTTACGGGCTACGTTGTCCCAATTTAATGAGGCTGATAAATACTAAAACAACAGACATGCAGATAGAAAACAGTGTAAGCTTTATATATATATATATATATACTAGCGATTTGCCCATCAAAAATGACAGGGCAATAAAATTGTAAGGCAGGTAATGCTGTTTGCCACAGACATAATTTTTTTGGGTGGTCTGAGATCCTTCGTCGCTCATTGCGAGCCTTGCGCTGAGCGCCTTTGGCCCTCATTGCGTGGCTCGCAATGAGCGCCTTTGGAGCTCATTGCGAGCCTCTTGGTTGTTGTATTTTTTATTATCAGAGGCGGTTTTGCTGTCATTGTGAGGTCGGCGCTGATCTGCTTTTTGCAAGCTGTCCCATGGTGTAATTTGTGTGCTATGAGCACCGTTGGCGCTCGTTGTGAGGCTTGCGGTGAATGGCTTTTGCGTTTATTGTGATATTTTTTTTATGTGTATATGTCGTTTTATATGCTAATGAAATAAGTAATACATTAATAAATTAATATACTTTACCTATTTGTAATTAATATATGCAGGAAGCATTGTGCTGAAGAGCTGACGATCTGTTTTGATGTTCCTGCAGCATACAATGTAGATTTGCACTGTTGTTGAGCTGAGGTGTGTCAGCAATGGGTGCAGTGTGCAGTGTAAATAGGCTCTGTGCTCGAGGGGAAGCCGTTAGTGTAGCTGGGTACTTCTAAATTCTGTAAGTTAGTGTTGTAAAATGGCGGCGAATGTGTATGTGGTACGCGGGTGTGGATGATTTAGCGTCCTTGCTAAAAGTTTATCTTGTACCTCGTTCGGCTTTTTGGAAAAGCCGTATGTGCTTGGTGGTGTTTTGTGGCTTCATATAGTCTCGTTTTGGGGGGGTTTCGGCGGCCATTTTTTCTCTTGCTTAGGGGATTTTCGAGTGTCCAAACTTTGTAAATTGGACTTCATTTTTATGTCATTTTTGTGTGTATTTATTGTTTTTTTAATGTTTTCCGCTGGCGTGGTTCAGCCGCTACGGTCGTATTTTTGCGAGTTTGTAATGTTTTTTTTTCTAAGTCCCATGGCTCGTATATTTTTAGTGTAAGTCCATAATTTTTTATTTCTAAGTCTTGCGGCTCGTATTTTTTTGTGTAAGTCCGTATTTAGTGATTGCTTCTGTGGATGTTTGTAACCGCTTGTGAGGCGCCGTACAGCCTCCACCTCCGCAAATGCAGGCCCTCGCTTCCCGAGGGTCCGCATTTGGGGCCTGCAATGAGCCTATGAGCCTTCTGCTCATTGCAGCTGACGTTGGAGCCTCCACCTTCCGAAAATGCGTCCCGAACTGCGTCCCTCATGAGCTTGCAAAGTGTAACGACGTTTCATAGTTTGACAACTATTATATGTGATTCCCTTTTCCCCTATTTTTTTTACTTTATATTTTTATTGAGAAAACAACAGGAGATAATATTGCATGGATAAGATTTAGAAAACCAAAATATTACGAATTAACTGCAGTACAAAATGTAATAGTTATATAATAGAATACAAACAGTATATAATATATATATATCAGTTAGATTATCGGTATTCCAATTCATGAGCTTTCACAATTTTTTAATTATATAGAGGAAAAGGGAAGAAAAAAAGGTAAATTAGTAGGAAAGTTAAGGAAAGTTATTATATATATACAGCGCCAGATTGATCTCTAATCAGACTGCTATGTAACAAAGCATAGTGATGATAAAATATTACTTTTTATGATGCTAGCCAATCCTAATACAGTTAACTATTAAGCAAATAATACCTTGCAGTTGGCAGCACCACCTTTGAGAATTAGAATCCTATTCAGGTAGTGAGCCACCTTGGGCCCAAAGACAGCTCACATTGCAGGAAAGTTAGAGGTTAAACAGAAGCTTGGAGCTTGTTAGATAAGCACCAAGGCAGCATTGCTAAGAATCAATCAGTAAGAAGGTATAGGGTGTAATAGAGTCCCAGACCATGGCCCCCATTCATTTGATGTTTAGGGAGATCTGGGAGCCCATAAGTGAGGTCGCAAGCTACTTTGCTATTCAATTGGTGTCTTTTTGCAGGCTCCAAACGGCTTCTGAGTTTCAGGCTTGAAAACTATTCGATTGTTAAACTCGTAACTTACAGCCTCCAGAAGCCTTTGATCTTTCACGGCCGCAAGGCTAAAATCACAAATCACTATTCAATTGCTCAATTTCCACAAGCCCACAAATGTTTTCACACCCATAAACGGCAAATGGAGGTCGAAAGTCCAACGAGTGCTAGAGAGGACCTGTGCATAGCACTGTAAATGCAAATAACAAATCAATACTACACTGTAAATAAAGGGGAAAGCAATGATAGACATTAGAATTAATTGCACAACAGTCTCAAGCTCGCAAATTGGCAGGAAATAACTTTTATGTTTCATATCGGGGCTAAACCGAACTTGGGTATCAATTATTATTATTAGTGTTTATTTGTAACGCACCAACATATTCCGTAGAGCTATACATAAGTTCAATGAGTTAATACATATCAGGCAACCCATATAAACTAAAACAGTATTGCCATTCATTTTCATAATTCTGTATGTTCAGGTTTGCGACTGATCTCATATCGGACCCCCAAAACTAATTGATTGACATGTAACCTTCATGTTTTACTACCGTAATAATTACAGTCTCCTTTTCTATTGGCTGATTTCAAATGGAAGGTTATGGGCTTGTTTGATTGATCATGTTCCCGCCCTGAACTGCTCCGAACCAGTGCATGGTTTACGCTTTCGGCTTTGGACAGTATTGAATAGCATCGCAATTGGAGACGAATTGGAGCTAACAACACACTCGCAGACATTCGGCTGTCTGCGATTGAGTTGCGGGCTCCAAATTGAATATGACCCCATATATGCACAGGGTTGTGAAACATAACTTTCGTCCTGTTAGGAAAAACAAACCCTTTTCCACTTTTTCTTCTCCTAGTGGGAGATAATCTTAGTAAATGCAGCAAAGAGGAAAGTAGAAACAAATTCATAAAATGGTTTAGATACAGTATAATTAACCTCAAAGTAATTATATCAGGTTTAAATGCAGTACTCATTAGTACAAAACATATAGTTCAAAGATAAATAGTTAATAACCCGCACACTAAAAAAATTACGCCAAGAAGAAGCAATGACCTTAGCGGCAAATTAAATGTTACAGAAAACAGGGCCACTGAACTCTTGTACAATGGTAATAACAGCATAGAGAGCAGATAAAAAGGTAACCCACAATAAGTTTCAAATAAGTGTCTGATAGTTAGCAATGTCTCTGACCTGTCGTTATGTCCAAAGCAGCAGTCCATTAGATTCATAAACTGAAGAGGGCAAGTAACATGATCTAGAAATTAGGGCCACAAAACTTTTGTGTAATAATAATAATAATAACAACAACAACAGTAATAAACAGAATAATAGCAGGCTTAAAAATAAACATTTTTAACAAATGCTGGTATGGATCAATTCTAGGCAGTGTCGGAAACTTCCTGTCCCAATATTATAGCGGAATGGCTGATTTTAAGCAGATTGTGTGCGGCCCTCCTGAAGCTCGGTGGAAACACAGTCTTCCATCTTGGCAGTTGGCTCCACTCACCCTTGTTCCCCTCGTTTTATTGTATCTTTATATTTATTCATATTTTGATTAATTCATATTTATTTGCCATTCAGGCAATGTAAACATTTAAACTATATGTTTTTTCTTTAAAAAAACTTAAAGAAGGTTAAAAAAATATTTTTGATCCACCTTTATCTTACCAATGAATTAAGAGCAAATGTAAACAAAGACTCATGGAGACCCTGTTACATGTGTTTTCAATAAGAACACTATGTCACAGTTCAGGCATCCATTGGGGTCACTAACATTCCATTTCCTGAACGACGCGGAGGCTGCACAGGCTCCCTGGGTCAGCCTGTAGCGTCACGTGACCCAGCGGAGCCTGTGAGGCTATTAGCCAATCAGGAGCGTCGGGGGGCATGTCGGAAGCCCGTTTCGCGCCATTGAACACAGCAGCGCGGTCTCCCGACTGGAATGGACGGAGGTCTGAGGTCCTGCAGCCAAAACTAAAAGTAGGAAGGTTTAATTACTGAGATTTCACCCCAGCTTACCAGCACATAAGGGGATATAACTGTTGAGGCTATCTTTGTTCGTTTTTGTGTTTTTTCCTCCTCCGTTTTTGTGTGTGTGTGTGTCCTTGTCTCACTGTGAGTGTGCTGTGTCTGTGTGTGTTCCTGTGTCTGTGTGTGCCTGTGTTTCTGCTTGTTGTTCCCCCTGTTTGTCCCCCTGTTAGCATTTAATAGGGATCCAGAAGGCTTAGAGGCCTTACTGGCTGAGGTTAGGACCCGTGCCTTAAGCCAAGGGGTCAGGTGGGTGCAGGACAGGCTGGGACCTCCCATGCCTTCTGCGCTTGGAGCTCAGCACATTGTACAGGAACAGCCTGCGGTGGCTGGTGTCCTAGCCAATTCTGATGCCTCCAGGGAAATTTTTTCCCATCCCACCACTGTAGGGCTGCCAGACCCACGTCCATCGGGTAGCAGAGACACCAGAGATGGGGGGGTTACAGGTCAGGGCGGCCGGGACCCCATACCCCCCAGGCAGGCGAGCGCCAGGATCACGGGCGGTGGGGGTGAGGGCCTAGCACTCCAGCCACCACCTGCCAACTTGCCTAAAGGTCCTAGGCTGCGACAAAGGTCGCGAAACACCCCTCTAACACCCCGTAAGGGGGGTGCAGGGGGTAAGAGAAAAGCCGGGAGTCCTAAAAAGGCTCCTACAGGCCCTCACGGTGCCAAGCAGACGGTCCCTGGGGTTTCCCTCATTAACAGTGCTTCTGGTACTTTACAGGGACGCCCAACTGGCAGTGAGAGGAGCATGGCGACGACGAGAGAAAGAAGAGACGGGGTGATCAGAGAGATGAATAGCCAAGACAGCATGGTCATGATTGATGACATGCCTGTGACAGCGGCAGTGGCGAGGCTAGGACGCCCCACTCGAGCTAAGAAGGCTACGAGCAGGTACAGTCCGCTGCTATTTACGCACACACCGCTAAGGCGTAGCAGAGTAGAGACTGAGGGCGATACGGTTAGGCCACAGCGCAAAGGGTCTAAGACTGACCAACAGCTGGATATTCCAACGCCCGAGGAAGTCTCAGGGGAACCCCTACAGGGGGCGGCAGAGGCAGTGCTAGCCTACTCCAGCCGCGCAAGCTTAGGTGACCAGGACCCTTCCTCAGACGAGGAAAGGGCGGTATGGGCGCGGGCATGCAGGTCGCGGAGAGCTAGTGACTGTTCTTCTTGTACCCACAGATCCAGAAGGAGATCCAGGTCAAGAAGCAGAAGATCTTGTCGGTGCAGCTGTGCTTGCACTGGATCTGAGAGGAGAAGCCCGCGGAGGGCCAGACGGTCAGAGTCCCCGGAGCGTCAGGAGAGACGCGGGGATACTCCGTTGGCCGTATATACTCCAAAGCTTCCAGAAGCAGGTGAGCGCTCAGAACTGAGCTGCGCAGCAGACAAGGGTGGTTTTATTGGGTCATTAAAGACTCTATTAGCTGCGCATAACATTGCGGTTAGCGAGCGCGAAATGGGAGCTTGGATAGGGGGGCTAGCAAAGGGTGCATGGTCCCAGCCAGCAGCGGTAGTGGCGCCAGCGAGCGCGAGCGAGGCGCTAGCGAGCTTGCGCGCGCCCGAGCCGGTAGTCAACGCAATTGCAGCAGTTGGGAATAACACTGTGGGAGTTACCGACGCAGCCATGAGACCTATAGTCCTCTGCTCGTTGGATAATTTAGGTGCACACCTTCCACAGGATGTAAAGGAAAAGATCTGGAGGAGGGAATTTATAGAGTTGTTTTCCCTTCTCCCTATGTCTAGGCAAACAGACCTGGCCGAGAGGGGCCCCAGGGAGGGGAAATCCTTTGCTAGGCTACCCAGGACGTTTGATACCTGGCTGCAAGCATTTTCTATTTGGGCTTGCGTACTGTGTGAGCGGCACCCTGAACAGAGTTCGGGATTGTTCGTTTACATAGACGAAATTCGGAATGCTCACAAGGTTTATGGGGGTACGGCCTGGTGGCGGTACGATGAGGAATTCCGGCAATACTTGGCCTCAAGGCCAAGTATGGCGTGGAGTGACAAAGCGGTGGCGTATTGGCTAAACATCATGACACCCATGAGAGTCACGACGCCCTTTCGGAGCGGGGCCGGTGGAGCTAAGGGCCCCACCCACGCCTCAGGAGCAGGTCTTAAGACCTGTTTTTCGTACAACGAGGGGGTCTGCAGATGGGCACCTAACTGCAGGTTTAAGCATGCATGCTCAAATTGCGGAGGTGAACACCCCCTGTCTAGATGCGGTAGACCCAAAGAGGGAGGCAGGGGCGAACCTCCCGCAAAGGGGCAGGACGCCCATACGCCTCCCCGCCATGCTGCCGTGGCTAAAGCGCTACGGTAAATTGGCAGGCACCGCTGAAGCGGCGCGCCTGTTGGAGGACGGGTTCCGAGAAGGATTCCGGATTCCATGTGGGGTCGACATTCAAGGTTTTCTTGTCCCAAACCTGAAGTCGGCTAGGGATTTCCCAGGGGTAGCTAAAGCTAAGGTGCTTAATGAGGTAAAATTGGGGAGGATGGCTGGGCCATTTGCGGCCCCGCCCATCCAGGGATTAGTTGTGTCTCCACTTGGGGTGGTCCCCAAGAAGGAGAAGGGTAAATTTAGATTGATCCAGCATCTCTCCTACCCCAGAGGTCGTTCGGTAAACGATGGCATATCAAAAGACCAGGCTACTGTGTCTTACGAGTCATTTGACCGGGCGGTCGACCTGGTGAGGAGGGAGGGCCAGGGGGCCCTTATGGCGAAAGTGGACATCGAGGCAGCATTCAGATTGCTCCCCGTACACCCGTCAAGCCATCGGTTGCTGGGGTGCTTCGTAGACGGAAGTTACTTCGTCGACTTATGTTTACCCATGGGATGCTCGATATCCTGTGCTTACTTCGAGGCCTTCAGCAAATTTTTACAATGGGTTGTGAGCATCGAGGCGGGGTACAAGAGTGTTACCCATTACCTGGATGACTTCCTTTTTGTTGGCCCAGCGAGAAACGACGCTTGCCGTTTCATGCTGGAGGTGTTCACCGAAATCTGTACAGAATTCGGGGTACCACTGGCCCATAACAAGAAGGAGGGCCCTACGGAACAATTGACTTTTCTAGGGATTCGGATCGACTCCTGCAAAATGGAGTGCAGTCTTCCCTTAGAGAAGGTGGAGGACATGCAAGCCGAGATTACGGCGCTACGGGGTGCACGGAGGGTGACCCTGCTGCGCCTGCAATCAATATTGGGGAAGTTGAACTTCGCGTGCAGAATTATCCCCATGGGGCGGATATTCTGTAGACGGATGTCGCTGGCTACGGTAGGGATTGCGAAGCAGCATCATTTCCTAACAGTCTCTAGGGCCATGCGTGACGATGCAAGGGTATGGGCGATGTTCCTTGCAGATTTTAACGGGCGGGTGGTCCTTCAAAAGGAGGGCACCACCAGCGCAGAGCTAGACCTTCACACCGATGGTTCTGGACCGATCGGTTGTGGGGCGTATCTCCAAGGGAGATGGTGCGCTGCGGCATGGCCGGAGGAATGGGAAGAGGCGGGTTTACTGCTGAACCCTACATTCCTGGAGCTGTTTCCTATGGTGGTAGCAGTGCACTTATGGGGTCCTTGTTTCAGGGACAGGCGAGTCATTTTCCATTCGGGTAATAAGGGGTTGGTTGAAGCCGTGAACAACATCACGGCGGCATCCATACCAGTGATTAGATTGCTCAGGCATCTTGTGCTATGTTGCCTTCGCTTGAACATATGGTTTCAAGCAAGACACGTGACAAATGTGGATAACGGAATTGCTTACGCCCTCTCTCGGTTTCAGGAGGATCGATTCAGGGCGCTGGCTCCTCGTGCGAACGCCCTGGGGGAGCACATCCCCGAGGAGCTCTGGGAGATTGGAGCTGTCAGGTAAGAGACTCGTGAGACAGTCTGTTGCCCCAGCGACGTGGAACGCTTATAGACGCGTGTGGGCAAAATGGGATAGTCTAGTGGCACTGGCAGGTGGTGCCACGACGGAGGACAAGAGCGTAGGGATCCTGCTTTGGTACCTGCTGCGGTAGTAGGGAGACAGGTCACGGCGCTTGCTTTTATGTTTAAGCTTGCTGGGCAGAGGGACCTTACTAAGGAGTTTCTAGTGCGCAAGGTGGTGCACGGAATGTTCAGCGGTGCGCAAAGGCCAGATAGTAGGCGGCCAATAACATTTGCGCTGTTGCTGAGATTGGCTCAGGAGTTGGTGGTGGTTTGCAGGGACCCCTTTGAATCTCTACTTTTCCGAACGGCTTTTTCCCTGGCGTTCTTCAGAGCGTTTAGGATAGGGGAGTTAGTCGCGAACAGTAGACACGGTTCGGGGGGTCTGCAATTGGTGGATACCTGCCTCAGGGAAGGTACGGTGGTATTGTGGTTGCGGAGGTCAAAGACCGACCAAGTGGGTAAAGGAAGAGAAGTGGTTCTGCATCAGGTTGGCACGGAGTGTTGCCCATATGCATGTGTAGTGGAGTACCTTAAGCAGCGACCGGTGGGACGGTGTTCGCTGCTGGTACACGCCGATGGAACGGCACTGTCTACGTATCAGTTTAAAAGAGTTTTAAAAAGCGCACTGCATCGGCTCGGTTTCAAGCAGTCTGACTTTGGGACACACTCCTTTCGGATTGGAGCTGCCACTGAAGCGGCTAGGTTGGGGTTGCCCGACGCGACAGTAAAGCGCATCGGGAGGTGGGACTCAGACCGTTTTCGTTCCTATGTACGGCCAAATGCAGTGGTTTAATGGTGTTGCTTTCTACTTTCAGGGGAACAGAAGCAACTATGGATTGTGGGCCATTCATACGTGTACTGGGCCCATAGGTTAGCCGCAGTTACCGAAGAAAAGGCACAACTGGGCTTTCCTGTTACGGACTTACGCGTAAGGTGGTGTGGCATTCGGGGTCTGCGATGGGCGCAGCTCGACGGTCTCTTGGAAACGTACGCGCAGCGTTACGGTCAGCCCAGTGTTATAATTCTTCACGCCGGCGGGAACGATTTGGGGACAGTTCCCATGAGACGAATGCTAAAGGTGATGAGACGAGACATCGAGAAATGGGTGAAGAAGTTCCCTGGCACGTTCCTTATCTGGTCTGAGATGATTAAGAGAAGATCATGGCGTAATGCGCGCGACCCAGTATGCTTAGATAAGGCTAGACAGAAGATAAACCAGCAGATTGCGAGCTTTGTGAGAAAACAAGGTTTCACTGCCATCCGGTATAAAGATTTCGAACCGGTTGGCGCAGATGATTTTTTCGCAAAGGATAAGGTTCATCTTACGGAAATAGGGTATGAGTTGATGATGTTGGAGTTTAGGGAGAGTGTTTTGCGGGCCTTGGCTTTAATGTCTAGCAGGGGGGGATCGCAGCCTCGGGAGGCGTCCCTCGCATGCTCCGTGGCGGGAGGTGAGTTGCCCGGCCCACTGGCCTAAGGGGGCGATGGCCCCACCTCACAGGGCGTGCTTAAAGATAAGCATTGGGGCTTTGGGCAGGGCTCAAAGCGTGAGGTCACTGTTCGTGGCCGGGCTCCTCCCCCGGAAGGAAAGGACTAAATTAGTCATTTAAATAAGTTACGGTTGTTTGTTTACATTGTTCAAAATAAAGCTGTGGCCCGTTGTTTCTCCCAACTCAAGTTGTCGTGTCAGTTATTCCATCAACTAGCCTAAATGGATCATGCATGGGTCATGAACGACGCGGAGGCTGCACAGGCTCCCTGGGTCAGCCTGTAGCGTCACGTGACCCAGCGGAGCCTGTGAGGCTATTAGCCAATCAGGAGCGTCGGGGGGCGTGTCGGAAGCCCGTTTCGTGCCATTGAACACAGCAGCGCGGTCTCCCGACTGGAATCCCACCCACCCACCCTGTATTTTGTTGTTAACAGATGTTATGGTTTATTCTTTAAAAAAAAAAAAAAAAAAAAAAGTATATATAATATATATAATATAAATAAGAAATATTGAAATTAATATATAATTTTTGGTTAAAGAATTCGGAGAAGTGGCTATTGTATGTTGTGTATTGTTAATTTATGTCTGTGCGGCGGGAGGTGAGTTGCCCGGCCCACTGGCCTAAGGGGGCGATGGCCCCACCTCACAGGGCGTGCTTAAAGATAAGCATTGGGGCTTTGGGCAGGGCTCAAAGCGTGAGGTCACTGTTCGTGGCCGGGCTCCTCCCCCGGAAGGAAAGGACTAAATTAGTCATTTAAATAAGTTACGGTTGTTTGTTTACATTGTTCAAAATAAAGCTGTGGCCCGTTGTTTCTCCCAACTCAAGTTGTCGTGTCATTTATTCCATCAACTATCCTAAATGGATCATGCATGGGTCATGTAACCTATCAGGACAAGTGACAAAAGAGCAATTGCAGACTGCCTGTATTTAAAGTAATATTTGTGCACTGCAAATCAATTATTTCTCATACTGAAAAACTTTTGTTATGTTTAAAATTAATCATTTTTTTTATTGAAAAAAAAAAAAACGGTAACTTGCACTAGTATGACATATTTATACAAAATCTTACAAAAAGGAGCAGTAAAGAAATTGAATGATTACATATTATAGCACAAACAGTATTTACTAAAATGTCCATTAGTTAGTGTGTAGTCCAGCTCCTGGGCTTTCAGGGTTTTCATTTTTGAGGTTAAAGAAAGAAAAAAAGAAATGACAGGGGAAGGGAAAGGAGAGAATGGACTGTGCAGATTAGGAACATCGCAGAGGAGGTCAGGTAACAAAAAATAAAAATAATAATACAGGAGGGGGGTTTCACATGAAAATTATAGGCAGTACTAAATTAGTTTCTAACTAAACTGCTTCAAACAGAACATTATGATGACAAAATGTTAAAAGGGTTAATCTGGCCAAACTGTGTGAGCACTTTCTCTTTAGAGGTATAAGGAAAGGTATCAAAGAGATCATCAAAGCAGATTACTCATTATGATAACAGCCACTCTAATAAAGAATTATAATAACTAGTAGCTAGTCGTATGACCTCTTCTTAAACTAAAAGTTAAGGATTAGTTTCAGGTCATTGAAGCATTCTGGCAACAAGCCATCATGGGTCCAAAGACAGCTCCTGCTACAGGATACAAGAGCATGGAGGTGGTTACATAAGCACTAGGGCAGCATTGCTGAAAGAATCAATAAAAAGGTAGAGGTTCTAGCAAAGTCGCAGTCTACATATGCACAGGGTTGGGAAACATAACTTTCAATCTATTATGAAAATAAACCCTTTTCAACCCATTACTCTCCCAATGAGAGATGATCTTGGAAAGTAAAGAAAAGTGTCAATGAAGCCATATCATCATCCAGTTGATCCATACTCATGTTTGCTGATAATACCGAATCTGATTCCATGTTAATATCATGCTGCAACATGTGGGTCTCACTGCCTGGGGGGCAGCTTGGGTTCATAGTAAAATGTTACTTCTGTTTATCAGAGCTGACTGAATAGACTTCTGTAATGACTTTTATAATGATAAAGCTTAGTGCTGTACATAAATGGCAGTGAGGATGACAGCTTACATGAAATCAAGATCCTGAAGAAGTCCTTTTCCTGCCATGCTGGCAGAGATTTCTTGCTAGGCCTCAATGTTGACACAGGCTTCTAGACCAAAACTGCTTGTGTTATTGAAAAATACTGGTATGGTTAAGTTCTAAGCAGTGTCCGGAAACCTACTGTCTCAATAATATTGCTTGATGGCTGAAATAGAAGCTGATTTTAAGCGGATCATGAACAGCCCTCAGCACAGCTTTCCAGCATGGCAGTTCAAAATGTATCATTTTTAATGCATACTTGACATTTTAGACTAAAGTAGCTTTTTCAATAATATCCAAGTTCTTTATTTATAAAAGTAGACCTAGTGGTGTACTAGCACAATAGAAAAAGAAATTTGACTTTAAAAATACTATGTTAAACTTGTATACATGAATGAACATTCAGGAACAACAGGAAATACATTGAAACCCAAGCCTTTGGTCATTCACTGAAATATTACCGTATTTATCGGCGTATAACACGCACTTTTTCTCCCTGAAAATAGGGGGCAAATGATAGGTGCGTGATATACGCCGATATTCCCTCCCCCCTCCTCATCCTCAACCTCCCTCCTCATTCTAAACCCCCCTCCGCATTCTAACCTCCCCTCCTCATTCTAACCCCCCTCCTACTCAACCTAAACCCCCCTCCTCAACCTCAACCCCCCTAAATATCTCCCCCTCACTTACCTGCTTCTGCTCCGGCCTCCGCTCCACTCCTTGACCCGGCGCGCATGTGACATCACATGTGCGCCACATCATTAGCATATACCGGAGCAGAAGCAGGTGAGGGGGAGGTATTTAGGGGGGTTTAGGTTGAGGAGGGGGGGTTTAGGTTGAGGAGGGGGGATTAGAATGCAGAGGGGGGTTTAGGTTGAGGAGGGGGGTTTAGGAGGGGGTAGAGGATAGGGGGGTTGAGGAAGGAGGATGAGGATGGGGGGGTTGATGAGGGGGGTTGAGGGGGGGTTTGAGGATGGGGGGGTTGAGGGGGGGTTTGAGGATGGGGGGGTTGAGGAGGGGGTTTGAGGAGGGAGGTTGAGGAGGGGGTTGAGGATGAGGAGGGAGGTTGAGGATGAGGAGGGGGGTTGAGGATGAGAAAAGGGGTTGAGGTTGAGGAGGGGGTTGAGAAAGGAGGATGGGGGTTGAGGGGGGCTTTGAGGAGGGAGGATGAGGAGGGGGTTGAGGATGGGGGGGTTGAGGAGGGGGTTGAGGATGAGGAGGGAGATTGAGGATGAGGAGGGGGGTTGAGGATGAGGAGGGGGTTGAGGATGAGGAGGGGGTTGAGGAAGGAGGATGAGGATAAGGGTTGAGGAGGGAGGTTTGAGGATGGGGGGGTTGATGGGGGTTTGAGGAGGGGATTTGAGGAGGGAGGTTGAGGAGGGGGTTGAGGAGGGAGGATGAGGAGGGAGGTTGAGGATGAGGAGGGGGGTTGAGGATGAGGAGGGTGGTTGAGGATGCGGAGGGAGGTAGAGGAGGGGCGTTGAGGTTGAGGAGGGGGTTGAGGAAGGAGAATGAGGATGGGGGGGTTGAGGAGGGGGTTGAGGATGGGCAGGTCGAGGCGGGAGGATGAGGAGGGAGGATGAGGAGGAATGTTAAGGTTGAAGATTTTGCTTCAAAGTTCTTTATTTGAAATTTAATTTTTTCCCCTGAAATTTCCTTCTTAAAATGAGGTGCCTGTTATACGCCGGTGCGTGTTATATGCCGATAAATACGGTATATTTCTCACGGGCATATTTTCCTGTAAAATAGATAATTGTAGCATATTATGATCAATAATTTGAAATCTGCATAGTTTAAACCAGCAGTATATGTATGCAACAATATAGAAATGGAATGTGTCCCAATGCCATTGGCATTTTAAGGTTTTTTTTGTAAAAAATACCCTATGCCTATTATTTATAGACAAACATTGCCATGGCAAGTATTATATATAACTGCTAATTCATTGTATAAGAAGGATGAATCATGAAGCATCTGCACAGTACAGCATGCTTTCTTGAGCTAGTGCTAAAAGAAGACTTGATAACAAGCATACCAATTTACAGGCCACAGCTACAATGGCACACCATATAATATGGTACCTGGCGTATGATTTTCAATATATAAAGAAGTTGTGGAACTGGAATAAGAAAACATGGCTGCCAATAAAGAATGAGGTGATGAGATTGATTGTAATTAAGGTTATTTAATAAAATGTGGATATAATGTAGGTGATTTACAGGAATATAGGGAGAAGAGAAGTGTGGCTTGTTCAGATGGGATAACAGACAAAAAATGGGAGAAGTGTTGAAAACTCAGTTTGTAGTTCAGATGAAGGGTGTTGCATGGGATTACAAGAAATATAATGTGTGGAATTTAAAGGACCACTGTGAAGAACTACACTTGAAAATGTGCAACATGTTTTTAGAATGTAAAAGATCAATAATATAGTCTCTAATTTATTATGTTTTATATGTGTTTAGGCTGCTGTGGAACATGAAACTGGTGGAAAACGAGGCTGAGCAAAGCCAGGCACGCAGAATTTAGAAAATACACAACGGCAAAGACAGTAACACTTACACCAAAAACGCCAGGCCTTCAGCGCGTAACATGCAAACATTCAGAGGAGAAACACACAGGGAAGGGACAGGGGGAGATTGTGGAAAGAGACATATGGCATTCCCAAGCACAAAACTTGCAGGTTAACGAAACCTGCAATGAGCGGCCCGTACAGTAGGCGGGAGGAAAGGCTCACAATGAGCTCCAAAGGCGCTCATTGTGTGCCACGAGATAAGCGCCGAAGGTGTTCATTTCGAGTCCCGCAATGAGCTCCGAAGACGCTCAGTGTGGGGCTCACGATAAGGTGATCAGGGCAAAGCAGGAAAGTATATAGACACAGACCCACAAATTTATATATTTATTTTTTCTTTATATTTAATATATATTTTATATGTGTACTGCGTTGTTGGAGGGGGTTCCTGAAGTGCAAAAAAATAAAAATTGTGCCTGCCCCCTCCAGGAGGGGGTGAGGGGGCACTTTTTTTTTTGCACCAGGGACCCCTGAGCACTAGCTTGCTACTGTGTGGCATCTCAATATTTTAAATTAGAGTAAATAAAAAAAAGAAGATTTGGCACAACACTACTGAAAGCTTGACTATCCCTGGATGGATGCTAGCGAGCATGGCTCACACTGCCCATTAACTATTTTTTCTGGCTTTCCCTAATGATGGATTATTATATCCTAAAACTAAATATACCTGTAAAGTCTATCTTACATTCTAATATGAGTGGTCCAGTATTCTGACAAAAGTTGCTCACTATATATGCTGTATTAATTAAAGCACATAAGCCCATTCAGCCTACCCTTCCATATGGCCCAGAATGCTTCAGTCACATGCCCACCAATCGTTATGGCTCCAAAGTAGACCAGGGACAAAGAGCTAATAAAACAATTAAATCCAATATTGAGACACACCAGTCTCCCAAATCAAAGGACAGATAACATAACAGAATGGGTGATATCATTCTCTATTATAATTCATCTAATACTGTCTTGTATCTGTATGCCCTGCTCTCCATCTTTTTATTATTATTATTATTATTATTATTATAGTTCATTTATAACGCGCCAACATATTCTGTAGCGCTGTACATAAATTAAGTTCAGACAAAGATAAATACAAATGAACAAATAGTAAAGCAAGGAGGGCCCTGTCTTTGAGCTAGGAATCCAATGTCCATGGTGCATTCCCAAAGTACTTATGATAGAAATTCGCAGACTTACAATCTAAGGTATAGTGAGTGGTAAAAGAGGGTAAGAGAGGCGATAAGCGTGTTAGGGTGGAAGGTGACACGCTTCTTAAAAGAGATGTGTTTTAAGTGAGGTTTTACATGTTTTAAGGCAAGAGGATAATCTGGTGGAGCGAGGCAAGGAGTTCCAGAGACTAGGGGCAGCAAAAGAAAAGTCCTGGAGGCGGGAGTGAGAGGAGGTGACAAGAGTTGTAGAAAGAAGAAGGTAATTAGCAGAAGGAAGAGGGCGGGTGGGGGAGTATTTGGAGATAAGAGCAGAGATGTATGGGGGAGCGTTATTGTTGAGGGCTTTGTAAGTTAGGGTCATGAGTTTAAATGTTATTCTTGAGGCTAAGGAAAGCCAGTGGAGTGATTGACAGAGAGGAGATGCTGAGACTGAACGTTGTGTATGGAAGATGGGTCTAGCAGAGGCATTCATAATGGATTGAAGTCGAGCTAGTCGGCTGGTGGGTAGGGCAAGAAAAAGCGAGCTGCAGTAGTCTAACCGAGAGATGATGAGAGAGTGTAATAGGATTCTTTTTGTGTCTTGTGTAAGATATTTACAAATTCTGGAGATGTTTTTTAGATTGAGAAGACAAGATTTAGTTAGTGATTGTATGTGAGGGATGAAAGACAGAGAACGGTCCAGGCGAACTCCTAGAAAATGTGCTTGGAAGGTGGGGGTGATGATGTTGAAGGATGAGTTAGAGATATTTGAGGAACTGACACTGTGGGAGAGGGAGGGAAGATTAGGAGGTCAGTTTTAGACATGTTGAGTTTGATATGGTGGGTGGACATCCAAGAGGATATACTAGAGAGACAGTTGGAGACGTGTGTTAGAAAAGAGGGGGATAGATCTGGTGCGGAGAGGTAGATTTGGGTGTCATCTGCATAGAGATGATAATGAAGCCCAAAAGAGTTTATTAGGGTACCAAGTGAGGATGTGTAGATGGAGAAGAGGAGGGGGCCTAGGACTGATCCTTGGGGTACACCAACAGACAGGGGTTGAGGAGAAGAAGAGGTGTCGGAGAAGGAGATTCTGAATGATTCATTTTGAAGGTATGATGAGAACCACGGGAGAGCAGTGTCTCAAATACCGAGGGAGAAGAGGATATGGAGTAGAAGTGGATGGTAGACAGTGTCAAAAGCAGAAGAGAGATCTAGAAGAAGAAGAATAGAAAAGTGACCTTTTGACTTGGCAGTGAGCAGGTCATTGGTGACTTTAGTGAGAGCTGTCTCAGTGAAGTGTTTTGGCCCGAAAGCCAGATTGGAAGGTGTCAAGAAGAGAGATAGAGGAAATGAAGTTGGTAAGGCAGTTATAGATGAGCCGCACCAGCAGTTTGGAAGCCAGGGGAAGCAGAGAGATAGTGCGGTAGTTAGATGCGACATCAGCGTCAGATGAGGGTTTTTTGAGGGTGGGTATAACTATGGCATGTTTTAGAGAAGATGGAAACATGCCAGTATTTAGGGAGAGGTTGAAAATATGTGTGCTAGTCACGCGTTTGTGATAGTGTGGTCCAAAGCACAAGTACTCGCAGACGGTATCCAAAAAATTATAAATCTTTATTTATGTCACCTATCAATCTCCTATTATAGGATTTGTCACTGAGGAAGCTGCGAACCACATCAGCGAAATGCGTCTGTCACTTATTTTATTGTAATCATCAATGGTTTTCACTACTGAAATTGAACAAATATCTTATTTTTAAAGATTTATTATTTTTTGGATACCGTCTGCATATCACGAATGCGTGACTATCACAAGACACCAGACTGAGTAGGCGTATACACTACTGTACATCTATCCTGTGCCGACCCATAATACACATTGGGCATTTGGCACATAGTATATGACATACTATCTCAGAACTGATTAAAGAGAATCAGATACACCACGGATCGTGCGCTATACAGTCTTACCCCACTTTCTTCTCTTGCATACATATAGGACACCGGCATGAACAGTGTCTTGGGAGACAGCGGCACATCTGCACACTGTATATTAGTCGTATCCCCGCCCTACACATCAAGTTACCGTGATGCTCAGCGGAACATTGTAACCACCACTGGAAGATCTACCCAAGCGCTTAGGCCTATCAGATTGTGCTCTCATTGAATCCAATCACCAATCCCTTACAGCCCTATTCTATTGCCCTAGTAATGAAAATTTCTGCTACGTAAAGTCAGTTTGCAATTGCCACATATTCTATTAGCTACTCGCAAACCTATTATGAGTAGACCACCCGTAAATCCTAGCTGAAAACTCCAATGGTTTTAGCACATCTCACATTTCACAAATGCTAACCAATTAATGTTACACAAAATCGATACTCTAACAGACTTGCAGCTCTTATTCGCAATTACAGTGCCTAAAATTCACCCCATTTGACTTTTTACCTATTTTGTTACATTACAGCCTTAAGTTTAATGTTTTGTTAATCTAATTTTTATGTGATGGATCAGAACACAATAGTCTAAGTTAGTGAAGCGAACTGAGAACAATATATATATAAAACATTTTTTTAGAAATAGAAAAAAGAAAATTGGCATAAAAAGCTCTGGTGCAACCAATTACCTTCAGAAGTCACATAATTAGTGAAATGATATCCACCTGTGTGCAATCTAAGTGTCACATGATCTGTCATTACATATACACATCTTTTTTGAAAGGCCCCAGAGGCTGCAACACCTAAGCAAGAGGCACCCTTAACCAAACACTGCCATGAAGACCAAGGAACTCTCCAAACAAGTAAGGGACAATGTTGTTGAGAAGTACAAGTCAGGGTTAGGTTATAAAAAAATATCCAAATCTTTGATGATCCCCAGGAGCACCATCAAATCTATCAGAACCAAATGGAAAGTACATGGCACAACAGCAAACCTGCCAAAAGACGCCGCCCATTAAAACTCATGGACCCAGGAAGGAGGGCATTAATCAGAGAGGCAGCACAGAGACCTAAGGTAACCCTGGAGGAGCTGCAGAGTTCCACAGCAGAGACTGGAGTATCTGTACATAGGCCGACAATAAGCCGTACGCTCCATAGAGTTGGGCTTTATGGCAGAGTGGCCAGAAGAAAGCCATTACTTTCAGCAAAAAACAAATTGGCACGTTTTGCGTTTGTGAAAAGGCATGTGGGAGACTCCCAAAATGTATGTAGGAAGGTGCTATGGTCTGATGAGGCTAAAATAGAACTTTCCGGCCATCAAAGAAACGCTATGTCTGGCGCAGACCCAACACATCACATTACCCAAAGAACACCATCCCCACAGTAAAACCTGGTGGTGGATGCATCAAGTTGTCGGGATGTTTTTCAGCAGCCGGGACTGGGAAACTGGTCAGAGTTGAGGGAAAGATGGATGGTGCTAAATAGAGGGATATTCTTGAGCAAAACCTGTACCACTCTGTGCGTGATTTGAGGCTAGGACGGTGGTTCACCTTCCAGCAGGACAATGACCCCAAACACACTGCTAAAGCAACCCTTGAGTGGTTTAAGGGGAAACATGTAAATGTGTTGGAATGGCCTAGCCAAAGCTCAGACCTCAATCAAATAGAAAATATGTGTTCAGACTTAAAGATTGCTGTTCACAAGCACAAACCATCCAACTTGAAGGAGCTGGAGCAGTTTTGCAAGGAGGACCAGGCAAAAAATCCCAATGGTAAGAGGTGGCAATCTCATAGAGACTTATCCAAAGCGACTTGGAGCAGTGATTGCCGCAAAAGGTGGCTCTACAAAGTATTGACTTTAGGGGGGTGAATAGTTATGCACATTTACTTTTTCTGTTATTTTGTCCTATTTGTTGTTTACTTCACAATAAAAACAAAATCTTCAAAGTTGTGGACATGTTCTGTAAATTAAATGATGCAAATCCTCAAACAATCGATGTTAATTCCAGGTTGTGAGGCCAGGGGGGGTGAATACTTTTGCAAGACACTGTATCTTCAAGCTCTCAAATGTCAAAAATATTAGTAGTAACAGTACTGAAGAAGACTCACAAGGCCATTTTCAATCAAATTAGAGCTTTAACTTTTAAACACAGAATACTGTACTTTAAAAATATAGGAAAGCAAATAAAAAGAACAGAACAGTCTCAAACCCACAAATATGGATCCCGTGACTTATGGACTTAATATATATCATGGAACCCCTATGGACTAGAACAGATACTTTAATACATTTTATTGATTTCTACATTGCTGTATTGTGAGTCTAATCACTAAATGTACTTCTTGACAATAATTCATTTGTAGTCTCTGAGTGAAGTTTAAGTATAAACTCCATGTTTTACTTAAGTCATGATGACGGTCTCATTTACTATTGGCTGTGTCTAAGAAGTAAATTACAGGCTTGCTTAAAAATTGTCAGATCATATGATCATGTCCCCTGAAATCTGACTTAAAAAGGCAGGGTTTAAGAGTTCAGCCTTGCAGTCGGAAATTTGCAAGCTTAAGAGTACATCTAAACCTTTATTTAAAAAAAGCAACTATATCCCAATTTGTGAGTTTTACACATTTGCGAACAGATAATAAAATATGGCCCATGGTGTACTAAAATAATCTTAAGATCTAAAAGAAATGGTCTCAGCTTCGAAGTACCCTGATCAAATGGAGAGTAATGGAGGATAACATTCCAGCTTATATTTTCAGAAATAAAAGCTTTCTAATGTCCTGTCCCTTACCCTGCTACCACCATTGGAGAAAACCGTATGAGTAAGTTATTTATTAGTGTAATGGTTTGTTCAGCTGTATCCATGTATGGGCTCAAATCTCTTTTTGTCATTTCTCCAATTGCACTTATTACAGACAGATGTGATTATTCCTTCACATTCTTATGTACACATTTGTTACTTTGCAATAACTATATGATTTTTTTATGGTAAATCCTACACTCATTTTGTACCATCTAATTTATTATGCAAGATCAGAAGCCAAATGGAGTGTTTACTGAGAAAATCAATTACAACATAGGGTAAGGTTAATAGTTATGCATGAGCAAAGCGAGAAGCTGAAACATTTTGGCTGATTTAATGGACTTGTTATGCACAGCAGTTACCAAACCCTTTCCACAAGGTGCATATGGATGTATCTGAGAAAATCAATATCTTACTGAACTACTGACTGACTGTGAACTATGGTCAAACAAATACATCTTAAAATCCTGAATGCTAGGAGTGCCCTGAAGCACAGCATTGGAAACACATAGTCCAAATTCAATGTATAGAAAACAATGTTTTAGCTCATGGAATAAAGCAGTAGTTCCCAACCTGTCATTCAAAGAACACTGACAGGTCAGGATTTATATATTTCACTGTTGCAGTGCTAATCAGCTGGTGTGCCTTGAGGACTATGGAGGATACTGCACAGTTTTTCTCATTAACCCTTCAACCTATGTTGTCATAAACCCTCTCATAGTTGATAAAAGATAGTAGGATAAAAGAGCTATAAAATCATGAGTAGCAAGTCTCACTGAACGAAATATGATTTTGCAATTGAGGTAATTAATCTGGAAATGTTTTGAAATAAGTATATACAGAATTGTTTTGCAATACTTAAACTGACTAAGAAAGCATTGTGACATTTTTGTTTTGTGAGGCATGTCCTAGGAACTACCTGAGCCATCTACAAGTGAAACAATTTTACAGCAATCTGTCCAATGTGCAAATTCTGTTAGCACATACAGGCAAATAGGTTTAATCACATAAATATCCCTAAATAACTAAATAATTTTTTATGCAAAAACTCAAATCCAACAAGTTACCTTGTTGATATCCTAACATATACAAAATGTAGAAACCAAAATACAGATCATGGGCCACATTCAACTCCAGGCCCGTAACTCGATTGCAGACAGTGATTGATAGTTGCAGGCTCCAGTTCCCCTCCGTTTGCGAGACTATTCTATTGCTCAAGGTCGCAAGTTGCGGTCTTAAAGCCAGCACTGTAAACCATGCACTGGTTCGGAGCAGATGAGGGTGGAAACACAACCAATTAAGCAAGACACGTAACCTCCCATTTGAAATCAGCCAATAGGAAACGAGACTGTCCAAATTACGGCAGTAAAACATGGAGGTTACCTGTCATTCAATTAGAATCGCGGGTCCCATATGCGATCAAACTCGCAAGACATAGAAAATAAAGAATTATGAAAATGAATGCCAATACTGTTCTAGTCCATATATGTGGCCTGATATGTATTAACTCAATTATAACGAAGATCGATTTAACCCCGAAATAACACATAAAATTAAAGTTTATTTCCTGACAATTTGTGGCCTTGAGACTGTTGTACAATTAATTCTGATGTATTTAATTGCTTTCGCTGTCATTTACATTGCAGTAATATTTTTTATTTGCATTTACAGTGCTATGAATATGTGATTAAACTCATTGCAGGTCCTCTTGAGCACATGTAGAATTTCCTCTTCCATTTGCCATTTACCAGTGTGGATACTTTTGCGAGCTTGGGGAAGTTTAGCAATTGAATAGCGATTTGTGACTTAAGCCTTGCGAAAGTGACAGATCAAAGGCTTCTGAAGGCTGTAAGTTACGAGTTAGATGGATTTTGCAAAAAGACGCCAATTAAATAGTAAAATAGCTTGCGACCTCACTTACGGGTTACCGGATCTCAAATTCAGCCAATTGAATGTGGCCCCAAGTTAGGATAACTTATGTACTGCTCTTGTGCTACCAAAAGTTGGATAGAGTCCCTGTAATAAATAAATTACAATCTCAATATACCATATCCTGTGTTTATGAAGAACATTTTAATTTTGTGTCCTTGGTTTAAATCACTTCATTTCATTTCAAAAGTGTCTTAATGAAACTTTTAATGGAAAGCATCCATTATTAGATAAACCTCAGAAACCTTTTTGGCACTGGATTCCTAATGCATAAAACTAATCTTTAAGTCACAGGCTTGAATCCAACAGTCTGGGGTGATAGTGGAAGCAATCAGTGTTCTTATCAGTGTCCTTACAGCACCTGGAATTATTGCTCACTGTCTGAGACAACATTTCTAGCGTCTAGGACTTCATTCAATTCCTCATTCGTAAAGTTACACAAGCAAAAAGTGCTCAGTAACATTCCCTAGCTATTCTATCCACCCCTAGCAGCATGATTACGAGTGTGCTACTCTCAACGACTGGAATTAACCCTACTCGCAATATTACACCTTAAATTCCCACTGTTTTTCAGCAATATCACAAGTTGCTTTTGCTCAAAAAAGCTACTCAATTCCAAATTATTAACAACTCGTAATATTACTGATTCTTCCTAAAAAATGTACAAGTATTATAGAACACCCACAAAGGCATAAAATTGCCTTTACGCCTGCCCCCCCCCCCCCCCAATCATTGTCAATCGCGCCCTTCTCCTCTCTATCCTCTCTAACCCAATCGCTTGATTCCGCGATCCCCCATCTACAAATTCATGGGGGTCCATTGAAACTCTCATGGCACCTAACATTTAACCTAGTGTCATGGGGTCCTAATGGACCCTGTGTTACAAATAGTTAACCCATCAAGAAACAATGTGGCACTCTAACACTACACAGAAATAAAAAAAACATTACAAATCCCCAATAAATGACAAAAAAGACAATAAAATGTAAAAAATACATTTAAAATAAAAAATAAAAAAAACACATATAAAACAAAAAATATCACAATAAAATAAAAAACAATTAACCCTGTAAAAGGGTGGGAGAGGTAGAGGGCGGGAGAGGCTCGCAATAAGGGCCAAAGTCGCTCATTGCGAGGCGCGTGATGAGCGCCAAAAGTGCTCATCGCGAGGCCAGTAGAGGGGGAGAGGCTCCCATTGTGTGGCAAACAGCATTGCCAGGCTTCAAATTTTATTGCCGTCATTTTTGACGAGCAAGTTGCTTGTCTTGTTAATCCTTTCAAGGCTGCTGGGACCATACTCACCAAGAAAACAATTGGTGACACACTATGCCGTGAAGGACTGAAATCCTGCAGCGCCCGCAAGGTCCCCCTGCTTAAGAAAGCACATGTACAGGCTCGTCTGAAGTTTGCCAATGAACATCTGAATGGTTCAGAGGAGAACTGGGTGAAAGTGTAGTGGTCAGATGTAGTGGTCAGATGAGACCAAAATCTATCTCTTAGGGATCAACTCAACTCGATGTGTTTAGAGGAGGTGTTTTTCTGCTAAGGGGACAGGACAACTGCACCCCATCAAAGGGACGATGGACGGGGCCATGTACCGTCAAATCTTGCATGAGAACCTCCTTCCTTCAGCCAGGGCATTGAAAATGGGCCGTGGATGGATATTCCAGCATGACAATGACCCAAAACACACAGCCAAGGGAACAAAGGAGTGCCTCAAGAAGAAGCACATTAATGTCCTGGAGTGGCTAGACCTTAATCCCATAGAAAATCTGTGGAGGGAGCTAAAGGTTCGAGTTGCCAAACATCAGTCTCAAAACCTTAATAACTTGGAGAGGATCTACAAAGAGGAGTGGGACAAAATCCCTCCTGAGATGTGTGCAAACCTGGCGGTCCACTAAAAGAAACGTCTGACCTCTGTGATCGCCAACAAGGGTTTTGCCACCAAGTACTAAGTCGAAGGGGGTCAAATACTTATTTCCCTCATTGACCTGCAAATCAATTTATAATGTTTTTGAAATGCGTTTTTCTTGTTTTTTTTTTTTTTTTGAGTCTGTCTCTCACTGTTATAAAATACACCTACCATTAAAATAATAGACTGATTATTTCTTTGTCAGTGGACAAACGTTCAAAATCAGCAGGGGATCAAATACTTCCGCCCCCCCTCCCCCAAAATGTACATAAATATATATATATATATAAATTATGATAATTACTATTTTAAGGCTAAATAGACCAATAAACTCTATACACCAAAATATTTTTTGAAAACATAATTTATTTGTAAAGCACCTAACATTAGTTGCTGTGTAAGAAAAGAACACAAAACCATTTTTAAAGTCCTTCCTAAGATAATTTCTGCTATTTTGAAAACTGAGTGTTTTTTTAATCTAAATCAATTTCTGTTACACAGAAAAAAGTGTATCAAATGATATTAATCATTTATGTCAGCATTGGTGCTAGAGTAGAAAGGGCTGGGGATTTTTGTTGGTCCTCTTGGTATTTGACTTCAACTCCTTCCCCTGCACATAATCAGAAGTAGGCAGTTTGCAATTACAATGGCAAGCCGGCTTCTGAAGAAATGTAAATCCCCCACACACAACATACAGTACAGTTTTATGGATACCTCCAGGTTCCAATATATTTATATATTTGTATCATACAACAGTCTTTTAAGAAATATTTTTTCTAATCCTCACTTTTTATCTTGATATCACAAGCAATTTTTACCACCACAGCTCTCACTCCACTTGCAAAACTCTTAATCACAACTTGTCCCAAGCAAATATGTATCTATATCATACATTATATTGTGAATCAGTAACAATAACTAACAATCACAACACAAATATTAGTCACATATTTTTATTTTAAATTAGTTTATAAAGAAAAAGATAAATAATAAATAACATCTAACAAATCCCAAACATGTTAATAAAACTGTATAAGTAACAATCAATATCATTGCTTTAATAAATTCACCAATAATACAGTCAATTATAAATAACTTTCATAGTTACAAAAGTTCACTATGATATTAAATTAGCAACTTATTAAGATAAGAACATCATACCCTGTTTATGAAAATACTTTACTATTTAAAAATCATTATATTATGTCTATTATATTATGTCTATATTTTGTTTAAGGGATATGGTGTTAAGCTATTAGAGAAAAGTATGATTCCATATTTATCCACAACAATAGCTACATGTTTCCTTAATATATAAATACTAATTGTGCATTTTCTAGCTTTGGGGATGTAATATATGGTTCTAGTCAGAGTAGTTAGATTTACCCTAACAGCCTAAGGGGTAAATGGTGGCCCCCCACGGCTACCACATATATAGCATCAAGTCACTATAATAGTATAGATAGCAGCACTGATTAGCAGGGGGTAAGTGGGCAGTCCCCAGCTCCACCATAATAGATAGTTAGGGATCATCCCCTTCAAATTTAATTTAAAGGAACCTTTAATATTATATTTCTTTTGCACTCACAAGTAGTAATATTTAATCACTTATTGCACTAGCACTTTAATATTCACTGCCTGGAATTATTTTTTCCTCTCACATAGCTACTAAATTATCTAATATCTATTAAGATATTAACCAAGTATCTATTCATCTTTGGGTCATACGCTTTATATGCAAAGACAATTCGAAATAAAAGGACACAGTGTATTATATCAACATTAGTGACAATATAGTGAATATATAGACTGATTTATTATAATCAACACGGAGGAAGAAGTTTAGTGTGTCATACTTGTTTTAAATATGTTTTAAATCTTTATTTTTAAACACATTAATACAAATTATATGTTTTAAACTATTTTTTCTGATTTACCTTATCTATTAAATAGAGGCATTTACCTAGATTCAAAAGGGTGTCTTTCTTTCCCTTTTTTTCTGATTAATTAGGAGTGGGCCACATGTGCCTTCAGGGCCGCCATTTTCACATGCCTAGTTTCCAGATTTCAGAAGCCAATTATTTATATTTACATGCTAAAGTGCACTGGAGTATAGTGATGCACTGCATGTGGTTTCCTGAAGCTGCATATTTGCCTTTCCCGAACCTCAATAAAAGTAATTAAAAACTTGAGAAGATAAATTTATCTTGCCTGTCAGTGTGTTATACAACATAAGCTAATAAAGTTAGTTCAGTAAATTGCTGCATTAAAAACGAATTACAAATAGATATCACGTATGCAACTCTACAGGTAATCCAATAAAAAGTCACTGCTCCATGTTATAGAGAAGGAGGTTTTGTAGCTCAATGTTAGTTTTTAATTTTGACATGCTTAAAGTAGTATATATTAATACTAATAATTTGTTTTCAGATAACAACAGAGAGATTAAGTGCTAAAGGTGAACTATGACACTCTGTATGTAAATATATATGGCAGCCCTACAAGAAAGAGGTGAATATTTATAATTATCGGCACTAAGAGACTCCAAAAAAATGGTGATATTTTAACGTAATTGAAAGGAAATGATCTTCAATACTCACATTAATTTAGGAATAAGTTAAGTGCACATCTAAAAGTAAAGGGCACCCACCAGAAAAAAAGTGTGTATTTATCTAGTGATATATGTTGCCACTTTTCCAATACATGTATGGTCAACAGCAAAATGTAATTAGGAACAGCAGTAAATAGAGTTTAGGTTTTATGATAAATACTTTAAGGGATATGGGAGTTTTGTGGATTTTACTAGGTATATAATATACTCTGTTTTATTAATAAGTGCTTATAAGCTTTGTTATTACTGCCTGCATGAGTGCTGCCGGCACTGGGGAGCTACAGCTCATTGAGGGAACCATGAATGCCAACATGTACTGTGGCATACTGAATCGGAGCATGATCCCCTCCCTTCGGAGACTGGGAGCAGGGCAGTAATCCAACATGATGAACGACCCCAAACACACCTCCAAGACGACCACTGCCTTGCTATAGAAGCTAAAGGTAAAGTTGATCGACTGGCCAAGCATGTCATCAGACCTAAACCCTATTGAGCATCTGTGGGGCATCCTTAAATGGAAGGTGGGGGGGGGGGGTGCAAGGTCTCTAACATCCACCAGCTCAGTGATGTCATCATGGCAGAGTGGAAGAAGACTCCAGTGGCAACCTGTGAAGCTCTGGTCAACTCCATGCCCATGAGGGTTAAGGCAGTGCTGGAAAATAATGGTGGCCACACAAAATATTGATACTTTGGGCTCAATTTGGACATTACCACTTAGGGGTGTACCCACTTTTGTTGCCAACCGTTTAGACATTAATTGCCGTGTGTTGAGTTATTTTGAGGGGACAGCAAATGTACACTGTTATGCAGGCTGTACACTTACTACTTTACATTGTAGCAGAGTGTCATTTCTTCAGTGTTGTCATATGGAAAGATATAATAAAATATGTACAAAAATGTGAGGGGTGTACTCACTTTTGTGAGATACTGTATACCATAACTGGAGCAAGGGCGTCATTGCTACAGTTACATTGCTTTATTTTATTGCCATGCAACTGCTAAGTTTGCATGACATTGATCCAGAAATCCTGTACCAGACTTTTGGTGTGGATAAAAGTTCCTATAATGCACTGTTAATGAATTAAGAGGGGCTCTCATCTTTATGGAAATAACTATAAGGACATTATCAGATTGTGGCTATATAAGACAATAGTGTCCAGTAGAATATTTACAGGTATGTGGTGATGCTTTATCTAATAGTAAAAAGATATACATTATTTATATAAAAGTTAAGGGTATAATATTGACCACTAATAATAATAGTAATATGGTGCCTCCAAGTGTCTAGATATGATAAGAGCACAATATAAGGACATGTAGTAAAAATTATAATAATATATACGGTATATATAGGGTTTCGTCACTACATATACCAGTGGCTGATGATACTTTGATTTGTGACCTAATGTTGGGGAAATCACTGCTTTATAGTCAAACTCAAGTACTTTATAGGCTCGCGTAGCGAGGTGAGCCGTTAAACTGCTCTGTTGCGTAGTGCGTACGACTTAGCGATGAGCGCCGCAGGCGCTCATTGCCCTGCAAGCCTCGCGTGGCGAGGCGAGCCGTTACTTCGTAGCACTTTGGCAATGAGCGCCGCAGGCGCTCATTGCAGGCGAGCCTCGCGTAGCGAGGCGAGCCGTTACTTCGTAGCACTTTGGCAATGAGCGCCGCAGGCGCTCATTGCAGGCGAGCCGTAACTTCGTAGCACTTACAAAAAAAATACGAGCTGAAAAAAATTACGACATAAGCGGCGGAAACAAAACACTAAAAAAAACACTAAATACACACTAAAAAATAAAATAAAGGTCACTTACAGCATGGGGAAGCAGGCAGGACGTCTGTAAGTGAGTTGGAACTCCAATTTACAGCGATTTTGCCGAGTTACAAAAATCGAAAATCGGCTAAGCGAGAAAAAAATGGCTGCCGAAAAAAATGAAAACGAGGCTATACTACTACGAACTGCGTAAAACACAGCCATAGACGTAGGTGTTAGAAAAAATACGAGATAAAGGATGCGGATTAACCGCGCAATGAGTAAAAAGACAGTAGTGAGTACATTTTACGATCAGAAATTACAGATTTACGCATTAACACAGATTTAACGACTTTGTCTCGCGCAACATCGGATTTCCTGCCTAAACCAACGGATTTGATGAAATATAAGTTGCAAATTACAAAAATATTAATTTTATAAAAAAAAAATTGTATTTATTTGAAGAAAAAAAAAACGGGACAAATATAGTGTCATGTTGTGTGGCAAACAAATTTAATGTTAAACCGTAGTACTTTAGCGGGCTTAGCGATGAGCGAGCCGTTAAACCGTAGTACTTTGGCAATGAGCGACGCAGAAAAAATGACGGACGAACAAAACGAAAACCAGGCTACAGCACTATAACCACGCAAAACACGTACCGATAATCTGCGAAGACGCATAAAACACATTATCCGCCATTTTAGGATAATGCGGAACTACACAACTACGCTAACGGTTTGGTCTCGCGCACGCACACTATTACACTCCACACGTTCATCACGCTTACACAGCAGCTCCACACCACTAATGCTGCAGCAACATCAACTCAGATTGCCAGCTCTTCAACACAATGCATAAAAATATGTAAATTCATTTATTAATTTGAATTCTATATTTCAATAGTACACAAAAAAAAACATTAGCTACCTTACAGTTCCATGTGTATATTAATAACTAAACAACTTTTAAAACATACACATCTGATTGCCGTCATTTTTTGACGGGCAATACGCTAGTATATATATAATATGTGAAACTTCAACATAAAATATAGAAACAGGACGGTAGTTATAGGGTTGCGAAAAGAAAGTATTGAAGATAAAATAAACATTTGCAAAATGGTTAGCTATACAAAAAATAGAAACAGTGAGGGAAAAAGTATTTGATCCCCTGCTGATTTTAAATGTTTGTCCACTGACAAAGAAATTATCAGTCTATAATTTTAATGGTGTATTTTAACAGTGAGAGACAAAATAACTAAATAAAAACAACAAGAAAAAACATGTAAAAAAAGTAATACATTGATTTGCAGGTCAATGACTGCAATACCTCTTTCACCCCCTATCAATCAGCAAGATGTCTGGCTCACAGGTGTCTTTTATACAGGTAACAAGCTGAGAATAGGAGCACTCTCTTAAAGGGAGTGTGCCTAATCTCAGCTCGTTACCTATATAAAAGACACCTGTCCACAGTATCAATCAATCAGGTTCCAAACTCTCCACCATGGCCAAGACCAAAGAGCTGTCCAAGGATGTCAGGGACAAGATTGTAGACCTACACAAGGCTGGAATGGTCTACAAGACCATCGCCAAGCAGCTTGATGAGAAGCTGACAACAGTTGGTGGGATTATTCGCAAATGGAAGAAACACCCAAAAAAATGTCACTCTCCCTCTGTCTCATGCTCCATGCTAGATCTCACCTCATGAAGTTTCAATGATCATAAGAACGGTGAGGAATAACCCAGAACTACACGGTAGGATCTGGAACCATAGTCAACAAGAAAACAATTGGTAACATACTACACCAAAAAAAAACTGAAATCATGCTCAATAAAGCACATGTACAGGAGAATTGGGTGAATGTGTTGTGGTCAGATGAGACCAAAATGAAGCTCTTTGGCATCAACTCAACTTGCCGTGTTTGGAAGAGGAGGAATGCTGCCCAAGAACACCATCCCGACCATCAAACATGGAGGTGGAAACATTATGCTTTGGGGGTGTTCTTCTGCTAAGGGGACAGGACAACTGCACTGCATCAAAGGGACGATGGACGGGACCATGTACCATCAAATCTTGCGTGAGAACCTCCTTCCCTCAGCCTGGGCATTGAAAATGGGTCGTAGATTGGTATTCCAGCAAGACAATGACCCAAAACACACAGCCAAGGCAACAAAAGAGTGCCTCAAGAAGAAGCACATTAAGGTCCTGGAGTGGCCAAGCCAGTCTCTAGACCTTAATCCCATAAAAAGTCAGTGGAGGGAGCTGAAGGTTCGAGTTGCCAAACATCAGCCTCATAACCTTAATGATTTGGAGAGGATCAGCAAAGAGGAGTGGGAAAAAATCCCTCCTGTGTTGTGCAAACCTGGTGGACAACTACAAGAAACGTCTGACCTCTGTGATTGCCAACAAGGGTTTTGCCACAAAGTACTAAGTCTAAGGGGTCAAATATTTATTTCACTCATTGACCTGCAAATCAATTTATAACTTTGACATTTTTTTCTTGGTTTTTTTTTGTTATTCTGTCTCTCACTATTAAAATACACCTACCATTAAAATTATAGACTGATTATTTATTTGTCAGTGGACAAACATTCAAAATCAGCAGGGGATCAAATACTTTTTTCCCTCATTGTAAATGAATAGTGGCTGAAAGCTTGTATTTAGCCCCACATAAAAAAAGGGGGGGGGGTGGACTCTCCCCTTTTACCTTTTATCCTTAACTTGTTGGCAGTGCGAGGAGACATGTAGAATCGAGCTAAAGAAACTAGTAAAGACTATAGTGGAGCAGAAAAATGATATATACATATGCATTTGAGCAGCCAAATACAAAAACTAATAAAAAATAAAAATATGTGTATAAAATAATCTAAAAAATATATATATAAGTATACAAGGTACAAGCGATAATAGAGATTATGACATAAGAAAGGCAGCTAGGTGTATATCACGGTTCAGGCCATTGGATTTAAGAGTGCCTAGCTTATGAATCCAGCTGTTCTCTGCTTGTCGTAGTGTGAGTACTTTATCCCCTCCTCTTCTGGTTTGTCTGATGCATTCGATTGCCTGTAATGTCACTCCCTTAGTTTCTTTATTATGTTTCATGGTCATATGGGCTGAGAACCCATTCGTGAGCAGTCCTCTGTACACGTTGTACTGGGTTCTCTTGGTTCTCCCAACATATTGTTGGCCACAGAAGCATGTGATCACATACACAAAGAGTCAGATTTGCAGATTGTGAAGTCTTGTATCTTGAAGGGCTTTATTTTCTGGGTTAAAAGGATTGTATTCCTTTCTGGGGGTTTTTTTGAGGTAGGTACATGTAACACATCTTTTAGTTCCACATGTATATGTGCCCCCCATGTGGCATATGTACCCCACAGGTTTCTTAGTGTTCGATCTCAGTTCACTTGAGGCAAGCAAGTCTTTGAGGTTACAGTAGCACTTCTTTCAGAACTTCATCTTTCAAAAGGGCAAGATTTTCCCAATGCTGTTCTTGATAGACTTGGCCACGCTATTATATCTCATGAGGAAACTTATCTGATTCTTCACATCTTTATTTTTCTTTGCAGGTTTTTTCTTCTTCTGTTCTGCTCTATCCAATTCTCTGGACTGTGCTTGTGCCTTTTTTACCACATCTTCTTGATACCCTTTGTCCAGAAATGTTTTCACAAGTTTATCACTCTCATGGTCATAATCATGGGTATGTGTGCAGTTTCTGCATTTTCTCTGGAACTGTCCTGACGGAATATTTTTTTTCCAGCTGGGGTCATGTCCACTGGCCACGTGTAGGTATCCATTAGTATCTGTTGGTTTAACATATAGTTTTGGTCTTTGCCTTCTAAAATGATATCCATAAATGGAACAGATACCTTGCCATAATTCATAGTACATTTTAAATGGGGTGTCCAAACTCGATCCTGGAGGACACACACATGCCTGGATTTGATGATAACCCTGCTGTACACAGGTGAGTCAATCACTTCTTCAGTCATGACCTGATTGACCTGTGCACAGAAATTATATATTCAAATACAGGCCTGGGTGCGGCCCTCCAAGACCGAGTTTGGACACCCCTGTTTTAAATCCATGTTATTTTGATTTACATATTGGTGAAATTTATACTCATCTCCTGATGATTGTTCCTGCCAGACAATAATGGTATTGACGATAACCCTTTTCCAGCAGATGATATTGGATCTGAAGAGATTGTTATTCCAGATGTAGATTTCCTCCCACATCCCCATATATAGGTTAGCAAAACTTGGGGCAAACTTCGTCCCCATCGCTGCGCCAGATAATATTTAACCTCAAACAAAAAGTTGTTATGTTGCAGGATGAATAGACTGGTGTCCAGAATGAAGTTAGACTGAATATCATCCATCCCTCCTTCCATGTCCAGCCATATTTTAGATGCTGCAGCCCCAAGATCTTGGGGGATAGATGTGCAAAGGGAGGTGACATCCAAAGTCATCCAACTGTAATTGCTTGGTATTTTGGGGCTGGATCACTCTAGTAAGTGGGATCAGACTGATATACTACAGGATATTTCTCCCTGTGAAGGGCACACCTGAGCTAAAAGAGGTTGCTCTCAGAGTGGGTTATCATGTCCATAGAACTAACCTATTAAGGTTAGTTTGTTCTATGATTGAGCACCTCTGACTTTATTTACTTTTATGTACAAAAAAACAGACACACAGGTATATTATAAATCCCCCTCTCCCTTCCCCTGTGACTCTTCCTCTCTCTCCCCTGTGTCTTCTTCTCTCCCCCTCCCTCCACTGTGTCTCCTCCCCCCCTCCCTCCACTGTGTCTCCTCCCCCTCTCCCTCCCCTGTGCCTCCTCCCCATCTCCCTCCCCTGTGCCTCATTTTCCCCTCTCCTGTGCCTCCTTCCCTCTCTGCCCTTTCCCCCTCTCTCGTGCCTCCTTTCCCGCTCTCCTTCCCCTTTGTCTCCTTTGCCCCCACTTCCTCCCCTGTGTCTCCTTCCCCCCACTCCCTCCCCTGTGTCTCCTTCCCCCTCACCTTCCCTCTCCTGTGTCTCATTTCCCCCTCCCTCTCCCTCCACTGTATCTACTTTTCCCCTCCCTCACGTTTCTCCTTTCACCCTCTCTCTCCTGTGTCTTCTTTCCCCCCTCACTCTCCCTCCCCTGTGTCTCCTTTCTTCATCACCCTCTCCTGTCACAACGCTCATTGCGCATGTGCATCCCGCAGCGCTTAGCTGTCGGAAATGCCAGTCACACTATTAAGCCCAGAATTTTTAACTAAGCGTGACAGACAAACTCGCAATTACGACAACTATATATGTGACTAGGAACTTGCCTGTCAAAAATAATGGGATTACATTTGTAAGGCTGGCAATGCTGTTTGCAACACAATATAAGTCTTTTGCTCCTCTGAGTACCTTCGCCGCTCATCGCGAGCCTCTCCCTCTGTGTACTTTAACTTTCCTGCTTTGCAATGATCACCTTGGCGCTCATCCTGGGGCTCTCATTGCAAGCCTCTCCCGCTTGCGGTACTCATCATGAGCCCTGCGATGAGTGCCTTCGGCTCACTGCGAGCCTTTCCTCGCGCTACTGTACGGGCCACTCATTGCATGGTTCGTTAACCTGCAAGTTTTGAGCTTGAGAATACCATGTGTCTCTTTCCACCATCTCCCCCCTGTCCTTTCCATGTGTCTTTCTCCTCTGTATGTCTTCATCGTTCATTGCAGCTTAAGTTCTGCGCCGCTGGCAATGAGCGTCTGCAGTGCTCATCGCAAGGCCTGCAATGAGCGCCTTTGGCGCTCATTGCAGCCTAAGTCCTGCGTGATTCAACGGCTCGCCTCGCTTCACGAGGGCCACAAGTGCGTTACCAACATCGCAAATGTTACGAACATCGCAAAGATCCACAACTATATACAGTATGTGATGTATCGTTCTGAAGAGCTTGCTTCCAGGCTCCTAGTATCAGCCGGTCTGTCCCCTAAGTGTTTATCATTTAGGTTTATGAAATTGCATCCTGTAAATGATATTAATGTACCCTGACACTCTGGAGAGTGCCTTCATTGGCAGTATTTACTCTATTAAGGTTAGTTTGTTCTCTGATTGAGCACCTTTGTGCAGGCTTCCTTTTTTGTACACAAAAGTAAATAGAAACACAGGTATATTATATACCTAGCAAAATCCAGAAATCTTCCCTCCCCTGTGTCTCTTCCCCGTCTCCCTCCCCTGTGTCTCTCCCCCCTCTCCCTGCCCTGTGTCTCTTACCCCCTCCCTCCCCTGTGTCTCTCACCCCCTCCCTCCCCTGTGTCTCTCACCCCCTCCCACCCGTGTCTATTTTCACCCCCTCCCCTGTGTCTCGTTCCTCCTCCCCCTTCCCCTGACTCTCCCCCTCCCTCTCCCTTCCCTTGTGACTCTTCCCCTCCCTCCCTCTCCCTCCCCTGTGTCTCCTTCCCGCCTCTCCCTCCACTGTGTCTCCTTCCCTTCCTCTCCCTCCCCTATGTCTCCTTTTCCCCCTCTCCTCCTCCCTCACACACCCGTGTCTCTTTTCCCCATCTCCCTCTAATGTGCCTCAGTCCGCCTCCCTCCCCTTTCCCCCTCTCCCTCGCCTGTACCTCCTTTCCCCCTCTCCCTTCCCCCGTCTCCCTCCGCTCTGTCTCCTTTCCCCCTCACCTTCCCTCTCCTTCCGCTGTGTCTCCTTTCCCTCTTCCTCCCCTGTGTCCCCTTCCCCCCTCCCTCCCCTGTGGCTCATTTACCCCTCCCTCTCCTGTGTCTTCTTTCCCTGTGTCTTGCGGGATTGCCAGTCACGCTATTAAGCCCAGAATTTTTTACATAGCGTGACTGACAAACTTGCAATTTCGACAACTGATGTATCTTTCTGAAGAGCTTGCTTCCAGGCTCCTGGAATCAGCCGGTCTGGCCCCTAAGTGTTTATTATTCAGGATTATGAAATTGTATCCTGTAAATTTTATTAATGTACCCTGACACTCTGTTTGGAGAGTGTCTTCAATGACAATATTTACTCTATAAAATAAAATTTCAACTTTTAGTATTGAAGGTTGTAGCAGATCTACTTCCTTCCACCCTCTATCAGGTATCCCGAACTGGGCAGCATCTGTCCAGGGAGCTTTTCTGATAACAATCATCATCTTCCCCCTTCTCTCCATTTTTGGACAACTGTCTTCGAAGATTCTCTACTGTATCTGAAAACCTAAAAGTGAGCAGTAGCTCTACTACTTTCTGCAACAATAAAGTTCAAATGTAAGTTTTGAAATCGACATTGAAATGTTTTAATTCAATTACTGACTATCAGTTCATAAATAAACAGATTAAACTCTAATCTAGGACCATTACAATGGCCCTTTAATCTGCACTCACAGAGAATGTGTTGCTCAGAAACGTGTGCTCAAGGACTTGCTGGTGATGAATGCAGACAGGAGAAATCAGTGGTCTGGACACAATCCTACTACAGCATGGACTTTTCTGTCCAGGGGCTCCAGAGTAGTTAATCCAGACCAAAAATTATCAATTATTTTTGCACCAGGACCCATCAATTCTCTAGCTCTGCCACTTATATATACTATGTATGTATATATATATATATATATATATATATATATATATATATATATATATATATATATATATATATATATATATATATATATATATATATATATTTATATATATATTTATATTTATTTTTAGATATATATATATAAATAAATATATATATATATATATATATATATATATATATATATATATTAACCTCTTAGACTAAATTTTTTCAAAAATGTCTGCTTTCATTGTGAGGTGACACTTTAAGTATCAGAAATACTCAGTTTTTGTGTGATAAAAGTGATCATGATTTGTGTTTAACATGCATTTGCTGCCCTCCCATAGAAAAATATAAATAATGTGGCCTGCCATGAAATGCATTTAATAAACAAGTAATAGCTCACTTTGTGTATGAGCAGCTATGTTGTAAAAATGGCTGTTATGGGGAAATGTCATTGATTTGCTCACACAGCAAGAAAGCGATATACACGCACAGAAAAGGAAAAATGGGTGCGTGCATACCTTGTGTACACACTCGCAGGGGCTCCTCCACTTTAATGCCTAGGGGCTCCAAAAAGGTAAATCCAGGCCTGCATCTTATAGTTCCAAGTACAGATGTCATGCCTTGCGTGAAACATTTTGAAATCACAGATCAGGTTAAGCTACCATATGTGGGCTTGGTTAGAGATAGGGAGCTGAAAGCTGGTACGTGCAGGCAGGACTGTACTAGATTTGAGGCCCCTGCAGCAAGAACAGTTAGGTGGGTAAAGGTGGCTGGCAGGTCTGGGTAGAAAGTAATTATGGATCCTAGAAAAGCACAGACCAGCCAGGAAATCGAAGAACACAGGTGGTGAATTTCCTCCTTTTTCCAATGTGATATGTGACACATCATATCAATACCTGATGACATAACCCAGTGTACACATGGTAAGCAAGAATCCATTACATTAGAGAGTGAGTGCTCACACCAAAAAATTGTCTTTCAATTTATATTTGTTCTTGGATCTTACAAGATTATTTAGAGACTCCTTAAGAAAATTCTGGCATAAGTGTAATTGCTTGAAGTTCCAAAATAATCTGGGTAGAGACAGCTATCATACATGTATCAGACTCATCAATAATACATTAAATATATAAAATAAATGTTTTTTTAAACATAATAAAAATAACAACCCCAAATTATATTACAAAATAACTAACTAAAATTAAAGTAGTGATTGTGGCAATTAAAAGGTGCCAACCATATAATATATTCAAACTTCTCTTATCATTTCACAACAGTAAAAAGTCCCAAACTGATAGTGATGTACAGTAGTTTAATAGAGCAAAATACTTCAGGCATTGAATACAGCTTGTCAAACGGCCACAAACACTCCGGAAAAGTGTAGCTTTAGCGTATTTTGTTGCTTCTTCTTTAAGGAGTACCATATATACTTGAGTATAAGCCGAGTTTTTCAGCTCTTTTTTTAAGGCTAAAAAGGCCCCCCTCGGCTTATACTCGAGTCCCCGTGTCTCTCTAACCCCCCCCCCCGTGTCTCTTTCCCTCCCCCGTTCTCATCCTCAATCCCCCTCCTCATTCTAAACCCCCTTCCTCATTCTAAACCCCCCTAAATACCTCCCACTCTCCCTTGAGGAGGGAGGTTGAGGAGGGGGTTGAGGATGAGGAGGGAGGATGAGGAGGGGGGTGAGGATGGGGGGTTGAGGAGGGGGTTGAGGAGGTGGTTGAGGATGGGGGGTTGAGGAGGGAGGTTGAGGATGGAGGGGTTGAGGAGGGAGGTTGAGGATGAGGAGGGAGGTTGAGGAGGGGGGTTGAGGAGCGAGGATGGGGGGGTTGAGGAGTGAGGATGAGGATGGGGGGTTGAGGAGGGAGGATGAGGAGGGAGGTTGAGGATGAGGAGGGAGGTTGAGGATGAGGAGGGAGGTTGAGGAGGGAGGTTGAAGATGAGGAGGGAGGTTGAAGATGAGCAGGGAGGTTGAGGAGGGGGGATAAGGTTGAGGAGGGGGTTGAGGAGGGAGGTTGAGGAGGGGGGTTGAGGAGGGGGGTTGAGGAGGGAGGTTTAGGAGGGAGGTTGAGGAGGGAGGTTGAGGAGGGGGTTGAGAATGGGGGGTTGAGGAGGGAGGTTGAGGAGGGAGGTTGAGGAGGGAGGATGAGGAGGGAGGATGAGGAGGGAGGATGAGGAGGGAGGTTGAGGATGAGGAGGGAGGTTGAGGAGGGGGTTGAGGATGAGGAGGGAGGTTGAGGATGAGGAGGGGTGTTGAGAAGGGGTTGAGGATGAGGAGGGGGGGTGAGGTAGAGGAGGGGGTTGAGGAGGGAGGTTGAGGATGAGAAGGGAGGATGAAGAGGGAGGTTGAGGATGAGGAGTGGGGTTGAGGAGGGAGGTTGAGAATGAGGAGGGGGGTTGAGGAGGGTGATAAGGGAGGGGGGAAGAGACACAGGGAAGGGAGAGGGGAGAAGAGACAGGGAAGAGAGAGGGGGACACAGAGGGCACAAGAGGGACACAGGGGCAGCACATTTCCCACCCTCGGCTTATACTCGAGTGACTCATTTTACCCAGTATTTTGTGGTAAAATAGCTGCCTCAGCTTATACTCGGGTCGGCTTATACTAGAGTATATACGGTAAGTAATAATATTTTTGTGGAATCTTCAGTTGCATGCACTAAATGTGTCCTATTATTACACATTGTCATGCCCAGGGCCTGACTGGACTGTTTTACACTATGGCCTGAGCCTGACTGGCAAGAAGTTACCCTGTTTTTATTATTATGTTTATGTAATTCTTAGTCCTAATGGTTAAAATATGATTACACTGTTATACTGTATGTATCTTGGTTTATGCTGTGCATAAGATTAGCTATTCTGCATGCTATTGCATCAGCCCCCACCTAAATAAGATTAAGGCCTATTATGTACAGTGTTGTTATTTGGTGAAGACACCCCCAGCCTCACAGGGGCCTTGAGCAGATAAGGAGATAGTCTGATTGGTTATAACAATGGTTTAAAGTTAATATAATCACCCAGATGAGATTAAAAGATATGATTTCATCAAAGGTACAGGGTTTTCCCAGTAAACAAAGGGCAGCCTATATTTACGAATGAGGCTTACTGACTGGCCAGCATGTGTGCCAGAAACTTATATAAAATGTGCCAATTAACAAAGGTATACAGTGGTATCTGAACTTACATAGGCAATGTGTAAGTTTCATTCTGTGCATTAATCTTAATTCTAAGGGATTATATGGTGTTCCTGATATCCTGAGGCCATCTTCTGTACCAGAGGTAGTAAGAACTACACGATCCTGCTGGGGTAGGCTTGGACTAGGTTCTTGTCAAGTAGCAGTTCGTGACACACATCTAACTGATCACCTTACATATAACATATTAAAGCAAATATACTCTTAAAATATTTGTTTTTCTAAACCAACAAGGTAAACATTTCTTAGAATACTACGCATACTCATAAAACAGTCATAATGGTATAGTAGGCTGTTGTATGACATACAACTGCATCCTGTGTGGTGTTACCACATATTATGGTAATACTTGCTTTTGTAAAAACAGCAATTTATAATACAAAGTGTCCTGGTGCATTTTTTATTTTATGGCAATAGGTAATTGATCTGACTTAAGTTTAAGATGTTATGTGCCCTGCATTATATTTATAATTGCATCTGGTTATATAGGTTTATGCTGAACTTATTAATAACACGGTTTGACCTAATCAGTCACATTTAGTGGTTATATCCAACCTTGAGAATGTAGTTACCTTCTGGATTAATGGGGGAATCAATTAAGTATTTTCTCACCTTAGATAAGGTGATAAGTGCTGTAGTCTCATTGCACAGTAAATTGAGGGATACATACAAGATGTTCTTAAGATGCTTAGTAACCCCCCACCCCCACTTTATCTTTTAATTGTACTGTTATGCATAAGGTGCTCACTGTTTTGAGTGCATTTTCCATAATAGTAACACAGTATCAAATGCTGGCACTTTATAAAGATTGATATTATGGCTACTATTATTATTGGTATAATAATATATAATCTTCATTATGGAGGTCATGCATCAACAAAAAAGTAAAGAAATAAACATCCTGAATGTCACACTATGTTGTCATAAATGTCTCACCTATACTGTCAAATACATTTCCAGGTAATCTCTTTTTAGAGACAAAAGGTTTACTTTTAAAAGACAAATTAATCTGCAGCAGCTATATTGTTTCAGAAAGTTGCTGGGCATTCTAACCCTGCTATAGCCTGTGCTTTCCTTGATTTACCTTTATATTTCAATATAAAATCTTCCATTACAGCTCATCTTTGAATTCCCTTCCCTTCCCTCATATGATATGATAGTGTTCTAGCATTCACTGTCGTCCTAGTGTACATTTATTGTAGACAGGTAGGATGCAGCACACAGTCAAGATGATCTCGATACAGGAATAGACTTCTAATGGGCAGGTTGCTTAAGAAGAGAACTGGTTCTTGTAATAAGGTCATGGCAGTGAATATTTCGATGTCATTGTTCACTTATTTCAGCAATATGTCTGCAAGCTGCAAGAAACCTTCTCAAATAATACCAGATGCCAACAGCAACTTTAGATTGTGGTGGAAAAAATATATATATTTAATATTGCTGCATCCATATACATTAAGTGAAAACATCTAAGTTTGTGTACAGGCAGAAGCTGTGAATAGACAAAAATATATATATAAATAAGAAAACAAGGCTCTATTTCTCAAACATCTATATCTATACTCACACATAATATTTTTTTTTTTCCAGTGGCAACTATTAGAGACTTTGCAATGATTTTTTCCCTCCACTGAATCTGCAAAAGCCTCTAAAAAACAGAGGAACTCAAGTAAACAGAAAAGCTTTTACGATGTAACAAACTCACCCTAAAGCTACTCCAGAAGGAAGCCTAAGCCAAAATGTTTACTCCTCAGAGATATCACTTAGAAAATCATGAGATGGGGAAATATCATGGGATGTGACGGGTGTGTTCCTGGAACAGCTAAAATGAGATGTATTTCTGTATGTGCATTTCATTTTATTTTCAGTGAAACGATAGGATGGAATCTCTTGTGCAGCCTACTTGATTTTTCTCAACACCCACACAGCATAGACTAACCAGTCTGTCATATTCTCATCATACTGATGTATACTGGATGCAGAAAGTTGGTAATAGAAACCATGTTTTCCGAAGACATATATATCCATCACACAAATGGTAATGGGAAAGAAATTCTATCATAGTTTATTTGTTGTTGACACATAGTAAAATAGAAATACATATAAAATATACATTTCTGCACTAAACACATTCATTAAATTATCATTTGCACCTGACAGAGATAAAGGTTGTTGTCTGTAAATGTATCAGTAAAACATATGCAGTCTGAGTAAGTAGGCCTCAACATGGTGGCTTTGGTTTTGGTAAAAAAACAAGACAAGGTATGCCACACTTTTGGCAAAATAAAGTGTGGCAATGTAATCGCAGCGATTTTGGCTTGTTCGCGCTCGCATCGGACGGCGGACACATGCACTTTTCGGTTCGCCCCATATTCTTTATCATTGAGGAAACTTTGACCCTGCACCTCACATTCAGCAGATACATTCCAGCCAATCAGCAGCATACACTCCCTTCCAGAGCCTTCCATCTGAAGGACAGCATACATTTTAGAATCATTCTGAAGCTTCATTCGTTGTGAGTGGACAGATAGTGTAGCTGCTGGAGATTTAATAGGGAAATAGATAGCCAGGCTGTGTATTTAGCTTCCACTACAGACCTGAAGGACTCATCTGATATCTGCTGCAAGGACAGCAACCCAAAAAGCCCTTTTTAGGGCTAGAACATCATTTATTTTATTTTATAATTTTTTCTGTGTAATCTAATTGCATATGCCTGCCTGCCAGCGTGTGTGTGTGACAGGCTAACACCTAACAGCTTATATTGTGCTTATTTTCACTACTCATACTTGGTGGTGTACCATACATTGAAAACAACCATTTTTTTTCCTGTAATCTAATTTCAGTTGCCTGCCTGTGTCAGACTCACAGCTAATATTCTGCTCTGTTTCACCAGTCATAGTTGGTGTACCATACATTGAAAAAAACAACCCTTTTTTCCTTTAATCTAATTTCAGTTGCCTGCCTGTGTCAGGCTCACAGATTATATTGTGCTCAGTGAAATAAAACAACACTTTTTTTGACTGTAATAGATTGAATAGCAATTGCCTGCCTACAGGCGTGTGTGTGAAGCCTATTGCATCTACTCTGCCAGCTTTTGCCAGTGCACAGTGATACGTCATATCTGGTGCAACCGTAGTGTACAGTGACATAAAACAACACTTTTTTTACTGTAATCGATTGAATATCAGTTGCCTGCCTACAGGCGTGTGTGTGAGGCCTACAGCGCCTTAGATTGCACGCGCAATGCCCCAAATTTGAAGTGGGAGGACCGACCAAGCATCTTTTTCCATCTCCCGCTTCCAAAAATCAATGCCATATACACGTCCCCTAATAGTGAACGTAACAGGGATTAAACCGATAAGAATAGTACTACTTAACTGTACACACCTTATAATAACGCAGACAGAGGCAACGCAGAGAGAGGTGTCTGAAGAAGAGGAGTCAGATGAGGAAGGTGGCTTTGAGGAGGTGGAAGACCAAACACAGCAGGCGTCCCAGGGGAATTGTTATCACTTTTCGGGGACCCTTGGTGGCTGGGTGGAGGAAGAGACCTTCAATGACATCAGTGAGGACAAGGAACGGGACATGGCTAGCTTGGTATCCAACCTTGTGCAAATGGGGAGTTTGTGGTTGTGCAAAGGGACTGTTTGCGGTTGTTTGCGGTGCATTAAACGGGGAGATTGGTCTGTTACTGTGAAGTCGGTGTAACCCTTACACTACCTGATCGATACAACATCATACCTGATGTTTTAAAGCATGTTATTCCAAACAATTTAGGAATGTTAGGTGATTTATGCCCTTTATGGCTTAAAACCAGACTCTGCATCAACTATGTCATTTTCTGTGGGAGTTTTTCCATGGACCCCCCTCTGGCATGCCACAGTCCAGGTGTTAGTCCCCTTGAAACAACTTTCCCATCACTATTGTGGCCAGAAAGAATCCCTGTGGGTTTTGAAATTTACCTGCACATTGAAGTCTATGGCGGTTCGCCCGGTTCGCCCGTTCGCGAACATTTGATGAAGTTCGCGTCCACGGTTCACGAACCGAAAATTTGATGTTTGCGACATCACTAGTGGCAATGTAAAAATTCTTATAGTTTGAAGACACTTGAATCAGTCCTAATTGTCAAAGCAAAATCAATCTGACTAACTTGCTTTTAGTAGCTGTGGCTCTGTGTATGGGCTGTGCTTTGCTTTGATTTAAGTTATGTCATGAAATACAATCTGAAATAAATGCACTTAATAGATATATGAGGAGACTGCAAGACTTGCCATTACCTGCCAGTGAGTTTTGCTCCGTTTACTAAGATTCCATGAATTTAATGAGGTCTACAAAGGGCCTCAAAACTCTTCAGTGCTTTACTATAAAAGTGAATATTACAAGAATGATAACTAACTTTAGATCCATAGATACAATGGTGCAGCTACTGATGATGCAGCAGGTGCAAAGCACCAAGGCCCAGTACAGGATAGGGTCCCATTGATAACAGCAGCAGCAAGGGGTAAATAGGACTTAATTTATCAGAGGAAGGGGGCAAACAATTATTTACAGCTGTGCTCAAAAGTTTGGATACCCTTGGAGAATTGGTAATATATGTACCATTTCTAAAGAAAACATGAGTGAGCAGGCAAAACACATTTCCTTTATTTCTTATGGGATTCATATTCAACTGTAGGTTATAACAGAATGACACAATCATAAAACAAAACATGGCAACAAAGAAAAAAATGAAATTACCCTGTACAAAAGTTTACATACCCTTAGTTCTTAATATTGTTTATTGTCCCCTTTAGAATCAATGACAGTGTGCAGTATTTTGTAATAGCTGCCCATTCATCTTGACAAAATTCATCCAGGTCATGCAAAGTCTTTGGTCATCTGGCATGAACCGTACGTTTGAGATCTCACCAGACTGGCTCGATGATAATAAGGTCAGGAGACTGTGATGGCCACTCCACAACCTTCACCTTTTTTCTGCTGCAACCACTGGAGGGTCAACTTGCCTTGTGCTTATTGTCATACTGGAAAGTCCAAGAGTGTCCCATGTGCAGCCTTTGTGCAGAAAAATGCAAATTGCCTGCCAGCATTTTTTTTTAATAAAATGCTGAATTCATCTTACCATCAATTTTCACAAGATTCCCCATGCCTTTAGAGCTCAACCCTCACCCCCAAAACATGCTTCACAGTGGGGATGGTATTCTTTTCACTATAGGCCTTGTTGACCCCCCTCCAAACATAGCGCTTATGGTTGTGACCATAAAGCTCTATTTTGGTCTCGTCACTCCAAATTACAGTGTGCCAGAAGCTGTGAGGCCTGTCAAGGTGTTGTCGGACATATTGTAACCATTCTTTTTTGTGACATTGGAGCAGTAAAAGCTTCTTTCTGGCAACTCAACCATGCAGCTAATTTTTGTTCAAGTATCGTCGTATTGTGCTCCTTGAAATAACCACACCTGTATTTCCCCTGAGGCTACCTGTGGGTTTTTCTTTGTATTCCGAAAAATTCTTCTGGCGGTTGTGGCTGAAATCTTTCTTGCTCTACCTCACCTTGGCTTGGTATGAAGAGATCACAGGATTCTCCACTTTTTAATACGTGATTGAACAGTACTGACTGGCATTTCCAAGGCTTTGTATATCTTTTTAGATCCTTTTCCTTCTTTAGGAAGTTTCATTACCTTGTTACGCAGGTCTTTTGACAGTTCTTTTCTGCTCTCCATGGCTCAGTATCTAGCCTGCGCAGTGCATCCAGGTGAGAGCTAACAAACTCATTGACTAATTATACCCAGACACTAATTGCAATTTAAAAAGCCACAGGTGTGGGAAATTAACTTTTAATTGCCATTTAACCTGTGTGTCTGTAACAAGGCCAAACATTCAAGGGTATGCAAACTTTTGATCAGGGTCATTTGGGCGGTCATTATGATTTAAAAAGGAGCCAAACAACTATGTGATAATAAATGGCTTCATATGAACATTTCCTTCAATAAAATAAATTTTTTGCATGATCAGTCATATTTTCAAAATAAATGCAAAAATATCACAATTTCTGCCAGGTATGCAAACTCTTGAGCACAACTGTATATAGAAAGGTAGTCTGATCACCCTTGGGGAATCTGATCACCAACACATTGCTAGCTCTGCCACCCAACTGTCCGTCTTTTAACCGTAAATTCATGTCTCCTTCGATCTTTCGGTCTCATTTTTAACAAGTGGTTTTTCAATATTACCACATTCCATCAGGGACCGGATATAGATCAGCAGTTTTTTCTCTTTTTGCCACCTGAAATGTGGGGAGGTATGTATATTTACTGAAATATAATGCAAACTGCAGGTATGATGAATGCTACTTAACATCATCATCAGTTAGATTTATCATTTGTATTATAACTGAAGTCAGAAATTAACGTACAATAATATTTTGTTATACTGGGTACAGTACTTGGTTTCAAAAGCAAGCTTCCATTATAATACACGTTGCAGATTTGAAAGGCATGTGAAATATGTATTTGATCTGTGTGTTTTTTTATTACAATCAATTCATATATAAATCTAATTTTGTTTATCATTAAAGAATTAGGCACTTTGAAGCAAAAAGGTTTGAAACCTGTTTTTTAAGGTACACTTTCACTTAAAGGCATATATAAATTGCCTGGATTATGAATGCATTGGATAGAGGACAATTTGCAGTGTATGAAAAAAAATTTGCATGAAAAAAATAAAAAAAGTAGACATGATTAAACTTACCCTAATGTTTGCTAATTCTAATGAGTTTGGTAGCAGTACATTTTAAGAATTAACAACCTGCTAAAATTAGCAAAACATTTATAATTTGTTGTGGCCAACCATAGGCAGCTAATTATTTTTTTAAATCTGTGAATTCCCTTTGAGCAGCAAAGCATCAGGGAATGTGCAGCCTTGTTTTCCCCTGCACAAGGTTCATAGGCTTTGTATATCTTTTTAGATCCTTTTCCATCTTTAGGAAGTTTCATTACCTTGTTACGCAGGTCTTTTGACAGTTCTTTTCTGCTCTCCATGGCTCAGTATCTAGCCTGCACAGTGCATCCAGGTGAGAGCTAACAAACTCATTGACTAATTATTGTTTGGAAGGTTCATAGGATTAAAACCATAACCAAATGCAGTATTTCTTTTGGTAGGTACCAGGTGCATATGTACGCACCTCTGGGGTGTGGAAATCATTTTTTTTTTTATAAAATAAATCTGTATGGGTATAGAATAAATATATGTAATTTGTGTTTCTGATATAGACAGTTGGTGTTAGATTAGAAAAGGTTAAAAACAGGTGCTTGTTGGATACAGGCAGGCAGTTTGTGTTTTAAATACACATAATGCTGGAAAACATCTCAGTCAAACACAATCTAGCTCACAAGGGAATGCAACCCAAATATCAAGAATATAGTAATAAATATATTATACTAAAGAAACCCAAAACTAATGAGAGAACTAGCGTCGGTCAGTCCAACTAAAACACAACAAATACAAAATAAACTTTAATTAAAAATACAAACAGAAACAAATTAGAAAAAAAATAGTGAAGGGGGAATGAAAATAACATTTAAAATAATAGGAACTGTGAAAACCTCCTTGTGTATCTAATTATATTTAGGAATTGAATCCCTACTTCTGAAAACCAGTAAGGAGCTGCAATCTAGGTCTAGATAATATGTAACCAATTTAATTAACAAAAGTAACTCCATGTAGAGGATGTAGCTATAAAATATAACACACCTTATACATTGTTGGTAGATGTAGTCTTTCCCCTTTCCGATCAGGGAGTGGCTATATCTGAATCGCCACCACTTCCACTGCCGGGTTCTACATTGCACCACTTCAGAAGGCGAAATAGTACACCGTAATGTTAATAAAATAAAACTGAATAAACAGACCAACAAGCTCTACATACTGGAATGGAGGTGATGCACAGTCCCAGGAGGCCCGAGGCATGTCTCCCCTGTCTAGCTAGCAAATTCCTCAAGGGAGATTTAATTCCTATATATAATTAAATACATAAGGAGGTTTTCACTGGCCCTATTATTTTAAATTGTATTTAATTCCCCTTCACTATATATTTATATTTGTGTTCTGTTGGTATTTTGAGTTGGACTGACCCACGCTAGTTCTCTCATTAGTCCTATGGATAATATAAAACACAATCTGCTAGAAGATTGCACTTTGTGAAACATGGCCTACTGCGATTAGCTCTAATAAAATCATGGTTTCAATGCAAATCATTTGTAGTTATATAGTTACAAATATCTGTTGTATGCACACAAACATATATTTATATATCTTGTCCTATAGGATACAAAAATGCAGCAGTGTCACTGATAAATAATGAGCCAAATTATGCTAAATAGATATGAGGTTAATTGCTGCATTACTGTCACTTGCAATGAATAGTGGCTTTAGTACACCCACCTCTTATTGCATCGTAAAGCAAATAAACTTAATATGACAACCTAATATGATACAGATTTGGGTATTCCGCTCTGCATTTTCTATTTTACTTTTATGGAAAAAAACAAAAAAAAAACAACAATTACCTTAGATTACCTGTACCAGACACATTTTCAGTGACTAAGATTTAAATATGTTCTGGACAAATTACCCAATTATGTGAGCAGACCTCTCACCCCCACTGTAAATAGCACTTAGGTTGTGCCTCCAGAAACCTCTTGCTGTTATTCATGGGTGTTGCTGGAACAATTTACCAGACTTTCAATGATGCCACCTGTTCAAGCAAAGACCTTAGGCATGTTTTTGACTGTAAAACATAATGCTATAATAATATTGTGCACGCAGAACACTCAGTACTTTAAGGTGATGTGTATGAATGCATTTTTACTCTGTAAAAGTGAGAAGCTGTTTTCTTTATTGGGCACTTTTACACTCAATACATCTTTCCGATCTGTAATTACCTTGCTCTCTCACTCCTTCCGCTCTTATACCATCCTTATTTTACCCTCACTTTACTTTCTAATTTTACAATGTACTCTTTCTGCTCCTTTATACTGCTTCAGCTGTAGAAATCATTTTTCCAATTTTGGTCATTCTTCCTAATTTAACACTTCTGTGTTTCATCTTTACACCATCTCAGCCTCTCTCTTGTGCTAGAAGTACCATCACATGTTCATTTAGTGATCTTTTCTTTAGAGAAAAACTATTTTCATAGGATGCTTATTTGAAAAACTATACTTAATTAGTTATGCAATTATTTTGTACATGGGACCTCCTTTACAAATTGTCTGGGTACCTACTTTTAAATATGGGGGCGATGTAGAATACAAATAAGCTTTCCATTGTTTGTTTATGCAAGTCTGCACTTCAGAAGGTGGGCCCTATTACGAGAACCACGACAATGAATAAAAGGTTGAGCATAATTAATCAGGAAAAGTTGTACAGTTAGTTTTAAAAAAAAATGTTGATGCCTCTGCTGGACCCTAGAGGGATCCATGATACAATGGAGGAATTTGTGTGTGAGAGAGGGACATTTCTGGAGAACTATCATTGCCTTGAACGATGCAAGCTGACTACTTCTATGTCAGTGAGGGGGAACGGTTGTGGTGTCAACATGCAGCGCCCCCAACATTCAGCTGTCAGGATGTGACGAAACGAATACAAAATGTAATTCTGTTCTCATAAACAGAGTCTTTAAAAAGTAAAATGTTTGTATGCCCATGGCTTAACATGCATGTTATAGTCTTTGAAACCGTGGACTACTTTCACCAAGGGGAGAGGTCTAACACCTCTCTAATAATTAAAAGCATAATTTCAATTTGGAGCAATCATTTCATACCTCAGTAAATTGGATAGATAAGCTGACTAGTGACAAAGCTCTCTCGTAAATATTCCCCACAGTATACCTGCCAGCAAGCATGATACTTCCATTGTGTCGCCTAGCCAAATGTTTAATTGACTGTCCAGGTCTTAATATATTTGCGAGGTAGCCACACATCACATAGGCCTAATCCTGAAAAGATCTGTTTCCTTACATAGGAGCACACATGCTCATATACAGTAACTCAGTTTAATATATAGCATAGGATGTAAACACAGAGCCATCATCGATGATAATAAAGCTGCTGCACTTACAAGATCATTTAATTGGATGTTGAGTAAATACAAAGAGACCAAATCTAAAATTTCATCTAAAGCCATAGAAATACTTTTTCAATCAGAAAATTAAAACAAAATGTAATTAATATTATTATTATCATTTATTTGTAACGCGCCAACATATTCCGTAGTGCTATACGTAAGTTGTGATCAAGGCAAAACAATACTAACACATATTACAAATGATGGAGGGCCCTGTCTTTGAGATTAGAATCAGGTGTCCATAGTGCTTTCCCCAAAGCACATTGCAATCTAAAGGTTTTGGGTATGGTACAGGTGGGTGAGAAATGCAGTGTGCATATAGGCTTCTTTAAACAGGTGTGTTTATAGTGAAGTTTTGAAGGATTTGAAGGAGGAGGATAGTCTAGTGGAGCTAGGCAAGGAGTTCCAGAAAATAGGGGCAGCGCAAGAAAAGTCCTGAAGGCAGGAGTGAGAGGAGGTGTTGAGAGAGGAGGAAAGAAGAAGGTCATTAGCTGAGTGAATAGGGCAGGCGGGGGAATATTTAGAGATGAGAGCAGAGATGTATGGGGGTGCACTGTTGTTGAGGGCTTTGTTGAGTACTTTGTAAGTTAGGGTCATGATTTTCAATTTTATTCTTGAGACTACGGGAAGCCAGTGGAGTGACTGACAGAGATGCTGCAGACACAGAGCATTTAGTAGATGAGCAGATGAGTCTAGCGGAGGCATTCAATATGTATTGAGGGGGGCGGGGATAGACGGGTGGTGGGTAGGCCAGCCAGAAGTGAGTTGCAGTAGTCAAGACGAGATATTAGGAGAGAGTGTATTAGAATCTTAGCTGTGTCTTGAGTAAGGTAGTGACATATTTTGGAAATATTTTTTAAATTGAAAAAAGACAAGGTTGTGTTAGAGACTGTATGTGGGGGATGAAAGAGAGGGCAGGGTCCAGTAGAACCCCAAGATAATGGGCTTTGAGGTGGGAGTGATGATGTCGTTGTTGACAGTGAGAGAGATGTGAGAAATTGACACTGTAGTAGATGGTGGGAAGATTGATAGTTCAGTCTTGGACATGTTCAGTTTGAGATTGTATATGGACATCCAGGAGGACATGCTTGGGAAGCAGTTGGAAATACGTGCTAGAAGAGAGGGGGATATATCAGGTGCTGAGAGGTAGATTTGAGTGTCATCTGCATAGAGATGATACTGAAGTCCAAAAGATTTTATTAGGGTGCCAAGTGTAGATGGAGAATAAGACTAAACCTTGGGGTACGCCAACAGACAGAAGGCGATATAAAGAAGTGTTGCAAGAGAAGGAGACACTAAATGTTTGATCTTGCAGGTATGATGTAAACCATGAGTCAGCAGTATCTCTAATTCCAAGGGAATAGAGAATTTGGATTAGCAGAGGGTGATCAACTGTATCAAAGGCAGCAGAGAGATCTGTAAATAAAAAATAGGATGATAAAGCATTTAGATATAGGGACAGGTCATGTTTTTGGCCAATTTCATGTGTTTCACTTGATGCCTCACCCAGCACTCATAAGCAAAACTTTTTCACGGATGACATAATAAAAGAAGCTCATTAAAAGCGACACTATCACCCAATTAACAAGTTTGTTTCTTTTGAAATGTCATAAAAAATTGTTCTCTACAGTGATTAATTTCTGAGATATTATGTTAATATGCAACTCAAAATACTAATCTACAGCTCGATGAGGATGGGATCTAACTGCTTTAAAACACCTGGATAGGCTGTTCTTGTTTATGTCTTTGCAAAAACAGTGTATCACATCAGCTCATAAGTATTTGAGACCTGCATAATAATATACATAAACAATATCTCAGCAATTATTTACATTAGAAAAATTGTAGATTACAATATATAGCCAGTATTAGTGCTCTTCAAGTAGAGTCATAAACCACGACTTAATTTTGGGGTAAAATAGACCTTTTATCTATAGAGTACAACACTCATGTGTATACTATAAATGCCCTCAACACAGTCACAATCTGATATACTGCACTAAAGGGATGTCTTGTTTCTGAAAGACTCAAATCCCTCAACCTGCCAAACAGACCAACAGATCTACATGCATTGCATGCCTACAAAGTCAACCATTGCACTCCAACCTTGAGACCTCACCTTTCCCTTCTTTACTAATCACACATTCTCTCTTCCAGGTTACCTTCCCTTCTAGTAGGTGCTTCACTTAACTATCCCTACTTCTCTTCAGTTTACCTGACAAATTTTCCTTCTCCATCAGAGTGAATTTGTTTACCTAAATAATTATTGTGCTTACCATATACTAACTAGTAACTTGCCCATCATAAATTACGGTAACATATGTTATGTTCAATTGTCTGTGCTGCCCCTCTCTGTGCGCTCTCTCTGTGCCTCCTCGCTCTCTCTCTCTCTGCATCATCTCTTTGTGTGTGCTCCCCCTCTCTCTGTGCCCTCTCTCTGCGCTCTGTGTGCTGTCTGTCACTCTCTTTCCTTCCCCCTCCCTTTCTCCTTCCCCCTCTCTCTCCCCTCCCTCTCTGCCTCGCTTCCTCTTTCTCTGTCTCGATCCCTCTCTCCCCTCCCTCTCTATCTCTCTGCCTCCTCCCTCACACTCTCTTCCTCCCTCTCTGCCTCTCCCCTCCATCTCTCTACCCCTTCCTCTCTATACCCCTTCCTCTCTCTACCCCTTCCTCTCTCTACCCCTTCCTCTCTCTACCCCTTCCTCTCTCTACCCGTTCCTCTCTCTACCCGTTCCTCTCTCTACCCCTTCCTCTCTCCACCCCTTCCTCTCTCCACCCCTTCCTCTCTCCACCCCTTCCTCTCTCCACCCCTTCCTCTCTCCACCCCTTCCTCTCTCCACCCCTTCTTCTCTCCACCCCTTCCTCTCTCTACTCCTCCTTCTCTGCCTCCCCCTCCTCTCTCTCCCCCCCTCCCCCCTCCCTCTCTCTCCCCCCTCCCTCTCTCTCCCCCTCCCTCTCTCTCTTACTCTACGTGCCTACCTCCCAGTGTCCCAACTCTGACATACGAGCCACGCACAACTGCACATGTGCAACTTTGTCATTCATGCACAGTTGGGCGATTTCTCAAAATTTACGGTTAGCAGCTTGTGAGTAACGCCAGCGCAGAATGCATCTCACAGGTGTTACTCACAACTGAAGACTAATTTACTGGATTTGTGGTTGTAAGAATGTATGATATTTAAAATATAGATTGATTTAAAAGTTGTTTTTCCCTTATTGAGCAAATTTGCAAAAACAGGCTGTTAGTTTTAAGATTTTAGAAGACTGAATAATCTGTTTAAAGGGCCACTGTAGTCAAACACTTTCTATGATGCATTTAATAGAACATGTCTCATATATTACCAAATAAAAAAATAAAAAATGTTAAAAAATATGATTATTATTTACAGGATCAGATAAAAAATGGGTATAATCCAGCCTGTATCATAGTTACATAGTTACATAGTAATTTAGGTTGAAAAAAGACTTTAGTCCATCAAGTTCAACCTTTTTAGATCTACTCTGATCTGCAGTGCGCAGATTTATTGTTAATTGATCCAGAGGAAGGCAAACCCTGTGAAACTTTGCCAATTGTCTCAATAGGGAAAAAAATATTAAATTCCTTCCTGACCCCAGAAATTGTACTTCATATTCCAAATGAGGGCGTACTAGGAATTTGTATAGTGGGAGAATTATATTTTCTTCCCTTGCTTCTATACCCTTCTTAATACATGCTAATATTTTACTTGCCTTTGCAGATGCTGCTTGGCTTTGAGCACTTTTATCTAGGCGGTTGTCCACATGCACTCCCAAGTCCCTTTCAATATCTGATACCCCTAGATTTGCTCCATTAAGATTATAAATTGCATGGCTATTTTTCCTTTCCAGATGCATAACTTTACATTTATTCTTATTAAATCTCATCTGCCACTTAGATGCCCATTCCTCTAACTTATGCAAATCCCTTTGGAGGGAAAGTACATCATTTTCTGATTCAATTACGTTGCACAATTTTGTGTCATCAGCAAAAATGGAGACACCACACTCCAATCCCCCTTTCAAGTCATTAATAAATATGTTAAAAAGGAGGGGACCTAATTACCACATTAGTCGAATCTGAGTATGTTCCATTTACCACAACCCTTTGCTTCCTATCTTTTAGCCAGCTCTCAATCCGTAAGCAAATATTTATGGCAATTGGCTCAATAGTCTCCCATGTGGCACTGTATCAAAAGCCTTTGCAAAATCCAAATAGACTACATCCACTGAGTTGCCTTGATCCAGGTTCCTACTAACCTCTTCATAGAAACTAATTTGGTTTGTTTGACATATCCTTAATAAATCCATGTTGGCTACTACTTATAATCCTGTTTGAATAGACATATTATTGTATATTATCCCTTATTAACTCTTCTAAAAGCTTTCCCACTACCGAAGTGAGACTCACTGGTCTATAATTCCCTGGATTTGCTCTTGCTCCATTCTTAAATATAGGTATCAAAGTGAACTGACAGGAAGTGAAAAACGACTCATGGAGAGCATGTTAATCACGTTTAATACAATTTATGTATACTATAGACTACTTTATAAAAAATATTTTGTATTAAATGTATAATATATGATCTTTTAAATGCAAGACAGAATTTTGCTTAAAGTGGCCCTTTAATCCATCACAATACACAGTCCCTAAAAATCAAAAATAGATCATGAAATGAACAATTCTAAGTAATTTTCATAAGCCTTTCTTAACCCATCAATCAGGTACTGAGCTATTAAAGCCATTAAATAGGCATACTTTTATTCAATGCTGCATCTGAAAAAAAATATTTGTAAATTTGTTACAATCTGCTTCTTTTTTTGAGCACATCAGCCCTAAATCTACCTCTTTAATTAAAATTATGACCTTTTGATATTTTTATTTTTTTTACATGGTTATGGATGAATAAATGGAGGACTAACTGTAAAAACTATAGATCTTCTCATTTATCTATGCTAATAAAGCTGATAATACATTCACTGAAGGAACTAGAACATTGGACTGAGATCCCATATTCCCCTTCTATAATATTATACAATTTGTTACAATGAGCAGGGAATTCTGGCCAGGGATGTGTTGGATGTAAATGTATAAATACAAACATCAGAGGTGGGCATTGTTTTTAGATTTATCTTCTTTACATTTATGTGCCTCTTGTGATAAACAGTTAACCAGAATTTAGAACAACTGTATCTCGAATATATTGCGATCCTCTGATTATTGGTTAAAATGGAAACATAAAGAACTAGCGGTATACTTGAGTATCTTAAGTAGCATAGCAGTTCTGTTAAGTTATATATGAGATCTTATTTAAACAGGTTTTCTTTAATCAGTAAAGGCTAGGGATGCTCCAAGTATTCTGGTTTTGGATTTATGCAAGTCCTGAGTCAGCAGAATACCTGACAGATACCAGCATGTAAAAGAGATGGTAGATATGATACCTTGAGAAAGCAGACAAGAAACATGTCTTCATATTAGAAATCAGGAGCGCGGCAATCTATAAAAGCTACATTTTTATTAGATTTTTCAACAGTTACATTTTCCATTTTTAATGTTTGATTAAAAAATATATTAAGTAATGATTAATCTGCAGGTTGCTTGCCAATAACCCTGTACCAGTTGGTAAAATCATTAAATCACAAATCATATTAATCGCTACTGTGATAGTATGGGTCTGTAATTTACATTATTATCCATTTATCAATGAGATGGAACAGGATATCATAAATAATCACTTTTATAGTTGCAACAATATGTAATTTATTGGTGTACTCTCACATTTCTATTCTAGACAGAGAACAACACATATAAAAAACATACGTTTTTTATAACATTTATAAACTGTGTTAAGGGACTCTAAGGGCCTTATTCTATTATCGGCCGTAAACCGGCCGTAAGGCTGCGATTCCTTGCGGGGGTCCCGTTACCTCGCAATTCAATTAAACGGCCCCACAAGGATCTCCTTTTACGGCCGGCCGTAAATCTTGCTAACGGCCGTAAGCTCTGCAAACTTAAAACTCAAAAATAAATTCAAGCCTGCACTGTACAGCTCTGTAAATGCTAGGGATCATATTGGGGGACATGAGGATTAAAAGTAACCCACTCTCAAGCTTGCACATCAGCCCAAACCCGAGTTTAAATTAACTGTTTATTTTCCGGCTGCGGCGTGGGCGGGTCTGAGGTGCTCCAAGCACTCTGGACTTTTTACATGGATATTTGACGTATATTAAAAAATAAATATTTTACGGATTTGAGTATAGGGGAGTTTTGTGCTATTTTTGCTAACACCTAAAATCACTTTATAGTCTTCTCAAAGTGCAGGATGGCTTTATTTGGGCTATATTTCGTGCTTAATTGGTGCTAGCGGGACCTCTTTCCTGCAAGTAAGCTGCGGCTCGGTTTTAGCCTTGCAGAGAGGGTTCCCGGAGCAATTGAATTGCAAATAGGATTTTCTTACGGCCGATTTCCTTGCGGCCGTTTTAGATCAAAGGCTTTCCTCCGGCGCGAGCGGCCGCAAGAGATAGCAAGGCGCCAGCCGCAAGCCTGCCGGAACCCCCGGCCGGAGGGGAATAGAATAGCAGAATAGCTTGCGGCCGGTCCTTGCGGCCCCGCAACGGCTGCGGCCGCTAATAGAATGAGGCCCTAAATCTTTATGGGGCTTTCAAAAACACATTAAAATTACAAGAACCACACAACAAAAAAAGATAGTTAGATACTCTCTCTATCTCTTTGCACGTCAACACACTTATTTTTGCATGTAGTTGTGCATGTTTCCCCCTATTTGTTATGTAGATAAATTCAAATCTGAACATAAAGAACATTGTGCTGTCCCTCGTTTTTTGGTCTGCAGTTGCGTTTTTTTTTTTTTTTTTTATTACAGGATACACTGAAACAGATAAAAACCTACATAAAATACAAGTGTCATTTGTAGTGATTCCTGAGTGTTTCCCAATCCATTTAATTAAAATAGCATTTCTCTTCACTATTGAAAGTGAAACATACTAGGTCATCCAACTCAATTAAATGGCCACTGTACAATGAAAAATATGTTTTTGGAGTCTAACTCATTAAGCAGGAAAATGTTATAAACATATATATATTTTTGATGCTTCTGCTGGACCATGGATGCATCCATGATTCTTGGTGGAAGTTCAGTGTCTGGAGAGTTGTAATTGTCTCTATTGATGTAACCTCTGATTTCTGGGCATGTGAGGGGAAGGGGCATGGTGCCTATTTCAATCTTATACAATGATCTAACAATGCCTCTGCACTTCTCCCTGCTCCCTCCTCATTCACCCCTCAATCCATTTTACGAGCCAGCTCCCAGGAAGTGATGTAACAAACACAAAATTGACTCTTGTCTTCAGATTTCCCTCCAAAAATTGTTTTATGTCCAGATCTTATACAGCTGCTGCCATTGATAGTCTTGTACATACTTGACAAACATATGAACTTTTTATTGAACTACAGTGTTCCTTTTAAAAATCAGTACACAAATACAAAACTACAAACGGAGCATGCGAACAATACCGAAAACCACCCATTTTGCAAGATAAGACAAAACATAAGTTGTTGAAGAGCCACAAAGGCAATGCATTCATGAATACATACATTCAAAATACAAAGTACTGCGGGCAATCATAAAACACCCAATGTAGAATAGAAAACATGTTAAATGTTGAGCTCCGTCGGGTGGTTGTAGGGCTTTACTGCAAGTAAACTGGCCTCAACTCACCATTATGGGAATTAAAGCTGGATTAAAACGTATTTTCCATGTATTATATTCTACGTACTGGAATATGTAGCCAACTGATTACAGTATCCCCTCTCCATTGAGGTTAACGGAGTTGCCTATCACTTGGAGTCCATCTATTTCTTGTGGCAGTGTGGTCTTAAAAGCAACATAGCACTATGGGTGGGTTGGTTAAGGTAAAATACCATTTAAAATCAAAATGTATGCCAACAGCTCTTTAATATAAAGTATTTTATCATCAGTACAGTTATTGTGTAGCAGTAACATATATATATATGTAAAATTATGTAAACAAATAGCAGTGGGGGTAATGTTCTGAGAAGTTTACTTATTTTTACCTTGAATAAATACAATTACTAAGTGCCATTACAGTATATAAAAAAATAAAAACAACAACCAAGCCATATATTAAGACATAATATTTGTTTTACCCTTTGGGCAATTCAAAAAATATTAATTGGTTTAATAACAGATTCCCATTTGTGTTGCAAACCAGCAAATATTAAAGTTTTTCCTTTCTCATGCATCATTTAAAATTATTCTTTTCTATATGAAAAAAGTGTATTTGCTTGCCCTGAGGCAAAAGAAAATTACAGCCCTTTGCAGTTCTAATCATCTGTTCAACAAGCGAGATTTACTAACAGCTTCTACCCACAATGTTCCAGTCAATAGACGTGTCACAAGAAGGTAAAAGTTACACAAATTTCACATGGCAGCTCAGAAAGCTTGTACCTTCAGAGTAGCTCCCAAAGGACCAATATTCAAAGCTTGTTCTGCTGACTGAAGCCGGTTCTGGAGTCCTGGGAGAGAAACAAACAAGACATTTTTTATATGGTTTTCATCAAACTGTACAGGAGTTACCTCTCAATAGAAGGTCACATGTGAGGGTCTTACAGGGTCTAGAACGCATATACTACAACATATATCATTTAGTTTAATCCATAAAAAATTATCAGACCTTGCAAATCTGATATTTATCTGGAAGGTGTAGAATTATAAACTTAGTTGCATAAATCTTATACTTTTTTTTTTCTTCTCTTCGGCAGTCTAGCTGTCATTCAAGGCTACTTTAAAGAAAGATGCTTACTTATTAATTTCCAAGTAGTGCATGTCAGCTCTTGTGAATTATAAAATGAAGAAATAAAGTATCCAGCTCTCCAAAAACACACACAAAAAAAATAGGTAGGAGGATGTCTGGGTTAATATTTCTGCAAACTGTATCACAAAATTAATTAAAGAAAATTGCTAGAAATATTATGCCAATAGTTATGACTCAGTTGGGCTGCTGGGTATATTTGAAATATTGTTTTCCCTGGGTTCTTCATTCTAAAAAAATTGAATGTCTTACATTTGGCATAGTAATGTCATCTGGAAATATGTTCCTTCTTATTACAGTAGTACATAAAGAGAAGCAGCAAAACATTATCAATAAACAACGTGCTCAATGGACAAATACACTGTTTGTCTTGTAACTGGAGGATTCTCCTGTATCCTGATACAATATTGTGAAGCACTGATGAAGATAAGTGCAGGTTTTAGAGCAAATGTCTTTGAATCAAATGACTGACCCACTGCCAGAACCCCCTACACACACAGCCTTATTAAATTGCAATTCGGCCACATGAATAGGGCTCTATATAAGCACAGAGCATATTTACAGCCTTATTAAATTGCAATTCGGCCACATGAATAGGGCTCTATATAAGCACACAGCATATTTACAGCCTTATTAAATTGCAATTCGGCCACATGAATAGGGCTCTATATAAGCACACAGCATATTTACAGCCTTATTAAATTGCAATTCGGCCACATGAATAGGGCTCTATATAAGCACACAGCATATTTACAGCCTTATTAAATTGCAATTCGGCCACATGAATAAGGCTCTATATAAGCACACAGCATATTTACAGCCTTATTAAATTGCAATTCTGTAAATTTACAAGGGCTCTATATAAGCACACAGCATATTTTTTTTACAGAAATTTTTAGTTAGTGAACTTCTATCCAAAAGCAATGTCTTCACTAACTAAAAACTTCTGTAAATAAAATATGCTGTGTGTTTAAATAGAGCCCTTGTAAATTTACAGAATTAGTGAAGACCTTGCTTTTGGATAGAAGTTCACTAACTAAAAACTTCTGTAAAATAAATATGCTCTGTGCTTATATAGAGCCCTATTCAATTGGCCAAATCGCAATTTAATAGGGATGTTATAATGTTTAGTGTACTTACTAATTAACAGAGAGGTGAATAAAAAGAAAACAGTACAAAACTTAAGATGAAAACTACTTACAGAAATAGATATACAAGTTTATGTGAAGATATCATGACACAGCAGTTTTCATGAAGTGTAGAAGCCAAGTTGAAAATGGGTCTCAGATCTGCATGAATCACCATAAAATAAACCAATTTAGTTTTTGTTTGTTTAGTCGTTCAGTTATGTCTGACTCTCTGTGACTCTATGGACCACAGCACACAGGCATATCTTGTATCTGGTTGCGCTAATCCATAAGGTTTTCATGGCAAAGATACTGGAGTGGGTTGCCAGTTCCTCCCCCAGTGGACCATGATTTGTCTGACCTCTCCCCTATGACCTGCCCATCTTGGGTGACCATATGGTATAGCTCACAGCTTTATTGAGGTCCACAAGCCACTTATAATAGATATATAATAGATATTATGCCTACACTATAATTCCAAAATATGTATGTAATCCTCCTTAAGGCAAAGAGTATTCCCCTTATCTCACAATAAATATAAACCAATAAGGAAGTGATTACATTTGTCCGCAGAAAAAGAAACAGACTTCAAATAGAACCGGTCAGCCTTTCTGTGTATCACCAATATATATAATAAATACCACAATTCTTATTTCTCCAAAAATTATCTTTATTGGTACACCATATATAAACATTGTAAAAATCAAAAAGGGGCATAATTAGGTCACTATTCTATGTACATGACACTATTGTATGCTGGATGTCCCACGATTACTGAAAACACCTGTTGTACTGTTAGTTTTTATTACATAGAGTAGGTTAGTTTGTATTTTTTGAGGTTAAGGGGATTTGTGGCAATCCTCAAATACCTCCACTTACTAATAGGTGTTTTCTTCTCTTAGAGAAGGTCTAGTTCTGTATGAGGGATTAGTTTAGTTATTCTGTTTCACTTATAGGGAGCAAGTGGGGGCTCTACCACTGCCACTTATATTAGGGTTGATAGTATTTCTGCACAATTTTGCACAAAAAATGACTTTAAGTAATCGTGGGACATCCAGCATACAATAGTGTTGTGTACATAGAATAATGACTTATGCTCTTTTTTGAGATGTGATACACTTTGTAAACTCTGATAATGGGAGCAGCTATGTTAGTTTTAAACAACTGGTTTTAATTTTTATATTTGGTGTACCAATAAAGATCATTTTTGGATGAATAAGAATTGTGGTATTTATTATATATATACTGGTAATACACAGAAAGGCCGACCGGTTCTATTGGAAGTCTGTTTCTTTTTCTGCTGATAAATATACCTACCCTAGACTGATTGCTTTTGCAAGAGCATGACCATCAGGGTTTGTTTTTATGTTATGTTTGGGTCATTGTCACGACCGTGGGGTGAGGTGACCACGTGCACCCCAAACCCTCCTGCTTTCATCTGACAGGACACCCCTGAGTGGTGAGGTTCTATTCATCTCAGCACCGAGCTGCCTTTCCCAGGTATCAGGATACATGAACAGGATGCCTGCAACACAGCAAGCTCAGGAAGGCAGTACAACAATACTACCCCCAGTGGTTAGGAGCAGAGTTGCAGTGATTAACATTGTTATATTTCTTCAGAATAAACCATACACAATGCTTATGTAAATTTAAACTGAACAACTCCTTTATTGATGAACACACAACACTTATATATCTATAACACTACCAAATCAGATTCAGTCTCCCCTTTAGTAACCAAATTAGTTACATTTGAAGTTCAAGTCAGCTGATATGGAAGGCTAATAACCACGGGACTCATTCAATTGCGATTTGGCCAATTGAATAGGGCTCTATATAAGCACAGAGCATTTTTTTTTTTTACAGAAGTTTTGAGTTAGTGAACCTCAAAGGCAAGGTGTTCACTAACTAAAAACTTCTGTAAAAAAATATGATCTGTTCTTATATAGAGCCCTATTCAATTGGCCAAATCACAATTGAATGAGGCACCATGGGTTTAGGAACAGGGGGGATGGGAGGGGGACTAAGCCCCCTAGATTTGTCTATGTCTGTATGAATGTATATATAATCTATTGTATGGCCTGTGTATACAATGAACTGTACCCCCCCCCCCCCCCCAATAATTACTCTGGCTCCTACACCCCTGCTAATAACAATAATAATTTTAATTATAATATCAATTCTGACACCCACCCATAATTTAGCAAACTGTCATTATGAAGATGCAAATATACATCTGTTGCCTGAAACAATACCAAGGTTTATAAAAACTTTTTTTTTTTAAATTGATACATTTGATAACACATTCACAGAGAGACAGATCTGTTTATCTCTGCGTGATGTGTGGGCAATGCTTACGGATATTATATGATTCAAATATGTGACTAAAAATGAAATGCAGCTGAATGGGATATTATGCATTAATAAAGTATTACATAATGAGATAAAATGAAGAATTACCAGCATTCTGAGATCACGCTGATCAAAAAGTACCAGTGGACGTCTAAACAGCAGGCTTGTCCATTAAGAGAGCTTAGCGTACAGCGTAATGAACATATTAATGGATCAAGAAAATGGTTTAGATACTTTTAAGGAAAAAGCACAATTAACCATTAGGAGTAATTGACAAGTTTACTTCATAAAAACAACACTATAGTAAAACACTTTTTCTGGGATTACAAAGTGTAGGATCTCCATAATAACTGTATATTTTCACCAAATTGGTTGTAAAAACTTATATTATTATTCACGAGAGCTAGATTGATGCATGTATTTTTGCAACATAATTATTTGAATTTGTTCAGTAAAATCTTGGCAGTGTATTTATTAATTCCAGGTCTATAAATCACCTGGAAATTGAAAATAGCTTTCATTTCTTGAAGTTTTTTTTAAAAACATTGACTCTGACTAATTTTCTACACCATGAATATCAACCTTCTAATACATCTAATATATTTTTGCATCTTTCCTGTGATGTCCACTGGTAAATCTCTTGTAAATACGTGAAACAAAACAGGCTCTGACCCCTCAGTCACTACTCTACTAACCTACCCTGCAGGGCTGTGTCCGGGAGGGTGCCAGAGGTACTGGTATATGGGGCCCTATAAAAAAAAATAAAGAAGAAAAGGGACTTGAAGGCTTCTCATTTCTTGCACCATGTGTAATCACATAATTTTAACTGTATTTATATTCTACAAATGTGGAGAACTGCATCTAATATCTAATTGAGATTATTTGTATTTTGTCACCATATGATAATTTTATATAATCACATATATAGTTGTGAGCAAGCGGGTTGTTGCTAACGCTGCAGGCTTGCATAGCGAGCCTACGGCCCTCGCGAAGCGCGGGCCGCAGTTGCTGGCAAGGAGCGCCAAAGGAGCTCCTTGCCAGCAACTGCGGACCTCGCAAAATTTACGGACTTACGAGAAACAAATACGAGACGCGTAACTTCGGGGGAAAAAACATTACGACCTTGCAAAAATACGACCTTACCGCCCGAAACCCGCGCACATGAAAACATTAAAAACACAATAAATACACACAACAAATACATAAAAAGCTTACCTACAGCAAGGGGGGGGGGCACCCAGGACCTCGAAAACTGAAGTTACACCTCAATTTCACTCGAAATAGAAGAGTTTAGACACCCGAAAATCCCTTAAGCGAGAGAAAAAATGTCCGCCCAAAAAAACGAAATGAGGCTACAGGACTCTAAAGATGCAAAACACCACCAAACACCTACGGATTTTCTGAAAAATACGGACGCGATCCAAGAACAAGGACGCCAAATCAGCCACAGACGTGTACCACACATTAGGCGCCATTTAACAAACACTAACATACACAATGCGGAAGTACACAGCTACCCAAACGGATTTTGCTCGCGCACGCACACTATTTACACTACACACTGCACACATTACTGACACAGCAGCTCCACAGCACTCAAAACACACATTGTATGCTGCAGCAACATCAAAACAGATTGACAGCTCTTCTGCACAATGCTTCCTGCAGATATTACTTCAAAATAGGTAAAGTATATTCATGTATTATTTTATTAATTATTTCATTAGCATTAGCAAAAAAAAAACAATGCTCATAGCACACAAACAACGAACAGCCTCGCAATGAGCGCCAAAGCCGCTCAGCGATAGGCTCACAATAAGCGCTGAAGCATCTTCGAACACCAACAAAATTAATCTCTCAACCAAACACCATTACCTGCCTTACATTCTTATTGCCGTCATTTTTTGATGGGCAAGTCGCTAGTAAGAAATAATTTCTGCTTGCAGTAGTTTTGTACACATAAAACATTGTACCTGGAAACCAGGGGGCAGCCAAAAGTTATCTGCCTACCTTTCAGCCAATTTCCTAAGTGCTAAACTCCATTTCCAGACAATACAGTTCTGCTCCTCAATGGTCAATCACTTTAGTTAGTTAAACAGTAAAAATGCCAACCACATTACGCCAGCTGATTGCTTAGAGAGGCTTTGATTTAATGTACTTAAATCCCCCCCCATGGCTCAAATTTCTGGTCATAGATTTACATCATGACACCAGCTTATTAAAACAAAGATGCGTTCAGTAATGGATGAAAAGTGGGCAGGAAAGACACTGGGAGGGAGAGAAGGAGTCTCAGAGACTGAGAAGGCTGTTGAAGTGCAAAAAAAACCAAAATGGTAAAAATCACCTAATGTATTAACAATAATGTAAATCAATAAGAATCCATATTGGGGCCCCGAATTCAATTTTGATACTTGTCCTTTCAAATTTAAAAGAAGGACAGAAATTAATTTTGTCTAGAGCACTTTTTAAAGCGTTTGCTTAGAACAGTATATTGTTTATTTTGTTTTGAAAACCAAGTGGTTCACATACCAACTTACAATTCCCTTATAAATGCAGATTCTGCAGTCTCTCTCCTGATGTGAGACATCAGAAGTAGCCAATCACTCTAGTACGGTTTCTTAGCTCAAGTCGTGACGTACCCGGCAGAATTAATCAAAATAAAAGGTTCACATTATTTCAAAGGTGCCTTGCACAAGAATTATTGAGTATATAAATGTTTAAATATCAAAAAAGAAATATAAGAGCACCATGTCCATTTAAGCAGCTTTTTGAGACACTCTGCCAGCTGAGTTTAAGATGCTGGCTAATAACAATTGGATGCCTGAATAGGTCACAAATTTTGGCAAGTTATGAACTTTAATGATGTTTAGGCACAAAGCAGAACGCACTTTATGGATGAATACTAAACTGAGTACACTATATTGGAAAAGATAAGTGAAAATGATTTGCAGTGAATAATGGCTTTATAATATTTACAGTGCTGTAGTGTGTATATTGAACATGCTTGGAGGATGGCCGTGTTGATACAAGACCTCATGCTTTAATGCATGCATATTCAAGTTATGGACTGGGCTGGATTTGTAACAAACATTTAGTTCTATAAACAATAAAATGTTTCTTCTTTCATTTTTGAGTGCATGCATTTATCTCTTTGCCACAATGTGCCCTTTTCTTTGTAATTATTTTTAGATGTCTGAATATTAGCTATATGACAAGCATTGCTTGCATTCCAGTGCTTAATACCAATCAATTTAAAGTAAAAAAAAGTTAAAAATCAGAACTTCATTCAAAATGCAATTAAAACAAATACTTTAAACCCACCACGAGTACCAATAAACAACCTGAAGGATCACTTCAATAGCTTGTGTAAATGTGTACAGAGACTATATTGGATCAATTTATACAAATTTATATGAAAGATGTCCTATGTCTCAATGCCAAGACCTCCTATCTGTAGATTTCTAAAAAATAATATAGTAGTAAGACCAGTATAAAGTATGTTGTAATAAAAAAAAAAGATATAAGGCATACATTCAAAATATCAGCTTTTCCTTCACCTCATGTTTTAAACAAACCATGTAATACTGATGGCAGAGCAAACTACCACTTTCCTGCAGCTGCCTCATTGCTATTTGCAATGTACATTTGTAAGGTAAAAATGCAACTATAGAGATCTGACAGTTATATTTGATTATGGTACATTAAGACTTTGAGAAATATAAATATTTTTTTTTCCTATGATAGACACACTTGTTCTTTCAAGGTCTGTAATTGTTGTGCCAAAATAGGTATGGTCTGCACCTCGGTTAGGATAATTATTAGGTCAGATGAAGTCAAATATGGGTACAGAACAACAAGGTTACTTGGCAAACAAACTGATATGGACAGCAAAGCAATTGAAGTATTCAGTTTAAATTAATAGGTCATGTTTATTAAATGGAATATAAAGCAGAATAGAAAAGCTCTTGCAAATCCTGATCCAAGGTAAGTTTTTTGCAGTGTCAACAGATTTACTTGAATGTGGGGTTTTCATTTTACTTTTAAATCACTTGGATAAATATCCCGATATTTCACAAAGATTTCCTTAACGACCATTTCCTCATTGTATTGATTGACAGAAGCTGAATGTAAAGAAAATATATAAATAAATGACTACCATTAGACACAGTCAATTACTTGGGTTATATGCACATACTGTATGTAATTTAAATAAGTCTGCCACTAACTAGGATAACACACTGTCACGGACCTCAACCTTTTCCATAGGAGAGTGACTGTAACTCTCTGCATGCTGAGACCACAAAGGTGTGAGTCTACTTCACCTCAACCCTCCCCTGCTAACCTACTCTGGGGCATTATTATTTTTTGAGTCAGGCTAAGAGCACAATTTAACAGAGAAAATGCAACAAAGCCAATACTTAACAAGAAAAGAAATGGAACACCCCTGCTCATCTCTGGAGGCATCCATCAAACTTTGAAAGTCATTTGTGAGAGAGGTGTTTACATTACTGCAGGAGTAAAATTTGCACTTATCCTCTTATGCAGTCATTCGCAAATCATGTAATCTGAGCTTTTGTCAGGTGTGCCTCACAATTTTGGGGACCTCGTGGGTTAAGACTACACCACGCAGAGCCAGCAGCAGAACTGCAAGTGTCTGCTAGATGGCGCTGTCTCGGTTCAAAGCTAACTGGGAAAGGGGAAATGCAGCACCCGGTAAAACAGTCCTCACCCGACCACCCACATCCAGACGGGAATAAAATTGTAATCCTGGCAATGCTGTTTGCCACACAATGCAGGCCTATGGGCCCTCTGACCACCTTTGGCGTTCATTGCGAGCCTCTCCTACCGTGTAATTGACAGGCCCCGCGATGAGCTCCCCTGTGTCCTTTATAGGCCTCGCGCTTGAGCAACTTCGTCGCTCATCGCGAGCCTCCCCCCCCCCCCCCCCCCGTGTAGTTTAGGGGCCTTGCAATGAGTGTTACTGCCTTGGGTTATGTGTTACTGCCTTGGTTTAAATGTTACTGTCTTGTGTTAAGTGTTACTGCCTTCGGTCTCGTTTTCATCCTGTTATGTTTTGTCGGCCGCCATTTGTTTTGTTGCTTAGGCGATTTTTAATTGTTAAAAAACACCAAATATTCCTCAAATGAACTTGCAACCTCACTCACTGGCTCCCTGGCTCTCCCCCTGTGCGGTGTGTTAGTGTGTAAGTTATTTTGAGGCATATTTATGTTTTTTGTGTTCTTTACAGTTTTGTGGTTCGCCTCTGTTTGCACGCAGTTAACATTGCGTGACCAACAACGCAAACGTGACCTGCGGCCTTGGTCCACAACTATATATATGATTTCATCACCACCAAAAGTTAAGTGTAACTATATATATAACTGAATCTGTAAAAAAACAGCAACCTTCTCTATAGTGAAAAGATTAAATATATGTATATTTATGACATCAAAACAAAGTGATCCAAAAATCATTGTGAGATAAGGTTTAGGGAAACCCTCCATCATGAATTTAACTGGTTTAACAGGAACAACTCTCTATATGATGATAAGCAAAACAATTTAGCAACGTCATAGAAACCAAAGCAGAATATCTAATGTCAAATAACTTTTATAGTAATGAATGTATGCTGTTAATAGCATAAAAATAAAATCTTTTCATTAAAACATACTTGAATATTGCAACCCTCTCATTCCAAGATGAAATAATGTTCAAGCAGAGTGACACTCGTGCTTATATATGTGAGAGATTGGGTCACACAGTGCAGAATCCAAAATTTAGTATTCGTAACACCATTGCCAGCGAAATTCAATAAAAAATTGCTTTTGTGTACTGTAAACTTACATTTAAATGTGTAATTTAAGCTGTCAATAAAGCTTATTGATCTTATTGAGGACACCTGTGATAAAGTACTGTGGTACCTGCTTCTCTTTCGTCCCTAAAGAAGCCTTGTCCAGTCTTCTCAAGAGAAAGAGTTACCTGGACCAACACAAGATGCACATGACACCACTGGGCTTTGCTGTTTCCAGCATGGGTTTATCCTTTTGCTAACCAAGGTTCCCCTGTTTCGACTGTCCAGGGTCCGGAGACCATCCTCCTGAGTGTATATACCCATGTGTCTGTGTATTTTGGGCATTGTGTATCTAACATTTGAAACTCACTCACTCTGGTCGTACTACGTCAAGCTGTGTACCATTTTCTTCAAGGGAGTGTATCCTAAACAAATTTAGCCCAAGAAATCCTTCTTGAGCTACAAAAGTAGTAAGAACTCTAAGGAGCCAAAGTTGATCACAGACAATACTCCACACATCTCAATGGTATGTATAATCACAAAACAACAACGTCCCAGGATCTGGGACAGTTTCAAAAAAGTCTTCCTCCCAGCGTGAAAATCCACTCACCCACAATAGTTTAAAGTAATGTTGTGGAATCATTAAAATGAATATATTTCTGCTGACCTTCAAGTCTACAATATTAATAGTACACAATTATAGCTTGTACCAGGTTCAATTATGTTTCTAGGCCAGTCCAAGTGTGTGTACTCTCTCCATGTTTTTCTCACTTTTCACCCATTTATGTATCTCGGTACCATTACTAACATATTTGACTAATACTCACAATATTATTTTGGGTTCCTTCACCTAGATAAAATTAACCTAAATCAAACTATATTCTTTTTACTGACATACTGGATCATTTTTTGAGCAGAGGGTGGGAGGCCATGTAACAAATGCTATGAACACTCTTTATACCTATCTTCTTACAGAATAAACCTATATCCACATGGCCTATCACTGCCATGTTCCTCTCTATAGTAGCTCCCTCACAATCCTACTCTGCCCTCTTTGTCTGTACTATCCATACTCTCTCCTGCACAATGTCACCCTTTACTCCCCACAATTCCAAGCCTGCTATACTACTCTTATGTCTCTCTTCTGAATCCATATTTTTTCTCCAGGATTTCTTGCTCATCTACGGCTACATTAAAATCACTCACATTACACTACATAAAACAAAAATTGTTCAGTTTGCCCCACCACAGAAACTGCCCTGCCAGGGTATCACCAACACTAAAGAATATCCCAGATCCCTTGTTACATTGTATCTACAAAGAGACAAAAACTCCTGGTAACAATTCCCATAAAGCTTGGGAAATGCTGTTCTAAACTTGAGGGATTCTGCCCATACGAAGAACAATTGGCTAAAAGATGCTATGTGGAAAAGGATTCTTTTGGATAGCTTAAATAATTAACAACTGGAAATCTTGGCATTTTCAAAAATCCCTTTGAAATAACAATTGTCATTGTTTCTATCTGTTAAAATCTCTTAGAAGTGACCAGCCGTGCATTTTTAGGCATTCACAAAATTGCATATAGAGCATTTCATTATATGTAAGGTTTCCTGAATACGTACAAGAGCATTTTTTTCATAAAAAGAATAAAAATTTAATTTATAGAAAGATGTTCTCTATACATAATAATAGAGCAATACCGAGTCAAAAGTCATGCCAAGCGAAGCAATAAAAGATAATTTATATACTTTTTAAATTAACGTATTATGCAAAATCATGCACACAAATTATTAGAGCTACATGAAAAACAATGATTATACGGTTACATGTACTGAACTGAAAAGAAATATGGGTCTGTCATCTTTGTGATAAGCCAAGATATAAGGGCTCATCCAAGACACAAGAAATGAAGAAGCTTAAATACTTACTCTTCTCGGTTTTCATTCTTAAATCTTATTTCATTTTATTTAAATACACACAAACTGTAGCATTTTGGGATGAGTGATTTAAGTCATAAAATGTGTCCTAAGATATTCCAACACACAATTTATATGAAGCCCTCGTTAAACCTACTTGAACATGCTAAGCAGCTTGCTGTTGGGTTTGCATAGAGAGACAGGGAGGCTTAGAGGAGCACATTTAAGTTTATTAATGTACTAGAAAATATATTCACCAGTGGCTGATATTAGTCTTATGTTATGCCAGCATTGCAAAAGAACAGGGAGACTGGTTGTCTGAGTTTGTAAAAAGTTCCTCTATGTTGTTATAGCACTACGGAAAATGCTGGTGTTTAATAAACAAAAGAGTATTAATAAATATGTTTAACTGTATAACATTTATTTATATGCACATATACTCTCTTCATGACTCCTAAAAGATATAGCTGACTGCTTTGTTCTGACTTGGGTGTTTGGTTCAACCCTTATGCTGTGTGACTGGTCAAACAAATGGTAGTAAGTTGAGGTAAATATGGCAGTTTGATATAAATAAATAATTATAATAATTATAAATAATATACTGCATAACTGCCTGATAATGCAGTCTCATATGGCAAAATGTCAGATTTATACCTAGTATGCCAAGAAATTGTAGTTGATATAAGCTATCTTCACAATATCACTGTGAGATGCCAAGGAGAGCCCACTGCGACTTTTGGGGATTAGGAACTATTGTGGGCCTGGTACCAGAACATGGCTCCTTCCCTTTCCCACCAAGAACAATGCCCATACCCCTGAATACACGGACTGTGTTTGCCATGTTGGCCCAAGATGGACAATGTTACTACAGCTGTTTGTATGTGACACCATATTGTGCTATTGCAGACATACCCTAAGACTGTTTTCGACTATTGGACTCTACGGGATACGGTGACTGTAACAGCCATATTGTTATTATGTGCCATGTTTAACTGTCTTCCATCTTTGTTATGGTAAGCCATGCTATGATTTTTAATTTGTATTACTGAGTTATGTTCATTTATTGATGTATGGATGGTACAAGTCATGTTTGGTCCCCAGGGAGTTTTACCTGGTTGAGGGGTAGAATGATTTCAGCAGACTAAGGGAGTCGACTGGCCCTATATATGAAAGGAATTAAAGGCATATTTAAGTTTGCCATTGCAGTAGTCAACATTTACATAAATCAAATACATTTAATAAGATGGCTCGAGGATTGCCTGTTTTATAAATGGTCTAGTTGGAACAGCTACTGTTTAAGTGTAGTCACTTTTACACTGACCCAAGATTTGAGATAAATCACATTAAATAAAAAAAATAAAGGTAAATGAAAGGGTCTTCAGCCTATCCATTCTGTGCATATCACCACATTTTCTACCCATTATGCACTAAGCCACAGCACCCAAGGGGTTAAATCTACTTTCATGAAAGGGGAAAGCTACTATACAGGAAAAACAACAATATTAAATCACTTACAACTGAACATTCAAATGCAACTACTTCCTTGGTGGTCTACTAATGTGTTACAAAGTGCTCTTGCAGATTTGCTAATGTTCAACATATAGCTCACAAGTAAGACATCATTCATTAGTTGACGTTGTACAATTTTACATTATCAAGTTTTGACCATTGTTGAAGTGTCACAGTCTTTTTCACCAGTTTTAGAATCACTAGACATGTTTTCTTCATTTTCTTTTAGAATTTTTACACGTCTCACAGCTTCTGGCACACTGTAATTTGGAGTGACAAGACCAAACTAGAGCTTTATGGTCACAACCATAAGCGCTATGTTTGGAGAGGGGTCAACAAGTCCTACAGTGAAAAGAATACCATTGCCCTGTGAAGCATGGGGGTGCTCACTGATGTTTTTGGGGGGTGAGCTCTAAAGGTAGGCAGAATATTTTGAATATTGATGGAAAGATAAATGCTGCATGTTATCGGAAAATACTGGCAGACTATTTGCATTCTTTTACACAAAGGCTGCACATGGGGTGCTCTTGGACTTTCCAGCATGATAATGACCCTAAGCACAAGGTCAAGTTGACCCTCCAGTGGTTACAGAAGAAAAAGGTGAAGGTTCTGGAGTGGTCATCACAGTCTCCTGACCTTAATATCATCAAGCCACTCTGGGGAGATCTCAAATGTGCGGTTCATGTAAGAAGACCAAAGACTTTGAATGACCTGGACCTCATAGACAACTTCCAAAAGACTTACAAAAGACTGCACACAGTCATTGATGCCAAAGGGGGCAATACACAGTATTAAGAACTAAGGATATGTAAACTTTTGGTCAGGGCCATTTGGGTGATTTCTGTTATCATTATGATTTACAAACAACTATCTGATAATACATAGCTACATATTAATTGAGGTTGAAAAAATACTTTCAGTCCATCAAGTTCAACCTTGTAAGATCTCCTCTGATCTGCAATATGTGGATTAGTTGTTAATTGATCCAGAGGAAGGCAAACAGAAAAAAAAAAACAGGTAAAACTTAGGCCATCGTCTCAAAATAGAAAAAAAAAAATTCCTTCCTGACCCAAGATTCTGCCGATCAGATTCCTCTCTGGATCAATACTCTCCCTTTAATTAACCAGGATAACCGTGAATGCTCTATTTAATTAAAAATATATCCAGTCCCCTTTTAAAGTTATCCATCGAATCCGCTGTAACCACATCCTTTGGTACAGATTAATCACCCTTACTGTCAAGAAACCTTTTCTTTCTTTAAGGTGGAATCTTTTTACTTCTAACGTCAAAGGATGTCAATTGAAAACCTCTTGGCACAAAAAGCTCACTTGAAAAAGCTTTATACTGACCCTGGATGTATTTATATAAGCTAATCATATCTCCTCTTAGACACTTTTTTCTAGAGAAATTACATTTAATTTGATTAGTCTTTCTTCATAACTTGCCCCTACATTCCCCTTATTAGTTTTGTAGCCCTTTTCTGTACCTTTTCCAGCTCTAAAATGTCCTTTTTATGAAGTGGTGACAAAAATTGTACTCCAAATGAGGACGTACTAGGGATTTGTGTAGTGGAAGAATTATATTTTCTTCCCTTGCTTCTATACCCTTCTAATGCTAATATTTCATTTGCCTTTGCAGCTGCTACTTGGCATTAAGCACTGTCACCTAGGTGGTTGTCCACAAGTACTACAAAATCCCTTTCAATAGCTGATACCCCTATACGTGCTCCATCAAGAATATAAATTGCATGGCTATTTTTCCCATGGCTATTCATATTAAATCTTAAATTAAATCTCGTCTTCCATTTAGATGCCCATTCCTCTAATTTATGTAAATCCCTTTGGAGAGAAAGTACATCATTATCTGATTTAATTACCTTGCACAACTTTGTGTCATCAGACACTACATTCCATTCCCACCTCTAAGTCATTAATAAATAAAAGAGAGGACCTAATACTGAACCCTGAGGAGTCTTCCATGTGGTACTGTAACAAAAGCCTTTGCAAAATCCAAAAAGACTGCATCCACTGAGTTGCCTTGATCCAAGTTCCTACTAACCTCCTCATAGAATGTAATTAGATTTGTTTGACATGACCTACTTATAATCCTGTTTAAATAGACATATTCTTGTATATTATCCCTTATTAACCCTTCTAAAAGCTTTCCCACTACAGAAGTGAGGCTCACTGGTCTATAATTCTCCAGATTTGTTCTTGCTCCCTTCTTAAATATAGGTATCACCTCTGCTTTTTGCCAGTCATCTGGTAGAGACCCTGTGTTGAGTGAATTTTGAAAAATGTAATATAATGGTTTGGCTATTACAGAATTCAGTTCCATCAGTACCCTTGGATGTATTCCATCAGGCAACTGGGATTTACTTCTTGCAAGTAAAGTGTGATTGTTTGCTGTGTGCACTAATTTTGTCCAGGTGAGTAGGCAGAAGTTAATATAAACAGGGGGCAAACTTCTGGTGTCAAGTGCAGTTCTAGTATAAGTGTAGGAGTTCAAAGAAAAGAGGGCAAACTTACAGTGCAGAAAAAGGAAGAAAAAAATGTATAAAGCATTACACAAATATATTATTGTTTGTTTAGTTTTCCCACTACATTTTTGTAGACAATAATTATGAGTGAGTCCAGTGGCAACCTCACTCACATGTATGCACTACTGGAACAGATGATTCTGGGTCCATATCTCTGTGACATGTGTAAGCATGTTGCCTCTCTGGAAGCTCAAATTGGAGAACTGGAGAGCAGAATTGCAGCATTTACTGATATTTCTGCACTGGAAAGGGAGTTGGTGCTCACTGAGCACAGATTAGTTGTGCCTAGCATGGAGGGAGTGAGGATGTCCAGGGAGGTAGCTGGGTTACAGTTATAAGGGGAAGCAGAGGGAACAGAAGGAGGAGAAAGCCAGTTCTGAGTTGTAAAACACAACAAGAAGTGAAATTAAGTAAAGCTGTTGGGGATGTCCTTTCAGGAATGCCAATGCGAGATCCTCTAAAAGCCAGGTGAACAGTTCTACTGGAGGAGTGGGAGGGCAGAATAGGCAGAGAAACAGACAGGGATACTGAGATACTATCTGTGCCACGTGCTAGCCCAGGGAGACAGATGGAGCTTAGGGAGGTTAATGCGTGGCTAAAACTGTGGTGCACCAAGGAAGGTTTTGGGTTTTTAGAGCACTGGGCTGACTTCTCACTTGGATACAATCTCTATATCAGGGATGGATTAAACCTTAATGATGAGGGAGCTTTTGTGCTAGGGGATAGAATAGTAGAAAGGCTGGAGGAGTTTTTAAACTAGTAGGTGGGGGGAGACAAGATGAATGTAATGGGGTAGGAAGTGTACAGGGGATAGGGGGTGAATTAAGTACTCATGGGGGAGGAGATGGGGGGAGGTATTTGATAATTGCATGCACTCCAGAAATACAGACTTATAACATAAGGTGTATGCTTGTTAATGCCATAAAACTTGCCAGGAAAAATTGGAGAGTTAGAATTATTGGCAATTAATAAAAAAACAGGATTTAATACGCATTACTGAAACATGGTGGGATGAATCTCATGACTGGACTGTTAATCGGAATGGTTAAAACCTATTTAGGAAAGATAGGGGCAATGGTAAAAGGGGACAAGGGAGTTGTCTGTATGTAAAGCCTGAATTTAAGCCTATATTCAGAGAAGATATTTATGCTGGAACTAGTGATAATATTGAATGTTTGTGGGTAGAGTTAAATAGTGGAGCTGCAAATTACAAAGAATATTGGTAGGAGTATGTCATAAACCCCCAAATATAACTGAAAGTGAGTAACTGCAATTATTACAGATTGGAAATGCAGCTAAGCATGGGCGAGTTCAAATAATGGGAGATTTTAATTACCCTGAAATAAACTGGATAAATGAGACCAGCAGTTCATCTAAGGGGAGCAGGTTCTTGAGTACACTCAGGGATCATTATCTGGCCCAGGTTATACAAGAACCTACTAGAAATGAGGCTTTCGTGGATTTAGTTATAACAAATAATATTGATATAGTATCAATAGAGCAACCTTTGGGAAACAGTGATCACAACACAGTCTCATTTGAGATTGAATTAAAAAAACAACATTTTAAGGGGCCAACAAAAACTCTTAATTTTAAAAGGGCAGATTTTAACGATCTAAGGGCAGCAATACAAAGTATAGACTGGGACAGAGAACTGATAGGTAAAAACACTGAGCATAAATGGACAACATTTAAATCCTTACTAAATATACATACACATCGGCATATACCGTGTGGGAATAAAAGTAAAAGGAGTAAATCCCATCCAATGTGGCTTAACAATGATTTAAAGATCTAGATACGGAGTAAAAAACAGGCATTTACATTATACAAACAAGAGGGGACAGAAACTGCTTTACAGGAGTACAAGGAAATCAACAAACCCTAAATTATTTTTGAAATATATTAATGGGAAGAGGGTCAGGAAGGAAGCTATAGGAACATTACAATATGACACAGGCCGTCTGATAATTAGTGACTAGGAAAAGGCAGATGAGCTAAATAGGTTCTTTTCTGCTGTATACACAAGGGAGGTGCCAGTGGTTGGGACACGGCAACATAATGGGGCTACACTACCATCACTAAATAATTGGTTAACACAAGAAGAAATCCAGAAAAGGTTGGAAAAAATAAATGGCTTGATATGATTACTATCCTTCAATAAAATAAATTTACACGATCAGTCATTTTGCAATTAAATGCCAAAATGTCACAATTTCTGCCAGGGTATGCAAACTTTTGAGCACAACTGTGTGTATATATGTATGTGTATATATATATATATATATATATATATATATATATATATATATATATATATATATATATTGCTGTGTTGAACTGCATACTCATAAAGTCCATAACACAAGCTGAGATCACAGTAAGCTGTGGTTAAATTAGACTAGCGACTTGCCTGTCAAAAATGATGGAGCAATAACATTTTAAGCCATGGCAATGCTGTTTGACACACAATCTAAAGCTTTTTATACTCTGAGGACCTTCAGGGTTCATTGCGAGCCTCGCACTGAGCACCTTCTGCACTCATTGCGTGGCTCGCAATGAGCGCCTTCGGCGCTCATAGTGATCCGCTCCTCTCGCTTACGCCTTGTGCTCTCATGACAAAGACAGATATATATGTCAACTTTTTTAGTATAATTATTAATTATTTACTTAATAAACTAATATACTTTACCTATTTGTCATTGATATATCCAGCAATGTATAGCCTGAAGAGCTAAGTATCTATTTCTATTTTCCTGCAGCATACAATGTACAGTTAGCCTGTTGCTGCTGTGAGGAGAAAGTGTCATCAATGTTAGAAATATGCTGTGTGCGGGCAAACCGTTGTTTTAGTTGTGTAAATCTCCTTTTTTGATTTGTAGTGATAGTGTTTTAAAATGGCGTTGTTTGTCTATGTGCTACGCAAGTCGCGAGCATTTTCTGTGCTGCCTTAGTGTGTATTTTAGTACCTTGTACGTGTCTGGCCGTGTTTTGTGCATTTTGGGGTCGTGTAGCCTCGTTTCCATTTTTTTCGCCCGCCATTTCCTTGCTTAGGCGATTTTAAATTGTCTAAACTCGGTAAATTGGACTTTAATTAGCGTGCAACCTTACTGACAGATGTCATGGCAGTGCCCCCATGCTCTGTGTGTTTTTTTTTTTATATATATATTTTGTATTGTTTTGTGTTGTTTTTGAATGTACGCATTTCGTCAGTTAACCTCGTATTTTTGCTACCTCTTATTCATTTTCTAAGTTCCGCGGGTCGTAATTAAAAGTTGTACGTCCTTGTCAGTGTTTTATGCACTTTGGGGTCGTCGAGCCTCGCTTTCATTTTTTTTCCTCGCTTAGCTGATTTTTAAGTGGCAAAACTGAGTAAAATTAACTTTAATTTGCATGCAACCTCACCCCCAGAGGTCCTGGCTGTCCCCCCGTGCTGTGTGTGATGTTTTTGCAATTTTTATTTTTTTTATTTTGTTTTTTGTTGTACGCGTTTCGGCCGTTAAGTTCGTATTTTTGTGATCTTGTATTCGGGTCGTATTTTCTTTCGTGTAAGTCCGTTTTTCCTCTGTACGCGGGTTGTATTTTTTATTTTTTTCTAATTCCCGCTGCATGTTTTTTTTGTTGCAAAGTCATGCTTTTCTGGGGTTTATTTGTCCCGGAAGTGAGGCGGGGTAGAGCCTCCACCTCCGCAAATGCGGCCCCTCGCTTTGTGAGGGTCCGCATTTGCAGCCAGAACTTGCAAAGCGTGACGACGATTCACAGTTTGACAACTATTATATGTCATTACTGTCCATGTGCAATTTTGAGCATCTGGCAGTGTACATGTTAGACAGGTAATCTACCAGTGTAAACTAAATTAGTGTCACTTTACAAATGCTATCAAACCATTTCTTTTGTCAAAATGCATTTTTCCAACAAATTTAATTTTACATATTATTGATGACACATAACTCCTTTGTGCCCTGTGTGTCAAAAAACTACATACAGGACCACCCATCAACTCAACATTTACTTGAAATAAAAATAAAGATCTCAAGCAATTAAAATGAGTTTTATAAGCTTCAAGGCAATAATATAAAAATTAGAAGATCTTCTGTAAATGGAAATGTATGACATATAAATCTGCTAATTGACCACTACAGCACCTTTAATTACATTTGTATCAACATACACTAGAAATGTGATACTTGAAGTTTACTGTGCAAGATAATTATCCACAGTGAGAGAAAAACCCAGCACACAAAATGTTAAATACTGTATTTCCTTTATGAAGCTGATGACATAAGTACATGCAGTTTTTGAACCATGTGCCAAGAAAGTGCACCTGATCCATGCACAATTTTCATATCATACTAAGATATTTTCCTTCCTATTTTGGACCGCATTGCTCGCTCAAGCAAAAATATAATTTCAGGCATACTGACAACACAAGCCTATAATTTCATGTGTTGGTACTATTTTGAGAAAAGATCTAAACTTGGAAGCAGCCCTTTGTACCCTGCAAGCTTATCTGTAATAAATATTTGAGGCTTTATATAAAATAGGCACAGAACATTGAACAATATTGGGTTTGATCTATCATTTCTTTATTTCAATTCTGGGATAATTATCTAGCCTCCCTGTTCCTAATCTTTCTACGCTGTAATATTTGTACAAGTGGCAGCTACAGCCCTTCTATCTCTTCTTAACTCCCTTGCTTTCTCTCCTCAGCTAAAGTATATCAGCTTGTAATTAAGTCCTATATTATATCTCCTCTATTGCAAACCTTCTCTGTTTTACTGTATAGCCTTGAACGGTGACTTTGACTTGTTATATCAATGTGTTTGCATTTGTATAGTTATAGGTTTCATGTATTTCCTATATCCCTTTATATATTTGAGGAAATATTTGGAGCTTTATAAATAAAGGCAAGTAGGGATAATGCAATCTCTCCAATTCCCTTGCTATCAACACCCTATATACACTATATATAGTGTATAATATTACACTAAATCTCTTCAACTTGCACATAGCTAGACGATCTGGAGCCCAAGGCAAACATATTAAAAACGCATTTATGTGCTGCTCCATTTTCAATGAGAAGTCAAATTAAAGGATACAATACGCAGTTAAACATGTATTTTTTTGCTCAGCCAACTGTTCACATATTCTTAATCAGTACATATTTGTCATACTATACACCACTCATTTTACTTATACAAAACTTACAAAGAATCAAATGTTTCATGCAAGCTGACAACATGCAACATACAACATGCATTTTTTGTATGTCTTTGATATCATACAATGTTAATACCAGTTGTCAATTTGATACTCAGACATTTTCAGATACCATACTTCTGCACACCCAGAAATATACTCTTATATAAAGATACACCATGTAACCCATTTGGATGTAGATGCACACTGTTTGATACAGATGATAAATAGATAATTGTATTATTTTGATATGGTAACATTTACACACTGTCAAGTAAATCACACCAATACACTTCACACAGTCTCATATGTAAATACCCATAGCCAGACACGGTCATAGAGGTGAAGTAATGCTTAAAAGCCCCCACACACAAACCCATACACTCAAATGCACAGATGTGGGCTCACTACAGAAGTCTTTTTATACACTTCAGTTTGCTAAGCCATGCTTAAAAAAAAAACAATAAAAACTGGATATACTGTATCTTCATATTTAAAAAAAAAAGTATTTCATACGCTATTATTTAGTGTAACTAAGCCATGAGGCAAATGCACCGGATTATCATTTACACACTGCAGATTTATGAAAACAAAACTGTGATTGTCCTATGTTTCTCCAAGTACACATATACTGTAAGAACCAGATGACTATTCTTATACCAAAGTACCTGGAATAATTCAGTTTTACTGTCTCCTACCTTCCCTTTGGTGAGGCTACAGCAAAATATCTCTCAACAACAAATAGTAGTGTTTTTAGATTTTTTTCTGCCCTACACCCATTGAGATGGTTGCCCTCAACTCCTACATAAAGGCCAATATTTATGTTATGACCTATGCTGTCCTCAAAAACTTCATAATGGGAAAATAATTGTAGAAAGTAAAAAATAACTGTAAAATACAATTATTATGTGTAGGTGTTGCTTGTTTTCCAGATATATGACTTGCTGGGTTGGTCCTATTAGCGGCACTGTCTGTGAAACCATTCAAGCTTTTGTAATGTTCACATCACTGTCAATGCATTTCCACTGAACTTTATGGTGATCTTATGAAAAAACTATTCTGCCCACGCAGCTGAATTTAGTAATTAATAAATTAAAAGTTGTGTTTTTTTATTTACCTTTGCAATATAATTCACTTTTATTATGGCAGGTTCTTCAAAAGTGCTTTCTTCTTTGTCATTTTTCCTCACCAGTACAAATAGATAGATAGACAGATACAGACAGACACAGATAGATAGATAGATAGATAGATAGATAGATAGATAGATAGATATTTGTGTAGGTTATGTCTACAAGGCATTTTGATGTTGCATTATTGCATTGGCAATGCATCTTAAAACGCCTGTCTTAACAGATCTCTCTGATACATAAATCCAGCAACAATACCACGGCTTGTTAATCCTGTCCCCGCTGATCTGGTGTCATATACTGATGTTAGGTAATGCAGGGTTAAGAACTGGTAGTCCTTCTATCCCCCTGGTGACTGGTGCCCTGTATAATCATGTCTTCCCTGAACTACCGTTACTCTGCTACCTTGTCTTGCAATTATAAATAAGTGCTAATAAGTATCCTCACAAAATGTAAAAATACTAAATAACATTGTGGTGTCTCATGGGGATTAACTGCAATGTAAATGTTATGTTCTCAGCACTTGGATTAGTATTTGTTTGATACCAATTGATTTCTGCTTCAAAAAGGATATTGCAATCCTGCTGTAAAAATAAATGGCAGAAGAATGTAAAACAACATGAGTTTCTGATTAGAAAGATAGGAGGTGCGAAGAAAAGCTTCACTATCTCCACAGAAAGTGCAATTTAAACAGTAGTTGGCAATAGCTCAGAATACTATGTGCTCCTATAACAAAATGTTATGGTGCTGTAGTTTCCTCTAAGTAATTATATTACAAGTGTTGATCAGTTAAGAGGTTATTAGTTCTGGAGCTGAGCTGAATATAACCTCAAACGTGCTGAGATGGAAAATGCCATTGGGATAAAGTTTACAACTGTAATACCACCTTAGTATTATGCAGCAAAAGAGAGACTATTATGAAATGCAACCATAAAAATATACTCAAAATATATCCAGACTTTGACTTCATTTTCACAAATACATTTGGCCCTTGGTTGAATCTTTATGTATTTTTGGACTACCCTGGTATAGATGTATCCCTGAATCCTGGCACATATTTTTCAGAGAGACTGCTAAACTTCAGTTGCAGCGCATTGCATGGGTTCCCAAGTTGGGTTGGTTTTGCATAAAAGTTCTGTACAATCGCCCTCTCCCTCCAAAAAAAGTGACCCGATACCCCATCCCTGTAGAGCATCTGAGGTAAAGACACATTTCTTAATACTTTGTTTAATAGAAACCAAGCCCAATTCAGTTTATATTGAAGGCCAGCATTATTTAAATATATTTTGTTTGATTCTACAAGCAGATCTTATATTAAATAGTCCAGAGGTTGAATTACAGATTATTAGCCTTATTAAATTGTGATTTGGCCAATTGATTAGGGCTCTATATAAGCACAGAGCATATTTTTGTTACAGAAGTTTTTAGTTAGTGAACTTATATTCAAAAGCAAGATCTTCACTAACTAAAAACTTCTGTAAAGAAAATATGCTCTGTGCTTATATAGAGCCCTATTCAATTGGCCAAATCACAATTTTATTAGGCTGGATATATTTATTTTTTTCTGTACATTTTTTATTCTTACCAACAACAGTAGAGGATAAACAGACAAAGCAGATGACATGCAGGTCGTCATTAATATCAACAAACACTTCACAAATGAATGCTTTATCCTGTGTGGCTATCTACCCGGTGGATGATACCTCCATTCCCCTTTTTCCGTTATCTCTTATCACATTTTGTTAATTACCGATATTATTAATACATTTCCCATCTTCTGCTGTAAGTATTTATATAAGACATATTCATCTAAATGATGCTTTCTGTAAGTAGGATACCCCCTCCATAGAGAAATTTAAGTCGCTTATGGCAATTCTCCCCACCCACGAGGGATTTCCTCCTACTAGTTAACATATAAAAATATAACCTTAACTTGTGCCCCACAGATTATATATTTTTAACAACCTCCGCCTTGGATTTTTTTAATCTAGATTATGGAATAAGATTTTTATGTTCTACACATTTGCCATCCATATACAAACACAATATCCACATGACTGGCAAGTATGAGACATAGCTAGCTGGCATACATGTCGTTCCACTGGAGGTTTCTTGGGGTTGGTAGCACATGTTCCCTTTGGATCAAGTTGTTACATATGTTTATAAACCTAAAAATAACAGATAATATGCAATTTAAAGGAAGCTGCGACTACAAGTCACCACTTCGCCAACATCATTCACCTAGACACGAAACACAAATGTAAGTAATTTATCTCTAAATGTCTACTATTGCAATTCAGTCTGCAAATAGTATGTACCTTCCTCTGCTCAAGTGTATTACATGTGCTGTGAAGTAATAAACTTACTACAGAACAAATACGTTAAAGGGAAAACGGTCAAAGACACTCTTCAGTTTGAATGTAGAATAATGAAACTAAGGTAATTGTCTCTGCCCAAAAAAGTTTTTGACTTTTTTTTTTATTCGATTACCTACACAATCTATTTTCAATGTATCTGCCTGTTCTATTGTCTCACCTATTGTATCACATTCTGTGATCTTTGCTATAGCACAAATCTTCTTATACACTATTTGTACTTTGCTAGAACAAATGAGCACTGCCCTCCTCCACAAGTAAACAATGCAACAATTATGACACAACAGACTGATGAGAATTAAACAGACAGAAACACTCTAAATGGATTACTCAAATAGGCAAATAATAAAAAGAAATGACAAACAAATATTTTTTTTAAAAATGTGTGTGGGAGGGATAAGGCTTTAATTAATCTAATTTACATTCAGACTGAAAGGAGCGTCTATTACAAAAGTGCCTTTAAAATATTTACTAAAATTACCTGATATTCTAAAATAAAAACAGATTTTGCTTTTGAGGTAGTTAGCATGTTTCCTGTTTTTGTATAAAGCAAGTTCCTGATCAAAGACAAGTGAGGTGGGCTACCTACCCACAGGTAATATTGTTCTGCAATAAGATGATGTGAACTAAGGCTATAATTAGCTAATTAGTACTGGGCCTCAATGTAACACAGCTACAATGTCCAGTTTAATATATCCTTTATACATCTGTGTGTTACAGCAGTGTTCAGGCAGCAAGTATGCTAATTACCCTCTGATACTTTTAGTCAGGGTTTCTAGCTGCAACTTAAATCCCAAAGTAAACATATTATATATAATCTGTGGCCATAACAGTCTTATTAATATTCGGACTGAGGATCTGGTTGCTTCCCTATTGCTGCTCTGCAATTTATTATAACGGATACTACTGTACTGTCAATAGGTTGGAATTAGCCAGTCCAGACAAATCATTACTTAAATGTAGTTTACTGAAAAATATGCACTTGCAAATAGGAATATATATATATATATATATATATACATATATATATATATACATATATATATATATATATATATATATATATATATATATATATATATATATATCAGAATCCCATTACTACAATGTGCATTAATAAGCTAATACTCTGTTTACTTGTCTACTTTGTGAATTAAACATATTATCATAAACCAAATTCTTTATTGAGGTCAGATTTAAACACACTACTGTATTTTTTTATGTGGATCTCCAAAGTTTGTGTGCAGTGATCAGGATGTGACTATAACAAAAGCAACAAAGTACATGTACCAATATCTCATGTTATTGATGTTTAGTCGTTGAGTCGTGTCCAAGTATCCATGACCCTATGGACTGCAGCACGCCATATCTCTGGTTGTGCTTATCCTTTTTTTGACTAAGATATTGGAGTGGGTAGCCAGTTCCTTCTCCAGATGACTGCAATTTGTCTGACATCTCTGCTATGACCTGCCTATCTTAGGTGACCCTACATGGTATAGCTCACAGCTTCATTGTGGTACACAAGCCCCTTCAGCACAACAAGGTAGCAATACGGAAGGGGAGTATCCCAAATGTTACAGTTAGTATCAGTTCCCCATTACTCTTTTTATTTAATACAGTGTATCAAGCTTAAAAATGTAATTTTCTCTTGACAAAAAAATATATCTGAAGATATACTTATGGGACCTATGACAACAATAACATAATGTAGTTGAAATAACTATATCATCAGGTGCATCCTATTTTACTTTCTCCCATTCATGTTTGTAATATTATTATTATTATTATTATTATTATTATTATTATTATTATGACAAACAAGCCCCAGCTTCCCCATACCCTACATGGAATAATGAATACATTATATTGTAAGCATTAGGTAATTACACCAAGAAACACATTCTTTGACACTATGTTTGCTTGGGATGACTAAGGAGTTCAAGGAACCCTAGTCTTACATGAGTTCATTATATTAACACTAATAACACCCACTAGCTATGTACATCTCATGCACTAACAGATATTAATACAAGCATATACATTTAATAATTATGTATATATCTGAAAACCGATAGATAGATTTAGATATAGAAAGATAGATACAGAAATATAGTTAGAGATAGATAGATAGATAGATACAGAAATATACTTAGAGATCGACAGATACATAGATAGATAGATAGATAGATAGATAGATAGATAGATAGATAGAGCTAGACATAGATACATACATACATAGACAGATACAGAAAGATAGATATAGATAGATATATAGATAGATAAATAGATAGATAGATAGACATACAGCTAGATAGACATAGATAGGTAGGCAGATAAAGAAAGATAGACACAGATAGATAGACATAGATAGATAGGCAGATACAGAAATATAGACATAGATAGATAGATAGAGAGCTAGACATAGATACATACATAGATAGACAGATACAGAAAGATATATATATATATATATAGATAGATAGATAGATAGATAGACAGACAGACATACAGCTAGATATAGATAGATAGACAGATAGACAGATAGATAGATAGAGCTAGACATAGATACATACATACATAGACAGATACAGAAAGATAGATATAGATAGATATATAGATAGATAAATAGATAGATAGATAGACATACAGCTAGATAGACATAGATAGATAGGCAGATAAAGAAAGATAGACACAGATAGATAGACATAGATAGATAGGCAGATACAGAAATATAGACATAGATAGATAGATAGAGAGCTAGACATAGATACATACATAGATAGACAGATACAGAAAGATAGATATATATATATAGATAGATAGATAGATAGATAGATAGATAGATAGACAGACAGACATACAGCTAGATATAGATAGATAGACAGATAGATAGATAGATAGACATAGATAGATAGACATAGATAGGCAGATACAGAAAGATAGACATAGATAGATAGGCAGATACAGATAGATAGATAGATAGATAGATAGATAGATAGATAGATAGATAGAGGTATAGATGAATATTTAGATAGATAGACAGTTAGTTAGACAGATATATAGAGATACAGAAAGATAGAGGTGGATAGATAGATAGATAGATGTAGTTGGATAGATACATAGATAGACATATTTCGATACTACAATGCCAGTGAAGGAGTAATGTGCAGTATAGCCAGTACTCCCAGGACAGCAGTATCAGTTCCTTACCAGCGCCTGGCAGCAGATCCCAACTACTTGCTCGCCCAGAGTCCTGTCCCACAGACTGAGCCCTCCACAGCTCCTGCACCTCCCACTCCCATCCACTCTGCCTCCCTCGGTAATTGATAGAAACACTAGGAAAGCCAGAATGGAGCCGACTCCCGCCCTAGCACCGCCCTCCGCTGTCTCTATGGGGCTCAGAGGATACAGCTGCACTGGTGTTAGGGAGGTAATAGTGCCAGTCCTGCCACTGTGCAGTTACCTCAGCTCAGAGCACTACCTGAGTACTTATGTTAATGAAGCATGGTTTGATTTATTTAACCCCTTACTCTCTCCCTCTTAGACACTCATCTTGCTCTATTAACCATTGCTCCTTACTAGCAGTTTATCCCCACACACTTTCCTGCCCTGTCAAATATCTATCTTTTAATTCAAATTACATTTTTTCACCCATGTCCATCTACAATTTCATTTATCCATTTATTACATTACTCCTTCTTTCTTACACTCTTATTTAACCCCTTTTTGCTTCTACTGCACGTCTTTCTATATTGAATCCTGCTTTGATGCTTATCTAGTTTTTATATTTCCTGGATCTCTCCCTTATCTGTCCCTGTGAATCTTACCGTAAAGGGACTCTGTCATTCCAGCAGGAAGTGGATTTAATATGAAAGACCATTAGAAACGGGATATACATTGTATTAGCAGTTTTTCTATACAGTAAATCATTTCTGAAATATTTATAATTGATAATGCGGCTTCTATATACTAATGTGTGGCTCCTGTATGCTAATGTGTGGCTCAGATTACTTTATAAGGGTGAGAGCGGGGACTAAATTCCAGATAACATTGCAGGTCTTTATTTTGATCACTACAGAGACAGACAAGCAGACTGTACTTCTAATTAGCACATCAAATCAGCTAATTAGTATTTGTGAGCTGTTAATTTGCATATAAAGTCAGCAACGAGGTAAACGGAAATAATTTGTGTCATAAAGAGGGTTTTTCATAATGTGTCACAGTGTCTTTTCTTTTTTGTTAAATAAGAGTACCAGAGCTCAAAAAGGTATTTAGATTTTGGTCCTATTCTCTTATGGTAGCGCAGCACAAGGCAGCAGCAGTGGCGGTGAGCATCCGCTAGATGGCACTGCCGATATTCCGGTGCCATATCATAGAGTCAAGGCTTATGTAAACTGTTAGGGTGAGGGTTAGGGTTAGTTCAAGGGTTAGGCTAACATTATAAGCTTAGAACTTCTCTCACATATCGGCAGCGCTGCAAAATACCCGCAGCGCCATCCAGCATTTGGAGGCCGCACTGCAGCGGCGGACGTGTCCCGACACCATAACAGGATAGATCCCAGATTTTTTAATGATATTGGGGACATGGCTGCTTTAAGAAAATTTCAAATAATTAAATACATCCTTAATTATTTGCTTCAATGGCAGGAAATTATTTTTGTTCTTAACAGGATTCAAAAACTGGGGTTAGTTACATCAATAAGACATCACGCATCTAAGATCTCTGCTCAGTTTCTTGAAAGAATGTCACTGTAAATAGACACTTAACAATCAAAGTAAATAGAAGAGTAAATCCCAGTATGATAGCCCTCAGGCTAGCAGTCCAAGTTGTGATAACCAATCACACAAGCAGTCATATAATGTAAAGTCTTCTCTAAAATGCTTTTATGCTCATAATTTACATTGATGCCAATGTTGTTAATTTGTTACACCCTTCACAAATATGTGATGTTTTTACTAGTCTACAGTGATCCTTTACTTATTTCTCTCCTTTTAAAGTGCAGCACCCCTGTAGTGTCAGTAGTCCATCCCAGGGTTTAACTATGGGCAAGTTATATCAGCTGACAGTGAATTTTGCCCAAACTTTAGCTCCCCAGGAAAAAAGGCGATGCCAACAATGTGCAAATGAAAGTCCCAGTTTAGACAAATAAAGCTAATTACTTAAAGGGAGGCTGACACAACTAATTGTGAACTATTTATCTATATTCCTAGAAGAGAGCTGTGTGTACCAGCTGGTGAGAGCCGTATGTGTCTGACTGAGTGATAGTGAAAGGAGGAGGGAGCTGGATGGAATATGTACCCCTTCTGGATATAGACAGTGGGACCCCAAATGGGGAATACTTCAGTTTTATACATTCGTAATAGAATTAAAGTATTTTTTGTACTTTTACAGAAGGCAGAGTGCTGCTCCAGATAAGCGTGAAGTCTCAGATGTATCTAGAAGTATATAAAATGGTCTCTGTCCCCAGTACCTAATGAATGTAATTACTGCGCCTTCTCTCCAGCAGCTGACAAATTGTAGTCATCACAGGAAAGCAAGTACTTCTGTAGCACGATGTCCCATGCTCTCTGAAGTACTGGAATAGCTAACAAGGCCATTGTCTGCAGAAGGGATTTAATGGCAGTCAGGATCTATCCTGTTATGGTGTCGGGACAGGTCTGCCGCTGCAGTGCAGCCTCCAACCACTAGATGGCACTGCCAACATTTTGCAGCACTGCCGATATGTGAGACAAGTTCTAAGCTTATAATGTTAGCCTAACCCTTGAACTAACCCCAACCCTAACCCTCACCCTAACAGTTTACCTAAGCCTTGACTCTATGATATGGCACCGGAATATCGGCAGCGCCATCTAGCGGATGCTCATTGCCACTGCTGCTACCTTGTTCTGCGCTACCATAAGAGGATAGGTCAGCAGTGGATTACACAGGTCTATTACTTGCCAATGCCACTAAATTATGAGGGGAAAATATGGAGACTCGCAGTGATGGGAAAGACATGTAATGTGCTTTGTCCACTGAGCAGGACAGTGTACACTGAATAACTACCAATCCCAATTGGGCTAGGAAGAGGAGTGAAGGAAACATCTGCCGTAAGGTCGGCCAACAAAATGGTAAGGCAGAGGGTCATTTAAAACTAATAATACTTGACAATATATTTGTGAAGGGTTATCTTCAATGTGAGATCAATGAAAAATTGAAAAACAGAGTGAAAGGCACCAAATATGTATGTTAAAATGAGTTTGTTGTGACGCTTAAAAAAACACATAAAAAGTTTGTTATTTTTGTTGCATTCAGGATTTTCAAGGTTGCTGTATTTTCTTCCTGATGGCATTGGCAGTAAAAAAAACTATTTTAAAAAGGTAAATGGGATTTAAAATGGTAGGCTATTCCTTCTATGACAAGAGTCCAATGGAGACCTGAATATACATTTTATCGAAAATAATTACCTATACAGGAGGTCCCCGGGTTACAGGCGACTCATACTTAAGAACTGGCTCCCAAGGCTTTTTGTAGGAGTTTGTTTTCATGTTCTGTTTGTTTCATTTAAAGGAGAGAGCACAATCGTTTCTGTAACTTATCATTACAGTACATGGGTATTATTATTATTATAGTATCACACTGTATTATTATTACCAGATATGAGTCATTATAGTATTTTTATTATTATTATTCACCAGGGATCTAAGTTACATACAAATCCAACCTAAATACGTTCTCAGGAACATATATCCTCTGTAACCAGGGGACAACCTGTTTTCAGATTAAAAAGTATATAAAATGAAATAAACAGCAAAAAAATCATAATCATTTTTGCTTCCTGGTCACATAAAACTCTTCCTTAGTGTGTGTTTTTGATACAATAAGATGATTGGAATACTGCGTGTTGATTAAAGGAATGCAGTGTGATATCTGATTACAATGCTATGATATGACTTCTAGGATTAGGGTGACTAATTGAAAGCATAACTATAATACATTGAATTAAATACATAAAATAAATCATTGTGTTAAAAGTGTAAAACATGCAGTTTAAAATGGTCCACATAGCATGCAAAACCAGCCGCCTAACAAAAAACAGTTTGTTATGGTCTTGGGAATTCATTGGAAATAGATCTTGTTTTTCATGTTATGGCCAAAGGATTAAGATATATTTCAAGAAGGATGTGAAGTAAATTGTAAAAATTAAACTAGTGGAATTAGACATTTTATGACCTGACTTTAAGGGTTGCTTGTGACTGGAGGGGGTGCAATGCTACTTGCATATTTTGTATTCACTGTATATAGAGTTACATGAGACTTTGTAGTTGCTGCATTGATTAATAACAGCCTTATTAAATTGCGATTCAGTAAATTTAAAGGGCTCTATATAAGCACACAGCAAATTTTTTTTTACAGAAGTTTTTAGTTAGTGAACTTCTATCCAAAAGCAAGGTCTTCACTAACTAAAAACTTCTGTAAATAAAATATGCTGTGTGCTTATATAGAGCCCTATTAAATTTACTGAATCACAATTTAATAAGGCTGTAAGTATTTAGATGTGTAGTCAAAGCTGCTGTCTTGGACCGAAAGTGAAATCTGAGCAAACATGTTGAACTTCACGGTTTGTAGGGTTAATTGGAACTGGATTGTTCCCCTCTTTACTTATATTTCCACATTAAAGGACCACTGTAAACTGTTTACTAGTATAGCGCCTATGTTTGTTTGTTAGGCATACACTATTAAAAACAGTATGCAGTTTTACATAAATCTTACTTTTGAATGTATTAGTTTTCCTTGAAGCACAGCTGCTTAGCGCCACCTACCTGTGCCTATTAGGGAGCATGGCCAGCAGTAGCAGAGCTACTGTTGGTGCAGCAGGTGCAAAGCGCCAGGGTCCACAACAGGGTAGGACCCTCTGCTACTGGCATTAAAGGAGTATTACATTATTTTATGAGGGCAGATCATTTTTTTAAAGAAAGATCATATCACAACAGGGGTGATCTGACAAGGTACATATATTTTTGCCTTTTTTATGGACCGCTATGCAGTGGTGGAGCTTGAGAATGAAGGGCCCGGGTGCAAAAAAAAATGTTGGGCCCCCTTGGGGGGATGTAAAAAATGTTTTGCGCTGGGCCCTGCGGGACCAAATCACTCTGTGCCCCTGCCTGTGTGAAGCTCCTCTGCCTGCGGCATAGCTTTATCCTCTAAGGATATATATATATATATATATATATATATATATATATACATACACACACATCACCCCCTCGCAGCACCAAACCCCTCTCAGCACCCACCTCACATAGAAACCATCCCTATCTCCTTTGTTCCCCACTCACAAAAGCATCCCCCTGTACTTTGCTGCCCTTGCTCTCTTATCTTCTGCCCTGATACACATCCCCAGCGTGCTGAACAGCTCCACACAGCCATCTGTTGGAGCTTCAGTAAAAATACTCTTTCTCAAACAGGCACACACAAATTTCAGGATGAGGGGGGTTTGTCAAGCAGGCCCAGAGGGATCTCATTGAGGTCCCAGTGGGGCCTTGGAGGGTTGAGCCAGGGTGGGAGGCCCCAGAGGGGTCTACACTCAGAAAAAAAAAAAAATGCAAAAGAGAAGGGCCCTGGTGTACTGCACCACTGGTAGACCCGCCCCTGCCCCTATGAATGAAAAGAGAAGATACAAGGGGCTCCAAATTATTTTGCACTGGGGCTTTCCATTCACTAACTCTGCCACTGGTTGCCAGCTCTGCCTGGAAGCTGAATTGAAGAAAGCCTGACCAGTCAGAATCTGGTTCAGACTGAGTATGCTCAGTAAAGGGGTAGGGCTATGATAATCATGCATTGTCACTGGGAGGGACCTATATGTCAGTTGCAAGCAGGTTACAATAGACCTGATCATAATGAGTACACAGTGAAGGTGGAGCTACTGGTGTCATTGGGCATGATGGGTCACATCATATCCCAGCCTTTTTCCAAGCTTCAGGATGGTCGAGCCACGGACAGAGCTGACCATGCCCATTTACCAGGCATAAGGAGGAGGAAAAAAACAGCTCTGCTTGAGGAGAAAACAGACAATATAAGAAAAAATAAATACTATTAGATCTTTTAAACTTTTTTTTATATTATATTCCAGACAAATAAACATTCAAATTTAACTTTAAAATGTATTACAGTGGACCTTTAAGGTTGTAGATAATTTACCTTCAGGAGATAAATGGTACATACCTACTATAGGAAGGACAGTGCTGTACACCTCATTGTGTGTGAATTTAAGGGGGGCAATTTAGTCAATACACTGACCCAGAAAAAGATTATGCTTTCTGATAGGTCATATTGCTTTTAATCTTACAGTTTCATCTTTTGCACCGAATGATTCAATAAAAATGAATCACTTTATAACCTTTAATCATTAAATGGTATATATAACAACACTCCAGTGTACAGGATGCTGCAGTGTTATAGTGTTTTCTGCTTGAGTCATCAATTTGAGTAGGTAAATGACAATAGAGAGTTATTACTAGTTTCCACATTTCTTATAAAACCATATGGCTCACATTCAATTATATGACAAAAAGTGTCCATCCAGAGCCACTAGCAGCTGAACATATAGCATCTGAGGGAGATTCAGTGGAGCATGCTTTATATAGCAAACTAACACAGAAGATAGAATATATAAATATTTAATTGAATTGGAATCTATTTTTCCCCATACTATGCACAATAAAATCACCATTACATCTGGCTGTATAGTTTTCTGACTATAGCCATATGAAATTGATGAGACTGAGCATGTGCAGACCAGAGGAAATAATTTCCCTAAATCATCCTACTTACTAACTGAGGTCTGCACTGCATTATTACAATTATGCAATATCTCAACTTCAGCTTCCACATGCTTAATAAGTTAGTATATGTTACTATATTCACCATTCCACTATGCTACGTAATATTTATTTCTATGCCCTTATGAATGCCATTATATTAAAATATTTATAAGTGTTGCCTTAAAATAATTATGGATTCCAGACCTTGACTTAATTTTCATAAAGACGTACAGTTCATATATTTATTTTGATGTTTTCCTGGAGTATGTATCACATATATCTAATGTTCACATAACTTATTTTCTGAATATCTTAAAATTAAAATTCATTAGGCAAAAGTATATTTGAAATATGTTTATGAGACCCATTAATATAATATTTACTAGTAAAGCAATTATATAACAAATGGTTTTATAATTATTATTTTCATTCATGTTGGCTAATGTGTTTCATTGCTTTTCCATTTTAAAATTATGAAAATAATTAAACTGCAAAGTTATAATTATTGTAAGGTTACTGAAGATTTGATTATTTCACATTACTAACATTATGGCTGATTTTCATCCAAGAACACACACATCACACATTATCTCACTCTTCCTTTTAATATTTCTATACAGGACATCGAGTCCACTTTCAATTATTAGCAAATTTCTTATTATTTATAATACTGTCACATTCTGTTCCTGCAGTTGACAAAACACAAAGTGGAATTAAATACTATATTATTAAAGCAACTGTAATCTCATATTTACAATGTTTATTTGAATAACTACACCTGACAAAGGCCAAAATGTTTTTAGAATGCAAAAAAAAAAACCTTTATTTTTTTACTATTATGTATAATTATTCTGTAGTGGGAACTGATGTTTTTTGGTTATTAAATGCAAGGACGTAATGGAAAATCCTTAGTACCAATGTTTTCAGAAAGCATTTTGAATATTGAAATAACTGCTCACAGTAAAACATAATTGGATATTATAGTTAATAACTTAAAAGTTTTATTAATTAATTTATTTTAATTATAACTATGAGAATACATATTTGTCACCTTACTATTCTTTTGTTCTGATGCAGTACTATTCTCCTAAAAACAAACAATTAGAGGGGTGCAGACAACATCTAGTTGATGGTCGTACATTTAGTGTCTCCTTCTCTGGCACCTCCTTTTCACCTCTCCCTCTGTCTGTTGGCGTTCCCCAAGGTTCTGTCCTAGGCCCCCTCCTCTTCTCCATCTACACCTCCTCCCTTGGCACCCTTATAAAATCCTTTGGATTTCAGTATCATCTCTATGCAGATGATACTCAAATCTACCTCTCTGCACCTGATCTATCCCCCTCTCTTCTAGCTCATGTTTCCAACTGCCTCTCTAGCATATCCTCCTGGATGTCCACCCGTCAACTCAAACTCAACATGTCTAAGACTGAACTTCTAATCTTTCCACCCTCTACTACAGCTTCCACACCTCAAATATCTCTCACTGTTGACAACACCATCATCGCCCCTACCTCCCAGGCCCGTTGTCTTGGGGTTCTACTGGATCCCGCCCTCTCTTTTATTCCTCACATCCAAGCAATAACAAAATCATGTTAGTTTCACCTAAAAAACATCTCCAAAATTCGTCATTATCTTACAGAAGACACAGCTAAAATTCTAATTCACTCTCTCATCATCTCTCGACTCGACTACTGCAATTCCCTCCTTGCTGGCCTCCCCATCTCTCGTCTGTCTCCCCTCCAATCCATAATGAACGCCTCTGCTAGACTCATCTTCAATACCAAACGATCAGTGTCTGCAGCCCCTCTCTGTCAATCACTCCACTGTCTTCCCATAGCTTCCCGAATCAAATTTAAAATCCTGACCCTAACACATAAAGCCCTCAACAACAGTGCACCCCCTTATATCTCTGCTCTTGTTTCAAAATACTCTCCCAACCGGCCCCTTCGTTCTGCTAACGACCTTCTTCTTTCCTCCTCTCTCATCACCTCCTCTCACTCCCGTCTTCAAGACTTTTCTCGTGCTTCCCCATCCATTTGGAACTCCTTGCCCCGCTCCATTAGATTATCTTCCTGCCTCAAAACCTTTAAGAAATTATTAAAAACACACCTGTTTAAAAAATCTTATCACCTTCAGCCTTAACACTCCACAGCTTAATAACACTCACACCCACAATCTACAGTACAACACACAGACTCCTCCACTTTACTGAACCAATTGCTTTCAATTGAATTTGTCACCCTCTTGTATCACACCTAAACCCTTAGATTGTAAGTTTGCGAGTTTTCAATCTTGTGTCAGGCCTTGGAAACAAGCTCTATGTACATTTGATTTTATGCTCAAAAACAGGGCCCTCCATTCTTTACAAGGTGTTTAATTTGTTTTCTGCTATGTACTCAACCCCTGTACAGCGCTACGGAATATGTTGGCGCGATATAAATAAAGATAATAATAATAATAATAATGGTCAGCATAGTCAAAAGGTTAATATTGTTTGGAAGGGTTTTTCTATTTATGTAAACATGGTTTACTGTTGTCCACTGATAATTGCAAAAAAAGCCTCACTGACAGCAATTATTATAATGTCATTACCATAATTCTTAAGTCAAGAGTTACAATAATTTAATATCCGTTGCTGAATGAATATCTTCAGAATAAATTGTGCAATCATACTCAGACAGTCCAAGTTCTGAATTTTTAATTTTCCATTATAGCCAAAGGGAACTTTTGAATAATATGTTCCAAATATAAAGCTTGCCTTAAGGTGGTGCCAGAAGGATTTGCTATATTTGATAGTGATAATAGTTATAGTTTCATTTGATATAATTTCTTTTACTTTTGGTTCTGTGCATATAAAACATACAATGCATATACAATATGTGGTATCATGAAGTGTGTATGCTAAACTACCGCTCCTCACCAACTCTAATCAAGGACAGGATATTTTTCTCACTGCTATTATTATTATTAATATTATCGTTTATTAAGTTAAGTTAAGTTCAAGGCAAAACAATATTAACACATTCCAAAGCATGGAGCAACCTGTCATTGAGCTTAAAATCATGTGTGCATAGAGCTTTCCCCAAAGCACCTTGCAGGATAGAAAACTTGCAGCCTAACTATCTAAAGGGTTCGGTTGTGGTCATGGCCGGATCTTGTGAGGGGACCTGCTTAAAAAAAAAATGGTTCCTGGCTTAATGCTGCAGTTCATAGACTGGCTACTAGGGGGTAATCACCTAGAAGAAGAGAGATACAACAGGAACTTTCATACACAGAAAAGGCAAAAATGGGTGTGTACATACCTTGCGTACTCACTTGCAGGGGCTCCTCCACTTCACTGCCTAGGGGCTCCAAAAAGGTAGATCCGTCACTGGGTGTGGTAGAGGAGGGTGAAAGGAGCGTTGTGCATGTTTAGGTGGAATCAGTAATGGAGCTAAAAATGGAGGGCCCTGGTGCAAAAAAGGGTTTGCCCCTTCCCCCACTGGGGAGGGGGGTGGGTTGTAAATTTTTTTTTTTTTTGCTGGGCGCTACCGAAAACAAATCACTCGGTACTCCTCTCAGAGACCCCTTCCCATAACTGATCTCCTTCCCATAACAGCAAATCTTCCCTTACCCATTGCAGCCCCACCCCCAAGACCCCTTTCCAATATATATACATATATAAACATTACCCCAACACAGCACCCACCCCACTTAGCAGCCATACCCACTCAGTCCTTGTCAACAGTGATCCTCTCTCAGCATCCATCTCCACCCAGCACCCAACCCCCTCAGCAAACACCTCGCATAGCATCCATCCCTATTTCCTTTTCTCCTTCTCACAGCACCCATCCCCCTGTACTTGCTCTGTTACTTTCTTCCCTGATACACATCCCCCTGCTCCACACTGTCCCCTCTAGGAGCTTCTATGGAAATGCTATTATTTAAACAGGCACACACCAATTTCAGTTGGGGGGGGGGGGGTGTAACCAAGGCACACGGGGATGTGGTGGGTTTGCTGGGGCACGGGCCCTAGAGTACAGAAAAAAATTAAAAGCAAAAAAAAAAGTTTCGTAAAAATTACATAGTATCAGGCCACCCATAGAGGAGGGCCCCCCATAGAGGAGGGCACTGCACCACCTAAATCACTGGCAGATCCGCCCTCGGGGTGGAAGGTCATAGGATTGTTTAAACAGATAAGAGAGATAATAAGAGAGGTGGAAAAAAGAAGGTTGTTAGCAGAATGAAGAGGGCGGGTTGGGGAGTATTTGAAAATGAGAGCAGAGATATAAGGGAGTATTTCCCTACATAATTTGGTATTGGTTTAACCTAACTCCAGAGTTTTATGTAGAGTTCACATGGGAAAGATTATTATGTCTGTGTATCTGTGAATGAAATGTATGTATTGATTTTACAATTTATACCTTTATTTATGGTGGTAGCTTCACGGTCTGCGGTAGAAAGTGTGGATCAACCACTGTTGATTTAGGGTCTTAGAAAGAAAGTCTTGTATATATATATATATATATATATTTAGTACGTGATAGGAGGCAACCTGGAATGTAGTGTCTGGCAGCAGTCAGAAGACCAGTCTGGATCACAATCCAAAGTCACAACAGGAGACTTCAGAAGCCAAAGTTAGAACTGGGAAGTCAGGAAAGCACACCCCTGAAATATTACATTTCCTGGGAACCTTTTCAGCTGGACTGACTCTTTTTATATGTGATGGATGTTCTTGTGTTCTTGCTCTATATCTGTAGCAGGTCCCATCACTCGGAGTGCTGCATAGTATGTCCTGTTCTGCCAGAGAAGACAAACCCCTTATGATTATATGGGAGAGATGGCAGCCTTATAGTACCTAAATCACATGATGCATAGAATGTCTCTGAAATTCTGAATACCCTGAAAGGAAATTAAGCTATATAATTCGCAAAATGCTAGTGTTTATTTTTTATTAATTTCTTCACCTATTACCAAATGAAATCAGAGGTTTATTTTCAGTTCTTGAGCACTTTATTACTTTTTTTCATTTTGGGGATCTACTACACAATGTGCAATTAAATAAAACTGATTAAGCATGCAACTGGTGTGCAAACAGTAATCATATTGTTATAATTACCCTTATGACACTTAATAAAGATCAAAATATACTATAGAGAGAGACTGTGTATGAATTGCACCCTTTTGCATGTCTGACACTCCGTGACCTCATGGACCACAACACCATGGTGATCCACTTGGTATTCATGGCAGAGATACTAGAGTGGGTTCCTTCTCCACAGCATACAGCTCCTGGTATTCCTAGGTGGCCACCCATCCTGCTCTGCTTCAGGGTGATGTGACCTCTTGGTTCCCTGAGTGGAATCAAACTCAGGTCGCAGAGGTAAAAACACTGGATCCTAAACACTCCCCAACCAGGGAACCCATGAATTGTTCTCAGGTGTATATTATTGCTGCAGCTGTTTATAATATTGCTGTGCTTATTTAGATACTACTACTATTCATTTGTCTGATATGCTAATGGTAGTTTTACTGATCTATTAGAGCAAGAAAGTCTACCCGTGTATTGAAAAAACATTAGAAAGCTTACATTATTGTTGTTTAGTCGTGTCCAACTCTTTGTGACCCTATGGACCACAGCACACCAGGCACATCTGATTTGCTAGTAGTGGAGAGATAAAATGTACTCTATATTGTTGAAGAGGATGTGCTCTCCCACTCCAGAGACCAGGCAGTGGGACTTATGGAAAGTGTCTGAGGGCAGAATGTGGCCCCCGTGCTGCCTATTGCCCACTGCTGGTGTAAACAGAAGCTTATTGTAAAATAGCTACTTGCCCGTCAAAAATGACGGCATTAAAATTTAAAGGCTGTCAATGCTGTTTGCCACACAATGTGAGCACCTTCAGTGGTCATTGCGAGCCTCTCCCCCTGGCTTTTTTACGGGCCTCGCGATGAGCGGATTTGACACTCATTGCAGGCCTTGGCAACCCGCAACTTTCGTTGTTCTCAATGATCACCTTTGGCGCTCATCGCAAGCCTCTCCCCATTCTCTGACCCCTGAGTCTGTTTTCCCCTCTCTCCCTGCCCTGTTTCTTTTGTTGTTCCTTATTTCCCCACACTGTGTCTCTTTTTGTCTGTCTATCAGCCCTGTGTCTCTTTCCACCCTCCTCCCCCTCTCCCTCCCCTGAGTCTATGTTGCAGTTTTGCATAGCTCGCATGCGATGTTCGGCTAAGTGTTACTGGCTTTGTGATCGTGTTTACTGTCTTGCGCTAAGTGTGACTGGCTTCGGAATCATTTTTACTGCCTTCAGCCTTGTTTTCATCCATTTACGTTTTTTCGGCCAACATTTTTTTTGCCGCTTAGACAATTTTCGATCGCCTCAAATGAACTTGCAACCTCACTCACAGGCTCCTTGGCTCTCCCCCTGTGCTGTGTGTGAGTGTGTAAATGTATTTTTTTAATTATTTAGCTTTTTTTGGCTGTGTTTCAGGTTACGCGCTTGAAACAATTTCGGCCGTTATATTAGTAAACTGCGTGCCTCGGGATCAACGGCAAAGTGCTCCGGTTTTCGACGGTGATCGCGGCCATCGACATCGACTTCTGTGCTCATGTCTAGGCTGTTTTAAAGTCCTGCGGGCCTCGCAATGCATTACAGCCTAACTCCCGCGAGGCCTGCAATGAGCTCCGAAGGGCCACAATTGTTTATTTTTACCAACATGGCAAACATGACCAACACTGACAACTATATATATGATACTAGTGGATAGGTTTTATTTTATTCCTCCATTGGCAGCCCCTAGGAATAAAGAAATATTCATAATATTTTAAGCTGGTCAGTTTGGCTTGTGATTTGCGTATTAAGATAGGGATGTATGGATAATCTTATTTACAGAGGAAGAATTTGGGGTTTTCAAAATTTCACTAGAACATATCCTGAAAATGTGGAAATAAAATAGGTTCAAGTATAAAATACCTTCCCATATTAATCATTTTATTATCACAATTGACCTTTTTACATTGAGGCTAGGAAAGATACTACTGGTATTAACTACAAGGGAACTGCTTTTTTATATATAAAATATTATGTTTATTTCTATAGTTAGTGCTATAAAAGGACCGTTCCAGTCCTATATTTACAGTATGCTCTTTGAAGCAACTATACTTATTTCTTTGAATACAGAAAGCTGTAATTGTAAATTAGAGCCTGGATTTATTTAATTAAAGTTATAAAAATTAGCCTATTTTCAAGTGTAGTTTTTTTAAGAGTATATTTTGAATATAGGTTTACAGTGTTTTTTTAATGCAAATAAAATATTTAGTGTAGATCTTCAAACAAACATAGTGTATTTCTGGACCTACAAAAATCTTAGCTGGAAATTCTTACAAAACTACACCATACTGTGCACACTAAACCCAACTAAGTGACAATTATATGAAGCAAGAATAGTTGGTACAATTTGTCTTAATTATCCCTCTTCCAAAAACACACACGTACATTTCTCTTCATTTTATATTTCTGTACTTGTTAATAAGCTTTGTTAAATCTTTCTCAAAATGACTGAGTTTTAAGGCAGGGGATCAGTCATAAATCAGTCACATTGCACGCACATCCTACTTTAACATGCACACAGGGTAGGCATTGTTAAATAATATTTATGAATGTATATTGACATGCTCATCATTTTCATTATATTGCAAGTCACACAATCTCTTTCTCTCCCCAGGAGCTATTGTGTGTTATTATAAGTCAGAGCATGAAAGCTTTAGCCACTTTACTGGTGATTTTTTTTTCTCTCCAAAGATGTTGGAAAACGCAGAATAAATCCTAGCTGTAACTGATGCAAATTCCTTTTTAGCATTTTTTTCTAATTTTATTTTCAATTCTTTGCTGTTAGTTTGTGCTTCTTCTATTAATATTACATTTTCACAAAGATGTCGGAGTATGACTAAAAAATATACCTGATTAAACTGGGAAAGTATTAGAAATGTGGCAGTGACTTTTAGGGGTGCAGTGCAGTGCTGGTCTGGTAAATTAGTTAATCAGGCAAATCCACTCATTCCCAAATATGAAGAGGCCATCCATAAGTCCCTTCCTAAAGAGACTCAGTCCGGAGAGGAGTCACCAGATCAAGGAGAATGTGAAAAATGTGCCAACACCACAGCCATACGAGGGCAACCCAACAGCTGCCGCAGGACGTCCCCGTTGGAAATTTGTCTGGATTAAAGGAGGTGCTGGATTATCCGATGATGGATAATCAGTGTTGCACCTGTATTATCCAATGCACATATAGATCACACATAATTTAAAATTTCAACTTCTGAGGGGAACATACAGTACATAACACATATACCCTACTAAGCACTCTTTATGAATGTATGACTAGTATCAATTCTAAGTCCATTGTCTAGTCTGCTCAAATACTTACTTGCTCAGCATTAATCGAATGACTTTAAGGGCCTCTTAAATCCAGAATGTAAAGGGCCCAAAGCAGTTTGCGTTGAACTGCAATGGCCAAAATAGTGTTTTAACAATTATCTGATGAAAGCAGTCTTAGCTCGAGGAAGGTTCAGAAATAACTATTTACAATTAGTGTAGAACCTTCCTCAATTGATATTTCAGTACACACATCTGCCTTTCTTAGAAGGGCTTTGTATAGTGTTTGTGACTCTTACATATACCCAAAATGCAAGATTGAGCAGAAGGGCAATGATCATTGACGGAAATAGTGCTAAGGAAAATTTACTCAGATCAGGTGGGCCCAATGAAACTGCCTCTGGAACCATGATTCTCACAGGTATAGAAAAGAAAAACAGAATATCATCCCTGCGACCAGCGGGACTTAGGCAATGATCGCCAAGGAGCTCATTGCGCTGGTGGAGACATGCGGGACTTACAGTGCCTTGCGAAAGTATTCACCCCCCTTGGCATTTTTTGTGTTTTGTTGTCTCAAAACCTGGAATTAACATGGATTGTTTGAGGATTTGCATCATTTAATTTACAGAACATGCCCACAACTTTGAAGATGTTTTTTTTTTTTTATTGTGAAGCAAACCACAAATAGGACAAAGTAACAGAAAAAGTCAATGTGCATAACTATTCACCCCTCTAAAGTCAATACTTTATAGAGCCACCTTTTGCTGCAATCACAGCTCCAAGTCACTTTGTATAAGTGTCTATGAGCTTGTCACATCTTACCACTGGGATTTTTTCCCATTCCTCCTTGCAAAACTGCTCCAGCTGCTTCAAGTTGGATGGTTTGCGCTTGTGAACAGCAATCTTTAGGTCTGACCACAGATTTTCTATTGGATTGAGGTCTGGGCTTTGACTAGGCCATTCCAACACATTTACATGTTTCCCCTTAAACCACTCAAGTGTTGCTTTAGCATTGTGTTTGGGGTCATTGTCCTGCTGGAAGGTGAACCTCCGTCCTGGCCTCAAATCATGCACAGAGTGGTACAGGTTTTGCTCAAGAATATCCCTGTATTTAGCACCATCCATCTTTCCCTCAACTCTGACCAGTTTCCCAGTCCCGGTTACTGAAAAACATCCCCACAGCATGATGCTCTTTGATGGTGTTCTTTGGGTGATGTGATGTGTTGGGTATTTAGTCTCATCAGACCAGAGCACCTTCCTCCATACATTTTGGGAGTGCCAGGGAGCCTGTGAGTGATGTTGCAAGTTAATTTGAGGCATATTTTGGCTTTTTTTACGAAAATTGCAGAAGCGAGACAGAAAATGGCGGCCGAAAAACTTAAACAAACCGAAAACGAGGCCGAAGGACGTAAAGCGCAGCCGAAGGATGGAAAAGGCTGCCGAAGAACGTAAGTACCAGCCCTAAAGAACGTATTTACCATTCATTCCCCAAAGCATCCTGCAAGATTGAAAACTCACAAACACAATCTAATGGGTCTCTATTTTTAAACAATATCTCTGCATGAGAACATAGCAAAACTTTAAAGTCTCAGTTGGACATTGACTGTCTGAAGCATATAATGCAACTGATGACTGATATACAATTTGATATATCATTTCTATTGAGGGGAGTAACAGAAACCTCAAACATGTCACAGTAATCCAATAAGATTTTACCCAAGTTGCCTTCATTGAACAATTTCAAAAGGATTTGTGAAAAAGTCAAAAGTTTTATTCAACAATTAATTACACTTTTAGGTGACATCTGTATTCAGAGTTAGATACAAATATATCTTATTTCCATGTGCACAATCAGAATGCTTTGCTTGCAAGATTCTACAGCTTACTTAAGATGTTCAAGCAATAGTTATAGTAAGTATTTCCCTTCAGGCTATACAGAGCCATCTTGCCTTACACAGCACAGCCACCATTAATGTTATTGCTGCTTATTTTTATCTTGTTTTGTACTGCATATTGTCTCTAATTAATTCCCATGGTAGGTTAAAGAAGAAAGAAAACCTCTCAAGAGACAGCAATATCAAGCACTCAAAATTAAATTAGATGTATTACTTAGTTTTATAAGTGACTGAACAAGAATTTTCTTCATTTATTAGAGAAAGTGAAATGGTACACCTATAACCAAGGAGTATTCAGAGGAAAAAAGTCAAACAATGTATCTCCAAGCATGGTGAGAGGCAGGCTAATAAAGGATGTCTCAGATTTGTAAAGCAATAGCTTCTATCCTGATTAGGACAAACTATAAGCAATCTTTAGATTCAGAGAATCTTTTGTTCTATAGTGTAGTACATGCTACATACAATACTTTCTTGGGGGCATAACAGGAGATGGACCCACAATCCATCGTCCAGGTACAACTGGCAGATGAGTAAGTAACTAAGAGCCCCCATGTTCTACACTATTTCAAATCATTCACTCCCCCAGGTTACAGCAGTCAGCTGAGATCCTTAATTCTTGCTCTGGTAGCCAAACCAAGCTTTACAGATGCGACGGTCCTATGAGCCAATAGGAAATGTGAACGTCATAAATTTCATAATGAGGGGGAAGTGCAGGAACAACTTTCTGTAAATCTTTGTTCTGTTTTTTCAATTACGGCAGTGCCCTGATTTGCGAGTGATCCGTAAAATCTTATTAGCACAGGATTTTGGTGTCAAAATGTCAGGGAGTAACTCGTATTTTATTTTCAGTGCAAAACTCAGCGGAGATTTAAGCCTTGTTTTCGTCTGTGTCGTGAATGACCCGTAGCAATTGTCTCGCAATGTTTTAGGGACGGGTGATTAGAATAGCTATGTAGGATTTTTTCTGCAGTTAGAGCGCTCGTAATTGCTTTTTCAGAGATTAGAATGGGGCCCTAAGATTTCAGCCTAAGATGTAAAACAGTCAATGGCAAAAGAGATCGTCATCATTATGTCACTGAAAAATGGAGGTTAGATTTCAAAGCTTTACGAGTTTCGATCAGACCCGCATTCCAGAAATAATGCAATATTAATAAATCAGTAAATATGATATTCTTGTCCATGCAAGTTCCATTATATGTATAAACACATATATTGCCGGGATCGATATAACAGGGAAATTAAACAGAATAAAAGTATTTTATATTGCAGATTTGTGAGCTTAATTTTAATACCTAACATCACTTTCCCTTTAATTGAAAATACAGTAGTGTGTGTATATTTGCATTTAAAGTGCTACTGATAGGACTTTAACCTCCTTGCAGGTTCTTTCTGTTGGCTTTTTGGCTCCATTTGCGGGTTACGGGGTTGAATGCCAGTGTATTCGTATTAATATTGATTTTTGACCGTCTCGGAGTTCAATTTTCAACATACTGTAGTTTTTTTTCCCATTTTTACCCCGCAAGTCATTGGTGGGTTGCTTTAAGTGGCCAATTTAATAGCCGCAAGTCTTACAGGCTACGTTACGGGCTACGGTTTTACACGTTGAGGCAATTTAATAGGGCTGATAGTATGCTCTATTATGTTCACTTTGTGTGAGGGCAATTTAACTACAACGGCTGATGCAAAGAAAATGGAAGTAGTACAGTTGTATATCTCTTAGGTATTCCTATCTTGTCTGGTACATTGTTTAAGAGAAATGCATGTTTTCCTCCAAACCGCCAAAATAACCCTTATTTATAGTTTCAGACTGACGTTTAAGACCCAATTTATCTGTTCCAGTCTGACCATACTTCTTTCTTCTGTACCAATGATAATTATTTTCTACCAAGATGCAAGGAGAAAGAGAGGTTCCATGTGTGTTTTTTCTAGAGAACATATATGTAACAAACAGCCCAATTAAATTCCCTGACGGTGTAAAACCGTAGCCTGTAACATAGCCCTCAAGACTTATGGCTATTAAATTGGCCTCTCAAAGCTACCTGCAAACGACTTCCAAGTTAAGGGCGAAAAAACTCTATGGGATGTCGAAATTTGAACTTCGCGTCCACAAATCCTTTGTTCTGTCAAGCCTGTGACTGTTACGTTCCAATCACGCTATTAAATTGCAAAAAGTTTCAAAAGACACCCTGATGTTCAAGCCCATAACCCGCAAATGGAGGCAAAAACATTACAGCCTCCAAATAGGACCCACAACGGGTTTATAGTCAATTTCTCAACACTGTAAAATACAATATAAACACACCAGTGGACTTTAAAATATGGGGAAAGCATGTGAAAGCATTATTACTTGCATAATAAACCACAAATAATAAATTGGCATTAAAAAATATTGATTTCATCATATGTTGGAACGGTCATGCATATGCCAATATGAAAAGCCATGCTGCAACATGCAGAAAGCAATTAAATACACACTACCAGATTACCATATATACTCGAGTATAAGCCGAGTTTTTCAGCCCTTTTTTTAAGGCAAAAAAGGGCCCCCTCGGCTTATACTCGAGTCACTCTCCCCCCGTGTCTCTCTAACCCCCCCTGTGTGTCTCTCTAATCCCCCCGTGTGTCTCTCTAATCCCCCCGTGTGTCTCTAACCCTCCCGTGTGTCTCTAACCCCCCCGTGTGTCTCTACCTCCTTGTGTGTCTCTACCCCCCATGTGTCTCTACCCCCTGTGTGTCTCTCTACCCCCCCGTGTCTCTTTCCCTCCCCCCTCAACCTAAACCCCCCTCAACCCCCCTCCTCCACCTAAACCCCCCTAAATACCTCTCCCCATACTTACCTGCTTGTGCTCCGGCCTCCGCTCCTTGACCCAACGCCAGAGCGCATGTGACGTCACATGCGCATCGCGTCATTAGCATATACCGGGTGCCGGCACCCGGTATATGCTAATGACGCGGCGCGCATGTGACGTCACATGCGCGCCGGGTCAAGGAGCGGAGGCCGGAGCATAAGCAGGTAAGTGAGGGGAGAGGGGGGAGGTATTTAGGGGGGTTTAGGTGGAGGAGGGGGGTTGAGGGTAGTTTAGGTTGAGGAGGGGGGTTGAGGAGGGGGGTTGGGGTTGAGGGGATTGAGGGGGGTTGAGGTTGAGGAGGGGGGTGAGGATGGGGGGTTGAGGATGGGGGTTGAGGAGAGAGGATAAGGATGGGGGTTGAGGAGGGGGGTTGAGGATGGGGGGGTGAGGAGTGAGGATGAGGAAGGAGGTTGAGGAGGGGGTTGAGGGTGAGGAGGGAGGTTGAGGAGGGGATTGAGGATGAGGAGGGAGGTTGAGGATGAGGAGGGAGGTTGAGGATGAGGAGGGAGGTTGAGGAGGGATGTTGAGGATGAGGAGGGAGGTTGAGGATGAGGAGGGAGGTTAAGGAGGGATGTTGAGGATGAGGAGGGAGGTTAAGGATGAGGAGGGAGGTTGAGGAGTGGGGTTTAGGAGGGTGATAAGGAAGTGGGGAAGAGACACAGGGAAGGGAGAGGTTGGGAGAAACACAGGGAAGGGAGAGGGGAGAAGAGACACAGGGAAGGGAGAGGGGAGAAGAGACACGGAGAGAGAGGGGGACACAGAGGGCACAAGAGGGACACAGGGGGCAGCACATTTCCCACCCTCAGCTTATACTCGAGTCACTCATTTTACCCAGTATTTTGTGGTAAAATGGGTGCATCGGCTTATACTCGGGTCGGCTTATACTTGAGTATATACGGTAAATTGCAGCACAAAAGCATGAAACCGATGCCATATTAACCCTTCCTCACTCACAGAGGCTCTAATGTGGACCCTGGAATATATATATGATTTCATATACATCTCGCTCATTACCTCTACATTGGGAGAACAAATAGTGGCCAAATTACACCGCAACATCACATAGATCAAGTACCAGGGGAACATTTTATTATTTGTTGTTCAGTCCTTCAGTCGTGTCTGACTTTCTGTGACCCTACGAACTGCAGCACATTTAGCTAGGTCTCTGGCTGTGCTGTTCCACAAGGTTTGCATGCCAAAGATACTGGAGTGGGTTGCCAGTTCCTTCTCTAGTGGACTGTGATTTGTCTGACCTCTCTGCTATCATCTGCCCACCTACAGTGGCCTTACATGGTATAGCTCACAGATTCATTCAGGTACATAAGACCCTTCACCACCACAAGGCAGAACGGCAGAAGGGGAACCGGGGAAAACACACCACACTAATCTACTTTAACTCGTCAGGAAGGGCTGCAAACACACTTGGAGGCTGTGTAAAGGCACGTGAAGCAACAAGGCATGCAGAAATCATCCATTTTGTTTTGATGACATGAAAAACATTAATCCACTTTCATACTGTTAATGGGATGAAATGCAAGAAAAATGCATGTATAACTACTGGTTTGGATTAGCAGATCCTAATGGGACTGTGCAACTCTAAAGCCGGGACACTATTCATTATAATTGAAACTCACACCAGTCATGTTCATTAGTGAATAGATATGTAGTCATATATTGCATTTCAGATCCATGTGCAGTGGTGAATGACACTGATCGAACGCCTGTTGGGAAATGGGTTGAGTGTTCACTCACATGATAGTATTGTACTGCTCGAAGATGAAGAACATGCCTTCATGGTCATGGGATTTGGCTATTAACACCTACAGAGACAAGAACAAGATAACAATCATAACAATATTCTGTTTAACTACACCTCATCTCAAGGTCAATCCAAATTGAACACCAATTGTTGAAATGTTAAACATAACCAGACATGTACACACTCTGTAGCCAGCCAATAGTATGTCAACATCTATACCAGTCTATATCAGTATTCAGTGAGGAGTGATCAAGAGGAAAACTTCCTGGATGTTCCTAAGACCTCCTCTTCCGCAGCACTGGGCCCCCACCTTACGAGCCTGCGCCCCTTTTCACTCTACCATGTCTTGGTGGTGTAGGAGAGTGAGGTGTCACTACATTGGGTGGCTGAGAATCAGGTTGAGATGGTGGTGAGGTCTGAGATGAGGCCGACGTCTCGGGTTGCAGTTGTGCAACCGAAGGCTGGAGAGGTATGAGCTGGCATTCGGCTAAATTGATGAGTTGCTGTCTGTCCCGAATTGCCCGTTTCTCATATCACTCCATCCTTTAGTTGTGCCACCTCATCTCAGAATGGAGCGATCGGTTGCTCACCAGGAGGGTGAGTGTGAGGCTACACTGTCTTCTGAGCAACTGGTGTCTCTCATTCTGTTGCTTCTTGAGTGCCATATCCTCCCTGATATAACGGGCCATGATTTCCCTCAATGTCAGGGGTGATGGTGTTGATGGCATTGTGGCTGATGTTGACGGTATTGGGGCCAGACGTATCGGCAGCAGGGCCTGTGGTGTCGGCAGCAGGGCCTGTGGTGTCGGCAGCAGGGCCTGTGGTGTTGGCAGCAGGGCTTGTGTTGTCGGCAGCAGGGCCTGTGGTGTCGGTAGCAGGGCCTGAGGTGTCAGCCGGAAGGCTGGTTTGTTGGGCCATGTCGGGGGAAGCCATTGCGTGAGGGCCATGTTGGGGGAGCCCATTGTGTGGGTGGACATGTTGGGGCAGCCCATTGAGTGGTTGTGGCCTGCCATAGCTGCAGTGTTGTTTGAGCAGGTGGCAGCTGTGATGATGGCTGGGGCCAGGACATGGCCAGCGGAAGGGGCTGGAACAGCTGTGTATAGCTGGATGATGCTGTTGAGGGCCCAGACAGTGATTCTGACTCCTAATATACCGGTGAACGCTACTGGCCAGCTCGTGTGGATGGTCCCGGGCGCTCTGGAATGTCCTGCCTTCTTCCTCAACCACTCCCACCTTGAGTGAAGGCTCCCCCTTTTCGACTGTGGTCGGCCGTGTCCTCCTGGGTACTGAAATGGAAGAAAATATATATCTGAGTTGCTTGTGTATTTATATATATTTGTGTTCCCAGCAATGGTTGTTAACATTCAGCTGAAACATTGTCCAGGTGAGGACAGTATATGACACACACATGCAGTCCTACAGAGTCTGTATCCACATATGCCGCGCACACCCAGACATGTACTCTCTTTTGAATGTCAAATCAATCTTGGTTTAACAGCAAATTGTACTCATAATCAGTTTGAATTGCAGGTATTGGCCAGACATTTCATTGATACAAATTATGAAAATGATATGTTTGCTACCAGGATTTTCATGGTTATTGATGCCCCATATATCTTCATCAGTCAAAGCCATAGGGTGCAATTGTATGTCAGTTATCTATGCGTGTGGGCAGGGGTGTAGAAGCCAGAATAATTCTAGGGGGATACAATTCATTGTATGCACCAGCCAGAGTAAACTCTTATTTATACATACATACATACAAACATCATGATATCTGCTGGGTATTTGTCCACCCCATCCACCCCCCCCCCCCCCCACACACACACAAAAGTTCATACACCAATATGTGTGGTGTGATATTATACACACTCTGCATGGTTCTTGGCACACCCAGACATGTACTCTCTTTTGAATGTCAAATCAATCTTGGTTTAACAGCAAATTGTACTCATAATCAGTTTGAATTGCAGGTATTGGCCAGACATTTCATTGATACAAATTATGAAAATGATATGTTTGCTACCAGGATTTACATGGTTATTGATGCCCCATATATCTTCATCAGTCATAACCATAGGGTGCAATTGTATGTCAGTTATCTATGCGTGTGGGCAGGGGTGTAGAAGCCAGAATAATTCTAGGGGGATACAGTTCATTGTATGCACCAGCCAGAGTAAAAGCTTATTTATACATACATACAAACATCATGATATCTGCTGGGTATTTGTCCTACCCCCACACACACACACAAGTTCATACACCAATATGTGTGGTGTGATATTATACTCACTCTGCATGGTTCTTGGCACACCCGTGTCCATCTGTCCTGGTAGATCCACCACTGCCGCTGGCTCAATCCACTTCCTCAGGGTCTGCTCCCAAAAATGTTGGCCGTCGGCCCATCACTGGTTGCACGTGCAGCTCTTGCCTCCTCTGCCATCTTCCTCTTCACCTTCAGCTAGCTGTCACCCCTATTTGTCACCCCTATTTGTCACCCCTAATGCCGCTGATCCGATAGCGGGCACGGATTTCCCTGAGGAGGACGTCAATTTCCTCTGGGCTATAATTGGGGGCCCTGTACTTTGCCACAGCCTCTTGCCCTACCAACTGTGCCTGGGGCTCCTGGCCACCCTGTCCTCTCCCTGGGGCCAGTCCCTCAGCCCCTCCTCCCCCCGGGATCAGGCTCCAGACTCTCTGGCCCCACTCATTGTGTGCCTACATCTGGAGGCACATTCTTCCCCCATGCTGCTCTGCTCCACCTGAACTCCATGACCTGGTTCTCCCCCTGTCCATACCTCTAGCTCTCCTCACTTTCCTCCTCCCCTCATCTACCCTCCTATGATTTATGAAAATAAGGATAAATAAATATAATATATATGTGGATGTGTATGTGGTAAAACAAGAATGTGAGTATTATGTGTAGTATAGTAATTGTATGGGGGGGTAGGTTGCGACTATGGGGTTTGTATGGGGGGGGGGGGGGGGGTGTAGATGTGCTGTGGCCTACCACTATGCATAGCTATGTGTATGTATAAATCTATGTGTGTGATTTATGTGATATCAGTAATTATGTGTGTGGTAAATTAAGGGTTAATATATATTAGAGGTCAAAATATAAAAAAACATACAAAGCTCCTTCTATCTTTCTCTCTCTCTCTCCAATTCCAACAAACCCAACAACGCCTAGCCCTGTGTGTTCTCTTGCTCAGCTACAGCACAGTAACTGATTTACAGTTTTGGAGCCCTTTAAAACCTCCTTCTGTGGCGTTTAGTTGCGGTTCCCCTCTTTCTATTGGCTGTTAGGCCTGCGTCAAACGACGTGGTTACGGGTTTGGATCATTACGGCAGATCATCGCGTCTCGGCCCGACCCTTAACAGCTTGCGTGCGCGTATAGGGTTTACGGGCTTGCGTATACAGCCTGTAACTGGCTGGCAGCGTGGTTCAATCTAATACCTCTTTAACGCAGCCAAATTTTAAACCTGCAGCCTTTGCGAGTGTGCCAATGCCCCTTTAAGCTTCAAATTTAATGGGGCTGTTTGTGTAGTGCACACATTATGTATATATGTATATTATGTATTTGAATACTGAAGCTGCTCTCTCTTTCAGTGGATATCAATAACATCTACTTTGTATGTTTCTCTTTTTTTTTCTGTTGAAAAATATGTAAGTATGATCTTGTGTTTTTCCATTCTCAATGCTCTTCAGTACTTCACAAGATTCCACAAATGGAAAGGAATGTCAACCAAGGGATATTGGGACTTAATTACTGACTGCAGTATTTGAAAGTACTTTACCAATTAAATTTTTCTATATCTTTGTGTTTTGATTATTGCAACAAGATGTGTAACATAGTTATTGAGGTTGAAAAAAGCCTCTTAGCCCATCAAGTTCAACCTTTTAAGATCTCCTCTGATCTGCAATATGCGGATTAATTGTTAATTTATCCAGAGGAAAGCAAACATAAAAAAACAAGTGAAACTTTGCCAATTGTCTCAAAAGGGTAAAAAATAATTCCTTCCTGATCCCAAGATACTGGCGATCGGATTCCTCCCTGAAACAATACTCTCTCTCTAATTAACCAAGATAACCCTTTATGCCCTTTTTGATTTAAAAATAAATCCAGCCCCCTTTTACAATTATCTATTGAATCTGCTGTCACCACCTCCCTTGGTAGAGAATTCCACAGATTAACCACCCTTATGTGAAGAACCCGTTTTCTTTCTTCAAGGTGGAATCTTCTAACTTCTAACCTCAAAGGATGTCCTCTTGTCAGTCGAAAACCTCTTGTCACAAAGCTCCCTTTGATAAATCTTTTACTGACCCTGGATGTATTTCTATAGGGTAATCATATCCCCTCTTAGATGCCTTTTTTCTAGAGAAAATAAGTTTAATTTGCTTAGTCTTTCTTCATAACTTAGCTCCTCCATTCCCCTTATTATTTTTGTTGTCCTTCTCTGTACTTTTTCTTAGTTCTAAAATGTCCGTTTTATGAAGTGGTGGCCAAAATTTTACTCCATATTCCAAAATAGGGCGTACTAGGGATTTGTATACCGGCAGAATTATATTTGCTTCCCTTGCTTCTATACCCTTCTTAATACATGCTAAAATTGAATTTGCCTTTGCTGATGCTGCTTGGCATTGAGAACTGTTACATAGGTGGTTGTCCACAAGCACTCCCAAATCCCTTTCAATATCTGATACCCCTAGATTTGCTTCATTAAGTTTATAAATTGCCTGCCTATTTTTCCTTCCCAGATGCATAACTTTACATTTATTTGTATTAAATCTCATCTGCCATTTAATTGCCCATTATTTCTCTAATTTATGCAAATCCATTTGGAGGGAAAGTACATCATTTTCTGATTTAACTATTTTGCACAACTTAGTGTCATCAGAAAAAATGGAGACAATACTTTCCAGTCCCACCTCTAAGTCATCAATAAATATGTTAAAAAGGAGAGGACCTAATACTGAACCCTGAGGAACCCCACTTACCACATTAGTCCAATCCAAGTATGTTCGATTTACAACAACCCTTTGCTTCCCGTCTTTTAGCCAGCTCTCAATCCATGTGCATAATTTACTGCAATTCCTGTATCCCTTAGTTTGCACAATAGTCTCCAATGTGGCACTGTATCCAAAGCATTTGCAAAATCTAAAACAACTACATCCACTGAGTTGCCTTGATCCAAGTTCCTACTAACCTCCTCATAAAAACTAATTATATTTGTTTAACATGACCTATCCCTCATAAATCCATGTGGTCTCCTACTTATAATCCTGTTTGAATAGACATATTCTTTTATATTATCCTGTATTAACCCTTCTAAAAGCTTTAATACATACACACTTCAGTTTTGGAAAAAAGAGATCTAGTTGACAGAATTCATCTCATGAATTTCACTGATGAATAGTGCTTTGGGTTTCTGCCATGGTGTGTGCTATATTATCAGAAGATGAATTGTGGTATTTGATATAAAAGGAAAGTAATCTTACTCGGGAATCTGTAACTATAGCCCTGCTTGCTTGTGTGAGCAGAGGATAGTGCAGTGCCATTTATCTTTCAAAGCATTTTCCTATTACAACAAACAAGAATACAACAGGCATGTTCCTTTTAATATAACTAATAAAAAATTACTAACTCCTGAGAGCCTATTTCAATCAGTCTTCAGGACTAACAGTAATAACAGAGACATATTAATGCTTTACCATAATAGCAAATGAGGGATACATGAAATCTCAAGACATAGGCCTGTGCGTCTGCTCTGAAGTGAACTGTGCTAATGATACACTTGCTTTGATACGAATTATGGAAGCAAACAGCGTGTATTTTTATGATTGGAAATAAATGGAGGCCATTCTTTTTCTATGTTAGGGAAAGGAAAAACAAGAGGCATCTGGTAATTTGCCACTGACTTACTTTTACGGGCTATAATGTGTCATCATCAATGAAATACGAGGGCTGACATAATATATATTTTTGATTACGTTCTCGGAACAAAACTCTGTTCAACAAAGCTTTGTGGAATGCGTTTTGTTCACACTTGTCAGGACATGAAAAATAATCTCACATATATATATATATATATATATATATATATATATATATATAATGTTGCTCACATGTGTCGAAGAATAATGTAATATAAGTAGGGGGCAATGTCAGTAAATTGAACTGTATATTTCTTCCAGGTTTATTACAAAAAAAAACAAATAGAGTTTATATTATCCATTACATGTGCTGACTTACAAAACACCTTTATTAATAAGCCACAATACTGAATAAGCAAATTCAGATCACATAGGCCCTCATTCAATTGCGATTTGGCCAATTGAATAGTGCTCTAAATAAGCACATAACATATTTTTTTTAAATAAGTTTTTAGTTAGTGAAAATATGTTATGTGCTTATTTAGACCCCTATTCAATTGGCCAAATTGCAATTGAATGAGGGCCATATTGTTTTAGAAGCAATTAACTAGTCGCTCCAGTAACTTCACTCTTTGCATGTGTCAAAACCATACTTTTGTGGGCCAGGTGCCAATATTTCAGGATTTTCTGCAGGATCAACACTGATGAACTGGCAAAGTCTTGTGAACTGTCTGTTATTCTGTAGGGTTTGAAATCTCCAAAAGCTCTCCAACACGTTACCCTTTAATGTGTATTACCCATACAGTTTTGGGCAAGATACACTAAAGTGTGAAATATTAGAGAACTCTTGGATGACTCTCCTATTCTTGTGTTAACTCATGGAACATATTTTCTATCATTTCTAATAGACCTTTTGTCAAAACTGATTCTGAGAGTCAAATGCTGACATGAATTAACACAGCCTGGTCACAGCCTTATTAATAATGCTGTGGGAACATTTTAAGTGTTGCTGCAAACCCAAATCCCCTCTGTCTGGGAGGATGGTGAAATCAGACACCATATGCACTTTACCCTAAATGTTAACATCCTTTGTCAACACTCTTCTTTGTGGTATGGTACTTTAAGTGCTGTTGGCTATCATATATACAGTTGTCAGTGTGGGTAATGTTTGCGATGCCGGTCACGCTTTTGCGTCCCTCGCAAAGCAAGGGACGTAACTGCGAGCCTTGCGAAGCGAGGCCAACAGTTAAGGCCACGTTACCAACACCTGACGGGGGCTGCAATGACCCCCGAAGGCGCTCATCACAAGGCCCCCAGAGCTCACATCACCCGGTTCCTGCCAGTGACTCCTTCTTATCCTCCTCCCTCCTTTCCATCCTCCCCCCTTATCCGCACATGCGATTCATGTCATTAGCATATGCCGGTCGGACACAGCCAGAAAACAAGCGGCAGGCGACAGAGCACCAGGAGCTCATCGGATCACAGTAAGAGAGGGGAAACGGAGGTCATTGGAGAGGGGGAAAGGGAGGAGGAGTATAAGGGGGGAGGACGAGGAGGATGAGGGGAAGGAGGGAGGAGGATGGGAAGGAGGGAGGAGGATAAGGGGGGAAAGGGAGGAGGAGGATATGGAGGAAGGGGGAAAGAGTAGGGGGAAGAGGGGGGGAAGAGACACAGGGAGGGGGAGAGGGAGGAAAGAGAGACATGGGAGGGAGAGGGCTGAAAAGAGACATAGAGGAGAGAGAGGGGGAAAGAGATACAGGGGAGGGGGAAAGGGGGAAGAGACACAGGGGAGGGAGGAGGGGGGAAGAGACACAGCGTGCCTGGTGTTGCTTGTGTAAGTGTTACAATCTTCAGTGTTGTGTATTTTGTAAATTTTACGAGCCTTATATTCATGCTGTTTCAGAATTTTTGGGGTTATCGTTTGCCATTTTTCTTTGTGATTTTCGAGTGACCAAAAATGCCAAATATGGTTGTATTTTGCTTGCAACCTCACTCCCAGGCTTCCTGTGTCTCCCCCTGTGCTGTATGTTATAATTGTTTGTTTTGGTGGGTGTTTAGAGTTACACGCTTGAACAGTGCTGCACCGAGGCTCGCAGGCGATGAGCGCCTTTGGCGCTCATCTCCTAAGTGCACCGAGTTCACGGCTCACCTTGCTTTGCGAGGCTCGCAAGCAATGAGCGCCTTTGGCCCTCATTGCCTAAGTCGTATGCACCACGCAAAGCGTGAGGACGTCTCGTAGTTCTACAATTAGAATATGTGATCATATATGAAATTATAAAATCTACCTCCCCCATAGTTAAACATTTCATCAGCTGCCACTGGGTTCCCTACATATAAATGTAATCTTATTGAGTAAGGATCACTTTTACTCATACAATCTAAACATTTTAGATCAGGGCCTCTCAAGATTATATCAGGATTCACTAAGGGCTTATTATAATTATAATACAAATATATACAAAATCAGCTATGGTCCTCTACATTGAAATAAGTGTACACATATTCAGCCATGGTCCTGTGCAATCAAATAAATATGTACATATTTACACATTTAGGCCCCCTCTAATACGATATATGTACACACATACAGCCAGGGTCTACTATAATCATATTAATGTATAAATATTCAGAGAGGGTCACCTGGAATCTTCATAGTGATACAGTATAAATATATAGTCAGTGTCTCATACAAACAAACACATATTCAGCCAAGGTCTCCTATAGACATATACAGGACATAAGCCAGGGACCAATCACATAGTATAATTGTCAAACTGCGATTTGTCATCACGCTTGCAAAGTGAGGTGAGCCATTTGTGGCCCAGAGGGCCGCAACTGCGAGCCTCGCGAAGTGAGGCAAGCCATTGAGGCATTGAAGCCTTCCGAGCTTGCAGGACGGGCCACATAACCCACCAGTGACAGGGGCTGCAATAAGCCCTTGTGTCTCCTTTCCCCTCGCCCTCCCCTGTGTCTCATACTTCCACTTTCCGTTGCCCTTACCTCCCTCCTGCCCACCAGATGCTCCCTCTGTCCCCCCAGATGCTCCCTCCATCCCCCCTTACCTGCAGTTTCTTTGGTGGATCAGTGGAGTCCCTGCCAGCGCGTTTGGTCTGCAGCGTAAGTGGACTCTGGAATGACGTCAGAGCTACCACGCCAAACTGGAGACAGGATGGGTGGGACTACACTGAACCACCAATGAAACTGCAGGTAAGGGGGGACAGAGGGAGCATCTAGGGGGACAGACGGTATGAGACGCGAGGGGGGTATGAGATGCTGGGGGTGTATGAAACGAGAGGGGTGTATGAAACGCGAGAGGGGGTTATGAGACACAGGGGAGTGTGAGGAGGAGGTTATGAGACACATGGGAGGGTGAGGGGGGTATGAGTCACAAGGGAGGTATGAGACACAGGGGAGGAGGAGGTTTTGAGACAGGGGAGGGCGAGGGGGTTATAAGGCACAGGGGAGGGAGAGGGAGAACAGACACTGGGGAAGGGGGAAGAGTCACAGGGGAGGGGGGAGAGACACAGGGGAGGGGGGAGAGACACAGGGGAGGGGGGAAGAGACGCAGGGGAGGGGGTAAGAGACAAAGGGAAGGGGGGAAGAGACAAAGCAAAGGGGGGAAGATACAAAGGGGAGGGGAGAGAGACACTGGGGAAGGGAGAGAGGGGAAAGAGACACAAGGGAAGGAAGGGAAAGGGGGAAAGATAGACAGGGGAGGGAGAGTGCATGTGTGCACAATGCGCATTGGGAGCCACGGCTTTGGGAGGAGGGGGGAGGAGAAGAGACACAGGGGAGGGGAAAAGAGACACAAGGGAGGGAGGAGGAGGAGGGGCAAAGAGACACAGGGGAGGGGGAAGAGATACAGGGGAGAGCGTGGGGGGAAGAGACATAGGGGAGGGAGGAAGGGGGAAAAGACACAGGGGAGGGAGGGACAAGGTGGGAAGAGACACAGGGGAGTGGATGGAGACACATGAGAGAGAGGGAAGAGACATGGGAAAAGAGATACAGGGGAGGGGGAAGATACAGGGGAGAGCATGGGGGGAAGAGACACAGGGGAGAGGGGGAGAAACACAGGAGAGTGGGGAGAGACACAGGGGAGGGAGAGATGGAGGAAAGAGACAGATGGGGAAGAGGGGGAGGGAAGAGACATGGGGAGGGAGAGGGGGGGAAGAGATACAGGGGAAGGGGGGTGGGGGAAAAATATTATCCCGTCATTTATGACACGCAAATGACTTCTATAATATAAATATTTCAACTCAGTTGTCAATTATTAATGTATACATATTTAGGTAGGTTCACCTATAATCATATGAATGTATACATATTCCGCCATGTTCACCTGTAATTATAAACACATACATATTTAATCAGAGTCATCTATAATCATAATTCCTCAGGGCTACCCTATGTTTATATTGTCTAAATATAAAGTCAGCCAGGGCTCCCTAAAATCATATACATTTACATATATTCACCCAGGGGAACCATAATAATAATAATATAAACACATTTATATTTAACTGCTTATTCAGCTAGGGTCTCCAATAATTATATTACAAACACATAAATATTTAACCAGGATCAATTATAATAATCAAATGTACACATATTCAGCAGGGGTCACCTACAATTAGCACATCAATAGATAAATGTACATAAAAATAAATAAATAAATATTAACCCAGGAAAACCTATATCATACAGTATTAACAGCCATTCAGACAGAAACAAGAAATCAAGCTATCTCCAAGACTAAATACTGTTGAGAAGCTACTTTATACCAATATTTCCTTACAAAAAATGTTTTTTGTGAAAAAACATTATACTGTATAAACTTACTTACTACTTTTGTTCAACTTTCTCTAGACTCTGCAGGAAACGCAGGAGATGAGAAAGTGATCAGTGAGATCTCTATACTGTACTTTAGGCTAAAAAACAACTGCCTAGTTTGCCTAGTGGGTATTTTTTGGACTTTGGTTGTTGGACTTGAACTTCTCTAGAACTCCTATGGCCCCATTAAATTCCCTCTACTTGTTAAAACATAGCCGTAACGTAGCCCGCATGACTAACGGCTATTAAATTGGCCTCTTAACGCTACCCGCAGACGACTTGTGGGCTAATTGCGAAAAAGGCAGAAAAAAGCCTACGGGATGTGGAACATGGAACTTTGCGGCTGCAAGTGCTTCGTTCTCTCAAGCCTGTAACTGCTACAATTCCAATCATGCTATTAAATTGCTACAATTTCTCTTGCGTTCAGCCCGGTAACACGCAAATGGAGCCCGTAGGCCAATGAGTGATAAAGAGGACTCGCAAGGGGGGTAAAGTCCATTCCGTAGCACTTTAACACAGTTTAGCACATATACACAGACTACTATACTTTTATTAAAAGGGAAAGTGATGTTAGGTCTTAGAATTAATAGCACAAAATTCTCAAGCTCGCAAATCAGCCCCGAAAAATACTTTATTTCATGTTTAATTTTTGTGTTATTTCGATCCCGGCAATCAATGTGTTAATACAAATACTGTAACTCGCATTTGATAAAATATCATATTTACGGCTTTATGAATATTGCATAATATCTGGAATGTGGGTCCAATTGTAACTCGTAATTGAACCCCTGTTTCCATTGGCTTTATCTCAACTCATAACTACAAGTTTGACTAATTGATCACATTCACGGACGCACATCCGATGAGTGAAAAATGGTTTACGGGTTTGCCTCTCAAGCACGTAACTCGCAGCATGTTCTAATTTAATAGCACCGTAAATCCGCAACTTTTCAAACTCGCAGCCGATGCGGGTCTCACGTTGCACATACAAGCTTCTAATGTAATGTGGCTGCTAGTATTGTGGATTTCAAGTTTTTCATATTACATATTACATAGTCACATTGTAATTGAGGTTGAAAATTATTTTAGTCCATCAAGTTCAACCTTTTTAGATCTCTTCTGATCTGCAATATGTGGATTAATTGTTAATTGACAATGTCATTGAATTTAAATACCAATTTATATATCTATTTTTATTCTGTGCTTCATCTTTGCCTCTTCTTTTTTCTTATCTTTTTTTTATACTTCTTTTCTTTCTCTTTACTCTATTTTACTATTCTTTTGTGCTATTCCTCCTTTTTTTAGGTTCATAGTTGGGTTATAGGGCACACCTAATAATCCTAATCTCAGAGGAAAGAGAATAAACTGAATTATAAAACTTAATTTTTAATGGTTATTAAAATTCATATTAAAATATACAGACATAGGTAGCAGAGAGGTTACAAAAATATGGATTGACAAATATGGTATCTCAAAATTGTAGATTCTGTCTCTAATGAGCAAACCATATAAATTGCTAAGTGCCATTGTAATCACAGAAAAAAGTGACTAGTGTGCAAGATAAAGTGCTTAATATGTAAAGTGACGAGTGCTATGGTTCATATAGTATACAACTATATGATATACAACTACAGTATATGGAAGTGAAAACTATAAATAAATACTGTATATAGAAAGCTGTACAGGTGCAGAATTATTATTATAGCTATATGCTGATGATTCTGAGGAGATACCAACGTCCTACCAAGGTAACAAATATATAAAACTATAAAGTAGAGAAATAGCTGTTGAGTGATAAATGCCTCAATGCTATATTGCTTGTCTGATTAAATACTGTCCCAAAACTAAAGCGAAGCAACCAGGATCCCTCTATGTATCTTGTGCCTCCCTTTTACTAGTAAGCTAGCTAAATTGCATAAATATTCGATTCAGGGAAGGGACTTTAAACTATGGGCCTGATAAGAAAACTCTGACTCTCGGCTTGGCACGCCGCAGTCTAGACGCAAACAAATGACGTCATTGACCCGCGACGGCATTCCTACGTGGACCCGACGCACGTTTCTTGAATCTCTCTTCACATAATACGCTCTATTTTATCCTTAGGATAAACCCTAACTAATAAACTTATATTTGGTCCTTATGTAATATACCTGAGCCACCACTCTCCATTCTTTCATAGTTGGGTTACCAAAATCTTACACAGAAAAGCTGCCAAGAAATGGGCAATTTATTTATTTATTTTTCCATGTTTCCCTTTTAATTGAAGCCTTTTTATGTTTTACTGTGGTGTTATTAATAGCTACAAATTATAATTTTATATCATATTTTTTATTTCATATATATAACAAGCAAGTTATATATGTACAACTGTCTACAGTTTAATATAAACAGAGCAAGAAAATACATCTATGTGACATCTATCCAACTGACTCAATTTAGATTAGTAAATGAGCACATGCTTTATAAATTTACCCTAAAAGCATTTCCAGAACAATACATTCTTAGATTAAAATGAAGGTCTATACCACTAATGTCTTAAGAAATACAACAAGTAGATGGTTTAAGTGGATTGCAATAAATACTCAAGCATCATTTTCAAATAATAAGCTATTGCCAAATTTGAAAGAGAAGCTACAAAAAGATGAGTGATTTGATATATTGCTCTAATAGTTTAAACATCTCTAGTGGTTTTCTTGACAAAACAAAGATTAAGTCTGTTATATGATGAGCTGTAGAACATTTCTAATTAATGCCTTCCATCTTGAGGACTAAGAAATGTATCATGCTATTCACTAATAGCTGCAGGGATCTGCTAATGGAATGCAACGCCTTGTGTTACACCATGGAGTCTCAAAGCACTTCCACTTAGGAAGTTACAAAGCAGCTACATAACTTATTTATTTGCCTATCTCCCCTGAAACAGCTAATTTTATTGCAGTCTTAATACTTATGGGTCTGCCGTATCTGCAGATCACTGTTACCTTTGTTTCCATTTCCCCCGGATCATGCATAAACAAATTTTTCTTTAAATGTAAAAAAAAGTATTAATTCTACAAGTGATGATAGTTTATAAAAATAAACATCTGCTATATAAGTTACAGTTATGTTCATGCTCTGATGTCATTTTGAATGTGGTTCTCAACATCCAGTCTAGCAACCATTGCTGATCTATGAGACCTTATCTACTAGTCCTCTGGGAAAAATAGTAATGAGAATTGGGTTGGTAAAGAGGGATGGTGAGGAATGGGTGACATCTTAAACTATTGATTACTATTAGTACACTGTAAGAAATTAAGATCTGCAAATTAAATTGAAATTTTATGTAATGAGCTTACCATCACTATTCAGAATGGTCCCAATTTCATAGGTTAAAATCATATCTTGAGATGAACAAACCATAATGTAATGGACTTTGGGGACTTTGTATTGTTATTATTATTATTATGATTATTATTAGTATAAATAATAATGTTGTTTTTATTTATGTATATTCCTTCAAAAATGTTTGAAATGTATAATTAGGAGTATGACTATTCATAATGACACAACCAAAAAATGTATTCTTTTGGGTTCTTTAGACATTGTAGTCTCAAAGCAGAAAAAAAGTGAAATGTATGGTTGCATTATAGACAAATATAAGCATTTAGAGGGGGTTTGTAATTCTTGGTCCATTGAGGAACTGAAGAAATGTGCCTAAAAGCTGATTGGATTTTGTGGTGCCGACTCCTGCTTAGGGTCATGTTAAATCGACAGTTTAAGTCACAAAAAGCTATCACTGCAACATTATCAAACAATTATAAAAAATCATGAACAGACCTTCAGATGCAAAAAGTTCTTACACATTTTCTGTTTTTAACCACTCTCCATGACGGTGCAGAGAAGGTCTAATGAATGCAGTGACTCATTAAAGAAAGTTTAGTTCCCTAATCCCATTTCAGGTAGGAGCTATAGACGGTTTTCTACTCCTTGGTAAGGGAATGCTTATACACAAAAGAAAGGAACACATATTATGAGTGTGTTTAAGTTATATAAAAGCATAAAAACAAATATAATAAACATTTATCTTTTTGAGTGTGGGACATATAGTAATTTATTTTAAAATCCTTTCTGGTTACGGTGTTTTGTTTCAACATGATTGTCAGCAGTAGCTAATCACAGAATTCATTACATGATGATTAATCCAAAATGCAGAATTCAATGCAATACAATTCAGTCTGCCTGACGAGCAGTCTGCCCCAGGTTTCCGGGGTCTGAAGTAGCGTTGCTTGCCCTGGCGGAGCCTGGAGGCGCTTCCTATTGGCGGGTAGGCTGCGGAGGGCAGGACTTCTGCTCCTTTGGCGTGCTTTGCTCAGTCCACAACATCAGAGCGTTCGCCTCCCACCCAACCCATTAGGAAAAAGTCATGTTATGGTGTGTGTTTCAATTGTTAAAATAATTTATGTTTAAAAAAAATGGAAACAAAAAATATGGAAGAAATATATAATCAATAAATTGGAGATTTACAAAAAAATTAATATATAAAATACATTTTGTATGTATATCATATCTTTTTACAGTGTGTTTTGTACTGTACATTTATCGTGTTGGCGGGAGGGGAGTAGCCCTGCCCAGTGGCTAAAAAGGGTGTTGCCCTATGTCATGGGTGTGCTTAGTAAAGCATTGGGAGCCATGGGTGGGCCCAGGGCCTGAGGTGACTAATCCATGGCTTGTTCATAATAAAAGCTGTGACCTGTTATACTCCCACCTTGTAGTCTGTCTATTTCTTATATGGGTAGTCCCTTATGGATCATGCTGGTTAATGACTGGCTGAAGACACTAGTAATATTTGAGCAAATTCCTGATTGCATCATGTGAGAAATATCTCCTATTGTAGAGTTCACATTCTATGTGTGTTAAGGATATTCCTCCTGTGATACAATCCTTTGATTAGTTAAAGCAGCCAGGCATGTTTGAAAACACTCTGTCAACCAGCAAGAGACAGATAAGACATACAATCAGTGCGTGAGTCACAAAACTCTCTTTACAACATCAATGGAGTTTCAAATGTCAGCTTTCTGTGAAATCATGTGGCTTTATTTCCATAGACATAGAAGTTATTACTTACTGTGTGACTGAACATTTACTTTGCCTTAGAGGGATTTGTGGATCTTTTCGCTGTATATAGCAAGCATCTACTATAGCAGTCCATTCACGTTATAACAATGAATTGACTATTACAAAGTGGAACATCTAAAACTCATTTTACTTGCAATGAATATCATGCAGCCCTAGTCATCATGAGAGAATGAGCAATGCTTAAACACAGTTATTGCTCTATCAGCTTCATGATTTGTAACGCAACCTGCTTATAATGACTATTTGAATCAAACCAGAAACACACCATCTGGCCTGAGATGAAAGTATCCAATTATCCCCTGAGGTGCCAGTCTAATAGTTTTACAGAATTAGCCTTATAAGTAGGTGCCTATGGATTGAAAAACCACCAGGTGCAAAGTCTCCATGTATCTTTGGAATTATTATGTGGAATCTAATTATTCATCTGTTACCCAAAAAGAGATGTATGTACTAGCCAGGAGGAGTAAGCAGATACAAAAGTCATAGTTTCTTTCCTCCTTTTTCAAGCAGAATATTATGATTGAATGGGATAGCCTGAATGTTTTGGACGAACCAAGTATTCACTGCCTTGAAAGTTGCAGTGACATTTTCGTTCTTATACCCTCTTAAAAAAAATGTTACCTTTTTTACTCTATCCTATTTGTATATTTATAGACTACAACAAATTCACACATAGATTTTGTGTCTTGGGCACCACAAGTACTGCACATACACACACACAACACAAATGGAAAAAAAAAAACACACACACACAAACTACAAATGACTGGCACTTAACATTCATAGAACAAATTAAGGTTATAAACCAGAGTAATTTATTCCCTGTATAGAATTACATTTTTTAGTACTTCTGAACTTCTCTATTAAGCATCTTAATCCATCGGATTTCAAAGAGCATACAAAATATTCAATAATCTGATTCCTCTTCAATCACTGCACATTTGGATCCAGTTGAGTAGAAATCCAAAGAGGAGGGTTTACTTTTCCACCACCGCCTGAAAAAGAAAGTCATAATGGCTGATGAAACAAATCTGCACTGAGGACTCGCAAAACAAAGTAATGGAGAAAAGTTGAAAAGAATCTGTAGGCTCAATCCACATACTTAATCTAGTTAGATATTTTGGAAATTTTTATTATCACACATGTCATAGGTAGCTGCATCGATTTCAGACTCGCATGTCTGCAACATTTACAATATTGTTATTTCACATGATTCCAACCTTTATTGACATACAACACTGTGATAACTCTCCTCTCCTTTTCCCTTTTCTGATACTTATATGTCTTCCCCTGATGTTAAACAAGTTAGAAGATATGCCCTAGCGGGCTTTGTGTGTGGGAATATAAAAGTAGTTTGAGTATAATGTATTCAGTTCGTTAAATTTATAGATCTCCTTCTTGTTCACGTAATTGTGCTGTCTGTATTTGCTACCCTATAGGTTTACCAACATAACTAAAAAACAAAACAAAACTTGTACCTCGTGTTTTACTAGATTTTGCACTCCGACCGTGATTCACGGTCTTACCTTCAATCTTGACGTCTCCCCCGGTGTGGAAGTGGCTGCCCCGATCCCTGCGTCCATCCACCTCTTTTCTGCTAACACGGGGTCGCGTGTTGAGACCTATTCCATGTCCCACAAATTTTATGAAAAATGATTAGTGTGTTGTTTAGCGAGTGTGTCATCTTTTCGTAAATTTGTATGTAATTCAGTTTATTTACGATTTCTGCTATGCTCAGAGTCGGCTTTAACCACTTTTGGGCTAAATGGCTTTTGGCTGCTAGCATAACATATTGAATCCACTCGTTTTGGTATTTAGACAAGTTGGCATCTGGTATTCCCAGCAAGCATCTATCAATCATGGGGCGTAAGTCTACTTCCAATGTGTCTGAAATTAGGCCGGTGACTTGACTCCACATGGTCTTTGCAACTTGGCAATCCCACCATATGTGTTGGAATGATCCCACCTCTTGGAAACCTCTACAGCAGTTTTGGGGCGCTGCGGGGTTCATTTTGTGTAACTTGTCAGGGGTGTAGTATGCCCTGTAAAAGACTTTGGTCACTGTCTCCATGTGGCTAAAGTATAAGGAACCCCTGGTCAGTCTTGCACTAATTTTGTTCCATGCTTTGCAGTCCCAAACTACCCCCAACTCTCTTTCCCATTGGAGGACATTATTCGGTTTGTGCTCACCTCCAATTTTGTTTACTTCCATGTAAATTTTTTTAAGTATGCCTCTGGTCAGAGGTGCTTTACGGCACACCTTTGTGAGCCATGTTGTTTGTGGCATTCCATTCTCCCTAACCTGGGATGAGACAGCATGCCGTATTTTATTATAGTGGAAATACTCTCGGATGGGTAGTTCATATTTCTCGATAAATTGCTCTGTTGTCAGAAGACTATATCCTTCTATCCAAACCTCTAGCCTGTCTAGTTTCCGCGTCATCCACCAGCTCAGTGAGTCAGTGCCAATAACCTCCACGCCACCATGAACGTGGGTGTTAGGGCGTTGATCGCTGGTTTCAAGTGGTGTCTGGACGAGGTCCTTTCCCACTCTCCCAGTCCTAATTTGATCATCGGGTTGTTATCTCCTAGCTTGTGAGGCACTACACTATGAGTTATCCAGGGCAGAGTGTCCCATTCCAAAGGCCTCATCTGGAAGTTCTCTATAAATACCCACAGGGGTTGATGAGTGATGGAGTGTGCTTGTGGGATGAAGGATATTTGGGCCGCGTTGTAGTACCGCCTAAAGTTTGGGCAACCCATGCCTCCCAGAGTTTTGTGTGCATACATGTTTTTTTTGTTAATTCGGGGTCTTTTATATCCCCATATAAATCTAAAAGTATCTCTTTGGAACATGTCAAGTTCTCTTTTATTAATGGGAACGAGGAGCGTCCGGAAGTAATACAGGATTCTTGGTAGGATATTCATTTTAATGGCGTTCAGTCGCCCTGACCAAGAGAGTTTATATTTATGCCACTTATTCAATTCTAGTCTTAGTTCCCGGTACAGGGGGATATAGTTCGCCCCCTATAGGTTTTCTATTTCCGGTGTTAACTTAACTCCTAGGTATTTGAGTTGTTTTGGGGGCCATGTGAATGGGAACTTGTCCTTAAGCTGCTTAATTTGTTGTTGGGGGAGTCTAGAGCCCATTGCTTCCATCTTATCTATGTTAATTTTTAATCCCGAGATACCCCCAAACGCTTCCAACAGGGCCAGGAGGGCGGGTATGGAGCTAAGGGGGTCTGTGAGGGTGCACACGATGTCGTCCGCAAAGAAGCAGCACTTAAAGTTGTGCAAACTCACCTCTACTCTCTTAATAGCTGTACTGCTCCTGATGGCTTGTGCCAGGGGTTCTACTGTTAATGCGAAGAGAAGCGGTGACAGTGGGCAGCCCTGTCTCGTGCCTCTACTTATCCGAATGGGCGTCCCCCTGTCCCCCGGTAAGTTGACGTTCGCTATGGGGTCTTTGTAAAGTGTGTTGATAAGGTTAGTGAATTTCCCCGCAAACCCAAATTTCGAAAGGGTGGCTAGGAGAAACGGCCACTCAATCGAGTCGAACGCTTTTTCTAGATCTATGCTCAGGGTACAAAGTGGGATGTCTCTATGTTTAGCAATATGGAGGAGGTTCAGGATTCGTCTTACATTATCTCCTGCTTGCCGGAGAGGAATGAACCCCACCTGGTCTTTGTGTATCAGTCTAGGTATAATGGCTGCCAATCTGTCCGCCATTAATTTTGTCAGAATTTTGATGTCCCCGTTGAGTAGGGATATGGGGCGGTAGTTTTCTACTTTATTTGGGTCCCTTCCCTGTTTGGGGATAAATATAAGATTTGCCTGGTTAAACTCTGGGGGCATTGCACCCCCCTGCCCACCTAGGGCTGCGTTACATAATTTTGTTAGTGGTATGGCCAGTTCCGCTTTGCACGCGGAATAGTATAGGTTCGTGAAGCCATCAGGTCCGGGGGCTTTCCCTTTCTTAAGGGAACGTTTCGTCTTGCACACCTCTTCTACTGATATGTCTGCGTTTAGTTTGTCTACTTCATCTTTAGATAGACTAGGGAGGTCCTGACTTCTTAAGAAGTCCTGGATCTGGAACTCGCTTGCAACCTGCTTAGTGGAGTATATCTCTTGGAAGGCTGTTATGAAAGTTTATTTTATTTCGTTCTGTTTTTTGGTGATATTACCTTTCCTATCTCTTATTTGGTTTATTTTGTTATCTCCCCTTTTATATCGGAGCCTCCTAGCTAACATTGAGGAAGGTTTATTAACTTGGGAGTAGAATTTATGCGAGGTCTTTCTAATGGCTAGCTCCGTTCTTGCTGCTAGGACCGCATCCAGCTCTAGTCTAGTTTTATCGATAATATTTTGGGTTTCCCTACTAAACTTGGCTTGATTGTCTCTTTCTAACTTTTGCAGCTTGTTAGTGAGGGCATTTTCTGCCTGTAATTGCTGCCTTCTACGTGTCGCTGCTAATTTCATTAGTACCCCTCTTATGTACGCTTTATGGGATACCCATGACCAGCCAATTCCTGTCTCGGGGATGTCGTTTATTTCAAAGAACGCTTTGATCTCCTCCTTAACCTGGGTTTGAATTGTAGGGTTGGACATGAGTCCCTCGTTGAGGCGCCACTGTGGCGAGCCTTTGTTTACCCCCTCCAGATTCAATCTGATATAAACTACTGCGTGATTTGACCAGGGGCATGCTAAAATTTGGGAATCAATCGTATGATTGAATAGCGAGGCTTGTACTAACAGTGTGTCAATTCTTGAGTATGTGCCGTGTGTGTTTGAGAAAAATGTGAACTGCTTGTCAGCAGGGTGTATCCCTCTCCATGCTTCTATTAATTCCAGTTCTGCAAGTAACTTAGGTGCTATCTGGAGTTTCTTGGCATCTCTGTTAAGTGAGGATTTCCCCGATCTGTCTAGTAGGGGTTGCAGTGTCAGGTTTAGGTCACCTCCCATAAGTACCCTTCCATTTAAGATGTTTCATAGTTCTTAGTAATGCTGTTAATGTATTTGCTGGGTTGGTGGTTGGGGCGTACAGATTGACCAGGGAGACCCTCATGTTTAGAATCGACCCAGTTACTATCAGGAAATTGCCCTCCTTGTCTTTTAGTTGATTCTCAAATGTAAACGGTAGGTCCTTGTGTATTAGAGTGGCTATACCCGCTTTCTTAGATTGTTGGCAGCATGTGTATACATTTGGGTAATCACTATGTAGGAATGAGGGGACCCTGCCTTTCGCAAAGTGTGTTTCTTGGAGAAAAATAATTGCAGGTTTGATTTTTTTATAGTATAGAAATGCTTTACGCCTTTTGCAAGGTGAATTGAACCCCCTCACATTGTGCATGATTATAGTGTGTGTACTATCCATCTGGTACCCTAGTTGTTTGTCTAAGATCTCTAGTTATGTGCATCACCTGTAAGGGACCATCTCTTCTGAGTGCACTAGTGACCGTGAGGGATACAGGAGCGGGGCCTCCACTCCACACTCCAGGGATTTTTGACGTCTGATCGTTTCTGAGTTGCGAGGTACTAACCTTAATAAAAAAGGAAAACATAACATAGGTTAACAACTTGTTTAAGCTATTGCATAACTTTAACTTGTATTTCAACATTGTAACTTTATTTTTCCTCCCTGTACACCTCCTAATCCTGTGGTAGTCAAGGCCTCAGGACACTCCCTCCCTTGCCTCTGACGGCCCCAGGGGAGGAATCTACTCCAAGTCGTGTCTTCCCACTATCGCTATCCTCCATAGGTACTTAATACTGTCGGTTAGTTAGCGTTCCCCCTAGACTATCCGTGTGCTCCTATTACTCCCCCAGTCTGGCTAGACTAGTTAAAATACCCCCTTCTGCCTTCCACTACCTAATGTCTACTATCTCACCTCGTGCTGGCTAAGCCCCACCCTGTGTTGTATAGTTTTGTGCCCTAGCGTCCCTGGGCTCAGTGCTAGTAGACATACTGTGGAAAAAACTATGTACTTTGAGGCTACCCGTGTCTATCATTAGTTCTTATGCGGTGGAGACCCTTTGCCCCTCTTAGTCCTTTCTTGATAGATCTATGTCCTTTCCCCTTTAGGACCCTTGGCTAAAAATCAACTCAACCTGTGGAGGGTATGTGTTATTAGTCCATAGACATAGTACAATTTTCAGTAAATCAGGCTAGTCTTTCAAAAAGTCCTCAGGAGTGCTCTCATTTTTACTGAGTCTGTCTGGATAGTTCTGGAGGCCGCCCTTGTGGACTGAATCTCCTTCTGATTCTTAATTGTTTCAGTTAGACGCGCCTGAGCCCTGGCCTGCCTCTCTCGTTTCTGAGTTTGTAGCAATGTTCCCCAGGTGTTTAGAGGCCTCTGTATTCCTTTTGGGTAAGCCGTTTTTTGTGTTGTCTGGAGCCATTAACTTTAGCCTTGCCAGTATCTCCATGCATTCATCCAAGTTTTGTACTCTGTACGTTTTCCCACCTAGATGGAAAGTGAGGGCAAATGGGAAGCACCATCTGTATATTATTTTGTGTTGTTGTAGCACGCACAGTGCCGGCCTCATTTCTTGGAGGGTGGATGGGGCCAGGTCCATGTAAATCTGTATTTTCGACTTGTCTGGGCCTGTCAGGATCTGTTTTTTCCTAGTCTCCATTAGGACTGCGTCCCTTGCTTTCTGCAGAACAAATCTCAAGATGATGTCTTTAGGGAGATTGGGGTCTTTTGCGGAGCCTATCGCTCTGTGTAGTCTCTCTATGGCCCAGTCTGATTCATCTGTCGTAGACAGGAGGGAGTGCAGTAGGCCTTTTGCGTAGGACATCAGGTCTGTTACTTTGTTCGGGACGCCCCTGATGCGGATGTTGTTTCTGCACGACCGATTCTCTAAATCTTCAATTTTAGCTTGCATTTCTTTTATTTGATTAGAGTTTTGCTCTGTTTCAAGCTTGCAATGCTCATGTGATTCAGCCAGTTGGTCGAGGTTTTCTTCCAGAAACTGCGTCCTCTGGTTCAACGTGTGGATGTCTTTGCGGAGGTCTTTCAATGCCGAGTGTATCTCCTCCTGCAGCATTAGTTTAATTTTTTTGAGTGAGCAGTCTGCAATAACCATGGGGGTACTCTGTAGCTCCTCCGTTTCCTATGGGTCCTGCACTCCTGCTAGGTCCGACTTTGGGCTTCTGCTTGGGGACTGGCTGCTATCTGTTGATTTATAGAAGTCTTGGATGTTTTTGTTGCTTTGGCTTTTCTTTGATGCTTTTGAACTTGTCCGAGTGGCCATTTTTTATGTATTTTCTGGCCAGGCTCTGAGGTAAGTAGACGTGAGGTCTTGTTAATGTACGGCCAGGGTAAAGCGGTTCGAACGGGGGGTGTTCTGTCTCTTTAGTTCCTTTGGAGATTTGTTGCTACTGTACCCATGGGGACATCTCGTGTGGTCCTGTTAAACTATCATTATCACCAGCATATAGTTCTCTGTACCAGGGTCATATGCTGTTCAGACATGATATGTTGTGCAGCTTAGTTTGTGAGTCCTGTGTCTTCAGGGCTGCTGCTCAACCCCTGCTTCCCTCCCTGGTAGAGCAATTCGGGTTTATGGACCCCCAAACTTGGGCTGTGTGGCCCCCTCTGGGTGGTTTCTTCCCCTACCTGGGGCTCTCTGCAACCTTGGGGGTGGGATTGGCCTTTTTGGCCTGTGGCCTCTTACCCCACGTCGTAGCTTCACAATAAGAATTTTTTAAGGGTACCTTTCAAGTACCATCAGCTGTGGGTTCAAGCTCAGGGAGATGTTTTTTGTCAGACCTTTGTAGCTCAGTCAATAGATCTTATGCAGAGTGACTCTTTCCCCTTTAGGGCTCAACAAAGTCTAGTTCCTTCAAACTTTAGCTCCCACAGGGCCTCCTTATTTCCAGATTTTAGGGGGAGAAGCTGTGTAATAGCCTCCACACAGGTGTGCTGCCTGTTACAGGCTTGAGCAGCTTATGTTTAGGCAGCCCTGGACCTCCTTAGATATGCAGTGTCCACCACAAGAGCCCCTGTGGAGCTAGTACAATCTTCAGGGTACTCACTGTTTGCAGGCCTCTGTCTCAGTCCTGAAGCCTGTCTTCCAGAAATCCAAGATGGCTGCCGTCTCTCCTGACCTCTTCCTAAGATGGCAACTGGAGCTCCCAGACCCCTCCTGCACCTCTCCTTTCCTCTCACACATCCCCTCTGATGCCTTGTGGCCCCCCCAACCACACCAGCCACCCCTGGGTGCACATGCAGGTCTGTTACACAGGTTTTTTGCCTCTCACCACGGGGTCTGCTGGGCTGGCTCTCAGGCTCTGGATCCACAGCTACTAGCTCTCATCTAGTTAGATATTTTAAGTTCAAACATTGGATATGTACTTTGCTTGGCTTGGTTTTCCCCAAAATAATTTTATAAATCAATCATTGGATTTGCCATCCATGTCTTTTAATAAAAACAATCAAAGAGAGAACAATTTTGCCTAGAACATTTAATAATTGTCTGATCTGGGATCATAGCCCAATAGGTAGATATGACACTTCTGTTGTGGTCTTTTATGTAGCCATTTGTCACTGCCCTGGATGTCAAAGAACATTAACTATTTAAAATGTACTAATTAGCTGCACTGTGAGTGAGAGAGACTGGAAGAGGCAATTTTAGATTATTTTTGCTTTGGTTCTGGCAAAGGGAGTGTCCACAAGTCCATGTAAAATAGACTGTCAGTCACTAGTGCAGCAGAAGGCTTTTCACTGTACAGCAAGTAAATACTGGAAATACTGTAGTTTGCAACTCAGCTTCTAGACAGCCTAATGTACCATTGTCCAAATCCAAATGTGTTTACCCTTTATTTCACAGACAAGCAGTCTTCTCTTTAAGGTGGCATTCTTATTAAGGTCAAGTGCAAAGATTTGTATAATGTGAACTATTTGGACATAGTATCTAATTTTAATGGTGTAGACATAGAACATATGATGCAGATAATTAAGCAGCTTGACAGGTTTCCTAGTCCGACTCGCCCAAATAAAGAATTGTCACTACACACTGCCATTTCCCAACCAGCTAAAGAAAGCAGTTTTCAAACCACCTCTAAAAGATTAAAAAGTAGTTGCAATACTACTGGAAATCCAACATTTTCGCCTGATAGCATCACCTGATTCATGTTTTCAATGGCCTTCTGATAGCAAGGCATAACGGTGATTGTTCAATCCTAATACTCTTTGACATCTCTGCATCATTTGACTCAGCAGACTATTGGAGTATTAATAGATGTGACAGAGTCATACAAGGCTTTTATGTGGGTTACATATTCTGTAAAGCTCTGTTCCCTCAGGAAGACTGAAGGGGTTAACTTTCCTGCTCAGTTAATTTGTCCTGGAGTATGGGAGTGACTACCTTTGGACTGATAGTTGCAGAGACAGCAGCCTGCAGTTTATGATCATTTGGAGCAGAGTGGAGACCTGGAAATCTGAAGAATACAGGCCAATGATTACTCAAACTATTAGATTGTTTGTTCTTGCTCTACCCAGGTTTAGCTGAATGAAAGCTGGTTAGCGAGGAAACTGTTCATCAATTAAGGTACTGCTTTATTGAAAGCTAGATCTATTGTTTTATTTTATTTTATTTGGTTTGGTTTGTTAAGTTTGTTTGAATCACTGCCTAAAACATTGTAAAACTTGGAAAAGTATTACAGCCTATTGTATTGTGCTTCTCCAACAAGTGTTAGAAACATAGACACAAACCCAGAGGAGACTGGTAACTTCTTACATGGAGCAGCTAAAGAACTACTGTGTACTGGGTGGCATTGACCTCATCTGGTTTAAATCTCATCTTATTGACTGATCGCAGGGACTTCCTTCAATATGTCATGTGTAGTTTCACAAGCCTCTATTTTATCATGAATGTTTTTTGGTATATATATATATATATATATATATATATATATATATATATATATATATATATATATATATATATACACACACCCACATGTTCGTGTATATGTTCTAATTCTATTCTTGTAAGAAAATGAAAATATGCCTAATGTTATTAAATAACTGTAGGTAAGCATTAGTCAGTTATTTGCATTTGGTATTTCAGGTTATGAAAAGATATCCAATTTTACCAAGTATTAACTCCATATTACAAATCTGTCATTTCATCTAATATTTCAACTGATAGTTCAGTCTCTTCATTTAATTAAGTTTAAATATTAACATTAATTTTAAATTAAATGTTAGAAAATCGTGTCTTACTCCTTCCTACTGGCACACACTTTCTATTAATAGTGTTTAGATACTGTTCCTTTAGTGTTTTGCAAATGTATACAACATACGTTGCATGGTGAAAAAAACTAAAGATATGCGTCATATGCAACTAACTTAGTTGGTATCAGACAGGCTAATTAAAATATTAGTGAGTGGAGGCACTAGATACATAACAGTGGATGTTCATGAAAACTGCTGCATCACATCTCTGAAACTTTGCAATGCTGTTCTTTCATTTGAATGCAACAATGGTTCATGAAACAACACCTGCGATGAAAGGAAATAAAAATGTGTTACAAGCTTCACAGCACTTACATAAAACTCTGATTCATTTTTAAAAGTAAGTTGTATTTTTTTGTTAGAAACCATTTATTATAAATTCCTAATATGACATATTTACCTAGTATAATTGCATTATGCAGAAACACTGAGGTATAATAATACGAACATAAACATAACTAAAATGTTTACTTCTGGAACAGGCACTTTGTGTGCTGTAATGGTTTTATTCTCAAATAATCATTTGACTGGAACATATTTTCCTTAATTAGCTTAAAGAAAAACATGAGATTTGGATCTAGATGACAGAAACCCATTATTTTCCTGGCTCAAATGCAATGTCAAGGAAAGGTTTGTTTTTTTTTTAATACAATTGATTTCTCAAATGAAATATCTTGGCTGAATGTTTTTTATATTTCGACTCACATTTGGTGCACTGTCTGCTCTTCATGGATTCACTATGACTTTATAGCCATGGACAACTATTCCAAAAAAGAAATGAGAACTTTGAATTTGTTTTGTATTACAAATCGGGAATATTTAGAAAAAAATAGGAATACTTAACTTTGCCAGTTCGTATGAGCACAATAACCATTGTTTTTTAACAATGATATAATCATAACTCAGAGATGTTTGTAGACAGTATGGCTGTCCGGGCAAAACAGTCAAATTCACTCCTATGTCTGGACTGCATTAGGGACTTTAAGGGGACTATATACTCTTTACCTGCATATACTATACTTTTTACTTTTCTTTCCTAGCAAATTGCCACACAAACACAGTAGCCCATATGAGCACACAACATGCATGTCCATACATATCTTAATGTTAGTAGTGAAACAGTAAAGGGTGTATACTCTATCTATCTAGTGGCTATATCACATATAATAGTTGTCAAACTACGAAACGTTGTCACGCTTTGCGAACTCGCGAAGCAAGCTCTCAAGAATTGTATCCCTCGCAAAGCGAGGGATGCAGTTTGGTCCGCAAATGCAGACCCTCGCAAAGCGAGGGGCCTGCGTTGCGGAACGTGGAGGCTTTACAGCGCATGACTTTGAAACAACACAACCTCTCACACCTCTAAACTCGCAGCACTTAGTCCTACGGCGACCCAAACCACTCTTGCACAACCGTTAACTCGCAGCACTCCCCTGTGTCTCGCAAAGCACTGCACGAACGTGCAAACACAAAAACAGTAAAAACACACTAATAAACCCAATGATGAAAAAAAAAACTCACCCACAGCACGGGGGGACAGCCAGGACATCTGGAAGTGAGGTTAAACTCAAATTTAACCCCAAATTCCACCATTTCGGAACTCTAAAAAAGGCTAAGCGAGGAAAAAATAACCGCCGAAAAAATGAAAATGAGGCTCCACGACCCCGGACCGCCCAGCCACGTACAACTTAGCCAAGAAGGGATCCAAGATAAACTCGTAAACCTGCATTAACCACACATTAACCCTGGCAGTGGGGGTCCCCGATTAACCCCACATAAACCCTCGCAGTGGGGGTCCACGATTAACCCCACATAAACCCTCGCAGTGGGGGTCCACGATTAACCCCACATAAACCCTCACAGTGGCACGCGATCGGGGACCCCCGTTGCAATCAAAATTCTAATTTCCCGCCTTACGGGTCCTTAAAGGACCGTAAAGGTCCTTAAAGGACCTGTAATAAAAACAAAATTAACACTATCAATCATGGGGCTCTATACAGAGCACCACCAACACCTAAATAACCCTGTCACTCACGTCGGTCAATCCAGACCCCCATAAACCCTTAATTAACCCTGTCACTCATGGAGGTCAATACAGACCCCCATAAGCCCTTAATTAACCCTGTCACTCATGGGGGTCAATACCGACCCCCATAATACATTAATTAACCCTGTCACTCATGGGGGTCAATACAGACCCCCATAGACCAATAAATAACCCTGGCACTCATGGGGGGCAATACAGACCCCCATAAACCTTTAATTAACCCTGTCACAAATGGGGGTCAATACAGACCCCCATAAAGCACTTAATTAACCCTGTCACTCATGGAGGTCAATACAGACCCCCATAAGGACTTAATTAACCCCGTCACTCATGGGGGTCAATAAAGACACCCATAAACCCCTAATTAACCCTGTCACTCATGGGGGTCAATACAGACACCCATAAACCCCAATTAAGCCTGTCACTCATGGGGGTCAATACAGACCCCCATAAACCCATAATTTACCCTGTCACTCATGGGGGTCAATACAGACCCCCATAAACCGTCAATTAACCCCTGTCACTCATGAGGGTCAATAGAGACCCCCATAAAACTATAATTAACCCTGACACTCATGGGGGTCAATACAGACCTCCAAAAGCCAATAAATAACCGTGGCACTCATGGGGGTCAATATAGACTACCATAAACCCTTAATTAACCTCGTCATTCATGATGGTCAATACAGACCACCATAAGCCAATAAATAACCCTGTCACTCATGGGGTTTATACAGACCCTCATAAGCCACTATTTAACCCCATCAGTCCCATAAGGGTATATTATGACCCTTATGAGGCTGTTACAACTCAACATTAACCACATAAGTGCCATGACGGTCCTCAAGGACCATCATGACACTAAACTAACCCCCCTCTACGCTAACCTATTACCACCTACACTACCTACCTACACTACCTACCTACTCCCTAATACCCCCACCACTCTAATTACATAAAATAAAAAAACTAAAGTCACCAAAAATAAAAAATCTACATTACAGAAAATAAAAAACCTAAATCACAAAAAATAAAAAAAAGGAACATTACAGAAAATAAAGACATACATTACACCCCCCCCCCAACCCCCACTACAGAAAGAAAAAAAAAATACACACCTGCAAAAGGAAATACATACAATACAATACAATAACCCCCTATCTAACATACTTACAATACTATCTATCTAAAATACATCCCTCAATCTAATATACAATAAATCCTAACTATCTAAAATACATCCCCAATCTAATATACAATAATATATAATATAAAATACATCCGATCTTTCTAAAATTCATCCCCCAATCTAATATACAATAAATCCTAACTATCTAAAATACATCCCCCTATCTAACATACAATAAATGATATCTCTATATACAAACCCTAATTCTAAGCTGAAATAAAATAATTAAGACCACTTACCTTTGCAGATGTCCATTCAGATCAGCAACCTAGGGCAAAAAAAAAATTAGTACAACACATTTACAGAAAATAAATAAACATGAAAAAATGTCCCCGTCCTTTTTCTTTTCTTCTCTGGCGCGGCCCCTGTAAAAACAAAACATTACATTAGTACAAAAGACATAAACATAAAAAATAAATAAAAAATAAACAGAATATACATTGTACTTACCTCCCTGCGATGACCCCGGCCTCCTCCTCTTCTGCCCCGCCCTGGAACCGCGCTCTAAAAAACCCCCAAAAACTAACGGAGATCCGCACTCGCGGACCTTCCCAATGCTAATGAGCCTCCTAGAGCCTTTTCCGGAAGGCAATGGCGCCTTCTGATTGGCTGGATTTGATAGACAGCATTTTCAGCCACTCAGAAGGCGCCAATGTGTGAGCCAATCAGGGATACACCCCAAAATCCCACTCTGATTGGATAATGCACATGTCAATCTTTATTTAAACCAATCACAAGGCGCAGATGCCTTCAGCCAATCACAATAGAATACACCCCCACAGGGTGATTGGTTGCAGTGACAAAAGCCAATCACAATTGGATACACCCCCACGTAGTGATTGGCTGAAGGCATTTGCGCCTTCTGATTGGCTGTTGTCAATGTCAATCAGTATTACAGCCAATGAGAAGACACAGATGTTTTCAGCCAATCACCCCATGGGTGTGTATCCCATTGTGATTGGCTGATGGCAATAAAGCCTTCTGATTGGTTTAAATAAAGATGGACAGGTGCATTATCAAATCAGAGTGGGATTTTGGGCGGTATCCCTTTCTGATTGGCTCACACATTGGTGTCTTGTGATTGGCTGAATTTGATAGACAGCGTTTTCAGCCAGTCACAAGCCGCCATTGACAATTTTCTTCTGGAAAACTCTGTAGGAGGCTCATTAGCGTTGGGGAGATCCGCGAGTGCGGATCTCCGTTAGTTTTTATTTTTATTTTAGAGCGCGTTTTGTTCCAGGACCCAGCCGGGGCAGAAGAGGAGGAGGCCGGGGACATCGCGGGGAGGTAAGTACAATGTACATCATGTTTATTTTACTTTGTTTTTATGTTTATGTATTTAGTAGTAATGTAATGTTTTTTTTTTTACAGGGGCCGCGCCGTAGAAGAAGAAAAGAAGAAGAACGGGGAAATGCTAGAAAGGTGAGTAGAATATTTAGAATGTTTATAATGTTTATTTATTGTATGTAAAATGTGTTGTACTATTTTTTTTTTCTTTTCCCCTTGGTTGCTGATTTCAAGGGACATCTGCAAAGGTATGTGGTCTTAATTATTTTATTTTAGCTTAGAATTAGAGGTTTGTATATAGAGGTAGCATTTATTGTATGTTAGATAGGGGATGTATTTTAGATAGTTAGGATTTATTGTATATTAGATTGGGGGATGCATTTTAGATAGATATAATTCCTTTTTAGGTGTGTAATTATTATTCTTTTCTGTAGTGGAGGGGGGGTTGTAATGTATTTTTTTATTTTCTGTAATGTAGATTTTTAATCTTTTGTGATTTTTTATTTTTTTATTTTATGTAATTAGAGTGGTGAGGGGTTATTAGGGGGTAGGTAGGTAGTGTAGGTAGGTAGTGTAGGTGTTAATAGGTTAGTGTAGAGGGGGTTAGTTTAGATTTAATGGTTTAATGGGGGGCTATAGTGTTCATAATAGTGTCATGAGGGTACTGGAGAACCCTCATAGCACTTATGGGGTGATGCTAGGCTTCGAACTGTCCCATTAGGGTCTTTAAATAGCCTTATGGCACTAATGGGGTTAAATAGAGGCTTGTGAGAGTCTGTATAGACCCCCATAAGAGACCGGGTTAAAATGGTGTAGTGCTTACTCTTTGTGTCATAAGGGTCCTGGATGACCCTCATGGCACTTATAGTGTTATTACATGCGTTCATTAGTGTGTTTTTAGGGGTCCATATAGTTGAGGCACATAGTACACTCACATTGTCTGACAAACAGCATTTCAACATTTTTTTTTTATTGCCCCGTAATTTTTGACGGGCAAGTCGCTAGTTGGTAAATAAATATCACCCACAGGTACCACCTGTACTGTTACATAACTCGTCTCACCCACCTATTGATATATAAAATATATAAACATATATAAAGAGGGCTTTATTGACTTCTGTTCCATTAAATATATAGGTCTAAATCAAAATGTCCACAAAAATAAATAATATGTGTAATTAAAAAGAAAGGAAAGTTCAGTGTGTTTCTTTTGGATAATGTTTTGCAATACTCCAACATTGATGTGTTCACAGAACAATGAGTCTTTAGCAAGAAGGGGTTAAGCAAAACTATCCCTGCATCTTATTTAGTTACATTTCTCCTTATCAACTCCTGTCTTCCTTCTCTAGGAGACCTCAGATATTTGTACAAACACTGTTACAGACAGGGATCTGTTTATGTGTGAGATGTAACCGTTTCAGTTCAAAGTTCTCCCCAACCATGCCACTTCACCAGGAGCTTAACATACCCAATAATATAGCCTACAGTACATAAAAATATAAATGTTATGGGTATACGCCTCGTGAACTGTCAGGATTTACTCCCTTGTAGTGATTGGACAATGTAATGTGCAGCTATCATACAATGCTGTGCTTAACAGTAGGTATGAACAGCTGTCTAAACTGCTTTGTCTGGAAAATCCCCAATCATGGCACAGACTTCAAGTTCAACTAAACAAATGTATTATGAAAGATGCCATAAACAACAATAAACAAACACTGGGAGTGAACCAATCAACAGTCCTGCATATATCGGTGCCTGTATGCCATGTAATCATTTTAAGAAGATCAATTACCCTCGCAGCACAGTGTCAATCTGGTTTTTACAATCACAATCAAACATGTCGCACAATATAAGTGTGCCTCCCCATACCTTTTACGCGTCACTTTCTACAAAATTAAAAATGAATGTAAAGTGTTAAAAAGGTGGAGTACAAGCACAAAGTGAAATTCACTGTGAGTTGATCGGTTTAAAAAAAACAAAAGTACATTGGCCCCAATCAATGAATATGTTGCCTGTGTTGTAGTTAAACATATGTAGGAATGGGGTCCAGCATCAGAATCACATTTGCTGAGGCAAACCCCTGAATTGTTAATATGGAAGCATGTTAACAAGCATGTTAATATAGAGCATGTGAAGAAAGATGTTTATACGTACAAAACTAATACATCTGAGGAAATCTTGAAAGAAATTAATATTTGCGGCTTTGAATATTCCTAGAAAGAGCACAAGGCCATGTGACATCTCAGGCAGTAGGCTTTTTAAAAAAGAAAAAAAAAGAAAGTCGCTACAGTGATCCTTTAAGGAAGAATGCTTTAATGTTATTTTCAGACTAAAGGTGGTTTTAATTACAGTGAAAGTCAGCTGTTCAAAGTTGTATTATTATGTACAACAGTAATTTGCCAAAGTCACAAACATATCTAATATAATTTCATCCAAGCACACATACCACTAAAATAACTGCATACAATTGCTTTATTGTTTATGTTGTGTATGGCTGCACACACATATCAGCACACATTTTACATTCCCATAGGTTTAAACAAAATTCATAATGCATGGCTTCCAAATAATAACTACTCTCATACAGTTAAATAGTATATCACAGAATTTAAAAAAGAAAAGTTCCTAAATTATTTTACATTAAGGGGACATGAACAATACTGTTTTGCCTTTATTTTTTATAAGAGTCATTAATTCACACAGTGAGGTATTCATGACCAGTTTGATAAATGGTAATAGTGACAAACAGGTTTAATTGGTCTGGGTAATTTGTACCCCTGGACAGATTTTTCATTGAGTCAACTAGGCAGCCACCTTGGGGCACAAAAATGTCCCCTGGCATAAAAACCTGAAATACTGCAGTTCACAGACTCACTACTAGGTACAAATGCCGAAACTAGAGAGTTACATGAGAGAGACAGCTGCTGTGAGAGAACATGGTGCAGAGAAAATTATAAGCACCAGAGGAGGTATATATATATATATATATATATATATATATATATTTATATAGCACTATGTTGAAGGAGCAATGTGTACTTATCTATAGTGTGGGGGTAACTGTGTGTATGTATATATATATATATATATATATATATATATATATATATATATATATATATATATACAAAAAACCAAGAGCAGTGTAGCTTGTGCTTACAAGAACCAAAGTGTAGCTTGTGCTTACAAGAACCCAAGTGTAGCTTGTGCTTACAAGAACCAAAGTGTAACTTGTGCTTACATCACGATTTCAAAGAAGGCTACCACTCAGCAGAAAAAAAATATAGTGAGAACCACAATAGAACGGGAAAAAAGACATAATAGCCAAGTACGAGTGTGGCAGCCTTGTGTGTGATCTCACTGCTGAGTACAAAATGACTAGAAGAACAATCTCTACAATGCTGAAAAATAAGAAAGCTATTAAAGGAGCCAGTGTGACTAGAGATGTAAAGGCTGTGACCAAGCAAAGGTCACAGACATTGGAGAAAGTGGAGAAATTATTGTACATTTGGATTAATGAAAAACAGTTAGTGGGTGAAAGTATTTCCCAGGCAATCAATTGTGAGAAAGCAAAACAATTGCATGCCGATCTGGTACAGAAGAACCTATAACAACGTGGAGAGAGCAGAGAAGAATTTAAAGCCAGTCATGGTTAGAGAATTTTAAAAAGAGATCTGGCATTCACACTGCTTTGAAGAATGGAGAGGCAGCCAGTGCTAACAAAGAAGCTGCCGAAACCTTTGTTAGGGAATTTAGAGACTATGTAGAGGCTGAGGATTTTATTCCCCAAAATGTCTTCAACTGGAATGAGACAGGATTATTTTGAAAGAAAATTCCTAACAGAGCCTTCATCCCTCAACTAGTCTATCACAGTGAGAACCCCAGAGATTTCAAAAGACAAAATGGGATAAAAAGAAAGTTAAGTGCAATGTGGACGGCTTATAGCAACACCTGGGTAACCAGGCAGTTCCTCATCAAATGGCCCCACTGTCAAAAAATATATATAAACTGTCTCCTCCTAAATTTTACTACACAAGCTAGGATCTAGCCCCCTGCTGATGAGAGGCAGTAACCTTAAAACAGCTGTATGTGGGCAGGATTCCTGGCTTGTGTATAATCCATCCGGAGCTTTGCAAAAAAGCTGTTTAATACAGCGGGCATATGCTTAAAGAAAGCTTGCAAGAGCAAAGTATTTGTGGACACACTTGCAGGTCCCTTTCCATGCTCCCAGCATGCAGTGTGATAACTATATTTCTTGGACTTCTGGGCAAAAAACAAGTTTTTTTTATCTTGTTTTAGACATTCAAATGTTAACAAATATACTAATTATATACTGTACTACAGTACGGTGGAGGGCTTCTACCGTTATTTTGCCCACCATAAATTTTATATATATATATATGTGTATATACAGTATATATATATATATATATATATATACATACAGTATATATATATATATATATATATATATATATATATATCACCTATTATAATTGTTGTCACGTCTTGCGCTGTGCGTACAACATAGGTAAAGAGTGCTGAAGGCAAGCAGTTGAGGCATCAAAGGCGCTCATCGCCTGCGAGCCTCACCTGCGAGCCTCGAGGCGAGCAGTTGAAGCATCGAAAGACGCGGGACTTAGACTAAATGAGAGCCGAACCATTAAGGCATTGAAAAACACTGGACTTAGCCTCCAAACAGTTAGGAAACGCAATATTGCAAGCACTTGAGGAACACGGGGCTTAGAAAAAAAATTGCAAGACGCAGGACGAAAAAATGCGAAGTTAATGGCCGAACTGCGCAAATCGAAAAACACGAAAACACTAATAAAAAAATAAAATAAAAAATACACACAGCACGGGTGGACAACCAGGACGTCTAGGAGTGAGGTTGCAACCAAATTTAAGTCAAATTAATTAATAATTAGTAATCATTACAAAAAAAAAATAACATTTACACTGCAATAAAAATAATATTTTTTTTTAACCTGCACTTATGTATCTGTCTTACTGCACATTCATTCGGGATCATTTTAATCCTATTTTATGTGGGGGCAAACTCATACAACAATGGATTATTGATTCCTATCTACAAATCAAAGCAAATAATCTAAATGTTATCAAATTTCAACAAAACAAGCTTCGCAAAGAACAATATTGTGGATTGATGGATTATGTTGCTGAATTGGCTACCAACAGAGACATTCCAGCTGGAAGAGCAATCATTTTGCCATCCACTTTCCAAGGATCTCCTCGCAATATGCGAGAAAGATATAATGATGCCATGGCTATTGTGACTAAATTTGGCAAACCTAAATTTATTCATTACATCCACATGTAATCCACAATGGCCAGAGATCAAGGAAAATTTGAATCTTGGACAAAATACATGATTGACCAGATTTAGTGGCAAGAGTATTCAAAATAAAACTCAATTCATTAATACATGATATAACTAAAGCCCAGTTATTTGGAAAATGTGGGCTTTTGTTTATACCATTGCATTTCAAAAAAGAGGGCTGCCACATGCACACATACTTTTAATCATGCAGGAAAAAGATAAGCTGAATACTGCAGAGTGCGTGGATTCAGTAATTACTGCTGAATTGCCACATCCAGAAAAATAGTCTAAGCTTTATGAGATTATAACACACAGAATGATTTATAGGCCATGTGGAGATATCATTCCCAATTCACCATGTATGGAAAATAAAAAAATTACAAAAGAGTTCCCAAAACAATTAAAAATGCAAACTTATGCTAATTGTGATGGATACCCTTTGTATAAAAGAAGAGAGGCCAAACAGCTATTATCTGTGGCCAAAAGGTTGATAATAGATATGTAGTTCCATACAATCCACATTTGCTGATGAAGTACAATGCACACATAAATGTGGAAGCTTGCACTTCTATCAAATATGTGTATAAACATATACACAAAGGATATGATGCAGCAACTGTTGTTGTGCAAGGTACACAAAACGAAAAGGAAAATCCAATTTTACATGACAAACGTTCTAATTATTTATATGCTCGCTATGTCAGTGCTACAGAAGCAATGTGGCATCTTCTGAAATTTGAGATGCATGATCGGTCACATGCTGTGTATCGATTAGCTGTCCATTTGCCACAAAGTCAATTTGTTTGGTTTACTGCAGGCAATGAAAGAAATCAGTTTCTCTTTAAGATTATTTCTTTTACATGTTCCCGGTGCACAAAGTTAACATTTACGCACAGTGAATGACATAGTTTATGATACTTTCCAATTAGCTGCAAGACTTCAAAACTTCATAGCAGATGATACAGAATGGGAGAGGTGTCTGGAAGAAGCAGCACTTTGTCAAATGCCAAAGCAAATGGGAGAACAATTTGCATTAATTTGCATCTTTTGCAATGTACCTGATGCACTTGCTTTGTGGGAAACTATTTAAATTTAAATTAAATATGTGTGAAGACTTCTTGAAACGTTACTATGAGGCCATTGCACTCTTAAAAGAATTCATGGAAATTCAAGAAATATTTCTTGCTCAGGGATTAAATTGTGCATGTTTTAATTTGCCTGATCCATGACTTATAGATGACATCAACTTTGATGATTATGACTCTGAGCTTCAAAAACAAAAAACACAAGAAAAACTTGCAACTTTAAATACATTACAATTGCAAGCATTTAATGCCATCGCAAATGCTACAGATGATGAAATGGTCAAAGACCGGTATTTCTATCTAGATGGCCCTGGTGGATCAGGAAAAACTTATCTGTACAATTGTTTGATGAGTTACATTCGAGCACAGAGTCAAATAGCAATGCCATTTGCAACAACTGGAATTGCCCCACTTTTGTTAGAAGGTGGCAGAACTGTGCATAGTGGATTTAAACTCCCAGCTCCCATTTTAGAAACATCAGTTTCATATATTCGACTAAATTATTTACAAGCAAAAAAAAAAAAAAAGTAAATGAATTATCATTGATGTGGCAACAATGATGTCATGTCATGCCTTGCAATGTATTGATAGATTATTAAAAGAAGTGATGGATAATAATTTGCCATTTGGTGGAAAGGTGATGTTGTTAGGAGGAGATTTTAGGCAAACATTACCTGTTGTGCCACATGGAAATAGGACTGACATCATAGAAACATGTATCAAGACAAGTAAACTTTGAAAAATATTTACAAACTTCAAATTGAAATGAATGAATGAAAATTAATTCAATGATTGGCTAATTAAAATTGGAGAAGGAAAACATCCACAAATAAATAATTTACCGGATGATACCTTTGAAATTCCATCACAAATGGTTTGTAAGGTATCACTCATATCGGAAATTTTTCTCAATTCCATCAATAACGACGATTACTCAGACATTGCAAACAAAGTGATATTAGCATCCAAAAATATAGATGCCTTGAATCTAAATAACGTAATTTTAAAATTCATCAACGCACCCCAAAAAAATGATTACACTGCAGATTCAGTTCTGGCTGACGATAAAGACAGTGAATCTAACTTTAGTATAGAATTTATCAATTCTTTAGTACTATCTGGAATGCCACCACATGTTTTGCAATTGAAAAAAGGGGCAATTATCATGCTATTGAGAAATATGAATCCCCAAAAAAGGAAATTATAATGGGACCAGAATTAATGTGCAGGATTTAAAAGATCATTTCATACATGCAAAAATTATGAATGGTACCCATAAAGGTGAACGAGTTTTTATACCAAGAATTGATTTGGCTCTAAGTGAGAGTGGTTTGCCTTTTGTACTTCAAAGGAGACAATTTCCAGTTATTATGGCATTTGCCATGACCATAAATAAATCCCAAGGACAAACTTTTAAGTCTGTGGGTATTTTTTTACAGGAACCTGTTTTTGCACATGGACAACTGTATGTTGCTTTTTCAAGGTGCACAAATCCATATGATTTTAAAGTTTCAATTGAAGACAACCCAAGTCAGGGTTATCTATTAAAGGATGGATGCATTTTTAGCAAAAACATTGTGTACTATGAGGTTTTGTAAACATAGAGAACAGTGGTTTTATTTCGAGGACGAAATTTGATGTCTCTCGGGCTCTTTTTAGAGGACCACTATTTCACATAGGAAACTCTATGTACAATTTTACAAAAGTAAAACAATAACAAAAAACCCCCCAAAAAAACAAACAAAAAATAAGAATAAACAGTGGTTATATCCCATAGACAAAATTAAAAAAGTCTGCTGGGCTCTTTTTAAGGGAACCACTTAGACATACAAAAAAAAAAAAAATTTGTAATGTCTTGTAAGCGGCATTTTGCCAGGATTGGCCCCACAAAATTGTTATTTTTTTTACTTTTACTGTTTAAATTTGAATACATTAACTTCCTGTTTGTAATGTTAAAATTGTTTTTCCAAGGTCTGAAAAGTTGTTTCATTGTATGTAATTAAGGGTTCATGTTAGTAGGAGGATGATCATTTGTTGTAAAAATTAAATGTATAATTAAATGCAGAGTATTGATCCAGGGAGTAATCTGACCGCCAGTTAATGGGGTCAGGAAGGAATTAATTTTTACCCTCCTTTGATACAATTGGTTAAGTTTTAATGTTTTTTTTTTTTTTACTGTTTGCCTTCTTCTGTATTCAATACCTGTGTGGTTTAGCAGTACTTTATCTGAAAACTGCATGTTACAAAACATTATGTAATGATTTAATATACTCATTGATATAAAATTGACCTAAAGTTATCTTACTCATCCATACCTTAGATTAAAAAAAAATGTTAGTATTGTTAAAAAAATGGTTCACTAATGTTTCAAAAATAACTTCCATGTTCCAAAGCATTTATGTAATGGTTTACAACTATTTTTTCATACCAACTTCATCCATTGTTACATTATTCCTGCATATATTGACAATTAAAAAGGTTAATATGGTTAAAAAATGATTGTTTACCAGTTGTTGAAATACAAGTTGAATGTTAATTTTTTTTTAAAAAGTTATTATAATTGTTGTACTTCTTTCTACATAACAAGAAGGTTAAGAGGGTCGGAGGCTCATATTGTGTGTCAAACAGCATTCACAGCTTAAAATTTTTATTGACCGTCATTTTTGACTGGCAAGTCGCTACTAAATAAATATATATATTGTTGTGGTGAACTACCTACTCATAATTTCCACAACACGGGCTGAGATCCCGCTCCATGCTGATGATAGCCAGTAAGCTTGAAACAGCTGTACATGGATTGGATACTCAGCCTGTGTTTATTCCAACCTTGGCTTTGCATTAAAGCTGTGTAATACAGCATGCATAAGCTTAAAGTAAGCCATGTTTGATGATGGCTACGGAATGAAGAGCGAGGCATTTGTGGGCATATTTGTGTGTCCCATCTCAACTTCCCAGAATGCAGTGTAATAACTGTTTTTCTCGGAACTCTGAGCTGGAAGCAGTTTTTTTTGCTGGCTTTAGACATTCAAATGTGAACACAGATGTACTTTTTATTTACTATTATATATATATATATATATATATATATATACACAAACACACACATATGTCTGTGTAAATGTATTGAAAGCTTAGTGTGTGTGGAGGATCATCACCAATTTGCACGTACGGGTCGCTAAGATGTAAATATGTAAATATGGCCCAGTTTGTACCAACTTGGAGTGGGAACACCTAGTGTTAAAGTAAATTAATGACCCTTGAAAAAGTGGTTTAGATAGTGGTACTGTCTTTTTGACATGCCTTAATACAAAAAAAAAAAAACAAGCCTTAAAATGTCTCCAAAATGTTGGTTTATATAAATTAGACAAAATGAAGACAGAAACAAATAATTTTAGAACCATCTCAAGTTGGCACATTGAAACAAATAAATAACTGACTAAATATTGATTCCAAATGAATATAGATCAGTGATAAATGCCCACATTGATATAGGCATAATATATAACCAACTTATTGCCTGATGCCATTACAGAGTTAATTAAAATGCACAAGACCATATGCATAACTACCCTAATGTAGTTGGGTTACTGATAAATTATATGTTTCTGTAAAGAGGGAATGTATTCAAAACTGTATTACACATAATTTTACACAAATCTATGTTTCCATGACCCACCCACTGTCCATATGGATTTGCCCTCTTATAAACTCACCACCACACATGACCACCAAATAGATACATATACATAATTAGGTTTTAGGAGGCCACATTCACCACTTTTGGTACCATAAACAAATAAACGTGATAACTTAAAGACACAAATACACAAATATGGTTCTGGTTTCACTGATTTTTGTTGTAGGCTATGAGCCATGTTCCCTGAGGGTTGCAACCCATTACAAGCCCAACCTTCAACTTGCCAAATTCACCCATAGGCATCACTGAAGCTATAACCAAACCAAGGCCCTGACATGCTGTTTCACACCACCAATGGACAGCAAAACACCCGCAGCTGCTGTAACAGATTACCAAAAAAACACTGCTGGAAACCAACCACTGTGTTGTTGTTGTTTAGTCAATCAGTCGCGTCCGACTCTCAGTGACTCTATGAACTCTATGAGCAGCAGGCCATCTTTTTCACTCTGTTGTTTTACCATCATTAATAGATCCTTTAGTTTCTCTTCACTTTTAGCCATTAAAGTAGTATCACCAAAGTATCTGAGGTTGTTGACATATGTTCCAGCAATATTAATTCTGGCTTTGGATTCGTCTAGCCCGGCCTTACAAATGATGTACTCTGTATATAAGTTGAATAAATAAGGTGACAATATACAACATTGTGGTACACCTTTTCTGATTTTGAACCATTCTGTTGTCCCATGTTCGGTTATGACTGTAGCTTCTTGGTCCACATACAGATTCTTGAGGAAGTGGATGAGACGATCTGGTACTCCCATTTCTTTAAGAACTTGCCACTTGATCCACACAGTCAAAGACTTTAGAATAGCCTATGAAACAGAAGCTAATGTTTTTCTAGAACTCTCTTGCTCTCTCTAATATCCATCGGACATTGGCAATTTGATTTATTGTGCCTCTTCCTCTGCGGCTTCCACATCTGATATTTCCTGGTCCATATATTGTAGAAGCCAAGCTTGTAGCTTAAGAATTACCTTAATGGCAAGTAAAATGAGAATAATTGCTTGATAATTTGGGCACTCTTTGGCACTGCCTTTTTGGGATTGGAAAGTAGACTGACTTTCCCCAGTCTATTGGCCATTGTTGGCATAAAGCAAGCACACTTTCACAGCATCATCTTGTAGAATCTTGAATAGTTCATCTGGGATTCCATCAACTCCTGCAGCCTTGTTATCAGCAAGGCATCCTAACACTCATATCACGTTGCTCTCCAAGATGTCTGGCTCCAGCTCATTAGACAAACAATTGAGGTCCTCACTAATGTTAAGATCCTTCCTGTATAGATTTTTAGTGTATTCCTGCCACCTCTTCTTTATCTGATCTTCTTCTGATAAGTCCATACCATTTTTGTTCTTTATCATGCTCACTTTGGAATGAAAGGTGCCTTTGACATCCCTAATTGTCTTGAAGAGATCTATTGACTTATCCATTCTGTTATCTTCTTCGATCTCTACGTTGCTCATAGTTGAGTGTAATTTTGGCTCTTCTTGCTATACTCTGGAATTCTGCATTCAGTTGGACAAATCCTTTACTATAAACACTACTTTTCTCTTTATTTCTTTCCTGGGCTATTTTCAAAGCCTCATCAGATAGCCAGTTTGCCTTCTTAGTTTTCTATCTTTTAGGAATATTCTTTGTCATGGGGAAACATAGTAGAAACATCCTGTGATATTACTGTAATTTGATGAGAAGCCACCAATAGTCCCCTGTTGGTTGACCTTACATTATTTTTTATATGTGTTTTTATATATATTTAATGAGACTTTACTATTGTTTAATAAAGTAAATCAGATTACTCACTGTAGAAATATCATGGTGAAATTGCCTGGCAACTGTTGAGGGGCATACAAAAGCACACACTTTTGACCGATCAAGATATCTAACCTCCATATTTAAGAGCATAAATGATATATCTAATTACATAGCTAGTCTCACAGTGTCCTTCCATAAATTCCACCTACCGTGCCACTGACTGGACATCCAGTCTCAGCACCCATGCATAATCAGTATAATCTGCCTAACAGAGGGGGGAAAAGTTGTTACTACAAATTTGAGAAATGTTGTGTACTTGTGTTCTTTACCCCACATTTAGTTAGACAACAATACATTCACTTTAAATTAATTGTACATTACACAAATTAAATACTTTGCATTTCATATATTATTTGGCTTTACTACATACATTGACTCTTGCAGACTTTTAACAAATAAGTAGGTACTCAAATAACTTCTCATCTCCATACCATTTTCTATCTTTTGATATACAAAGTAGATGAATTTATAATCCTTTCCGTGTAGGAATTCAGAATCTCTGAGAAATGAATTGCATCATACTTCTGATATATCCTTAAATTTAACCAGGATAGATTACAACATTCATATAGCCCCCATTTCTTCCCCTCCAACTAAAGCACATACATATCAGTCCGCCATTTCTCTGTATGCCAATGGAACATTGAGTGTTGGGGAATTCTCACACACACACGTTAGGCAACGCAAGACATACTCAATCTCAACACTTTAATTGATTGAAGTGGGCTAAGTCTTTAGCTGGTACACAGATTTCGAGATTAAGATCTCCACATTTTGTCCTAAGTAACACACTAATCAAAAGGCATGCGAGCACCCTTCCAAAGGAAAACAATCAGATCAAGTGTAAAAGTTGGTAGATACTTAACAACCACATAATGTCTTATTAGAAATGGAAGCATAAAGGGAAGTGCAAAGGAAAGTATATGCACTGATATTAGATTCCTGCTAGGCTAGAATAATTGAACAATCATGCTGGTAATGCCTTCAATTGAAATCTGCACTCCAGCTGGGAGATGTAATAAAACAACCAGCAAAGTAGAACACAATCCAAAAACTGTATTGATGATTTTAAAACCCCTTGTGTACATAGAAATGTCTATATTATGTTTATACAGACTATAAACATATCATAGAGAAAAATAAGAAACCACTAAATTTGTCCAAAGTGTCCAAAAGAAACATAACTAGATTTTTTTCTACCCTGTTTTGGAATAATTTAAACATTTTAAAATATTATGATAGAGAAGTCTTTTTAGTGAATCAAGTTTCATGGACATCAAAATGCATAGCAAATCATTATATGTTGCAGCACTTAAGAATTACATATTTCAGGCTATGTGGATATTAACATTCCAGAAAGTTTTTATTGCTTCCATTTTTTCTAGAGTCTTTTATATGTTAGAGAGCAGAGGTGGAGCTACCGTGGTGCAGGTGATGCAATGTACCTGGCCCCTCCTCTAGGGGGCCCAGAGCTGTGTAATTTGTTTTGAATTTAATTTAATTTTCTGTAGAATATTACATAGTTACATAGTAATTGAGGTTGAAAAATGCTTTTAGTTTATCAAGTTCAACCTTTTTAGATCTCCTCTGATCTGCAATATGCAGATTAATTGTTAATTGATCCAGAAGAAGGCAAACAGAAAAAAAACCAAGTGAAACTTTGCCAATTGTCTCAAAAAGGGGAAAAATATAAAATTCCTTCCTGACCCCATAAACTGGCAATCAGATTCCCTCCTGGATCAATACTCCCTCTCTAATTATCCAGGATAGCCCTGAACACCATTTTTATGAAAAAATATATCCAATCCCTTTTTAAAGTTATCTATCAAATCCGCTGTCACCACCTCCCTTGGTAGAGAATTCCACAGATTAACCACCCTTACTGTGAAGAACCCTTTTCTTTATTTAACGTGAAATCTTTTTACTTCTAATCTCAAATGATGTCCTCTTGTCAGTTGAAAACCTCTTGGCACTAAGAGCTCACCTGACAAAGCTTTGTATTGACCCTGGATATATTTATATAAGGTAATCATATCCCCTCTTAGATGCCTTTTTCTAGAGAAAATACATTTCATTTGGTTAGTCTTCATAACTTAGCCCCTCTATTCCCCTTATTAGTTTTGTTGCCCTTTGTATTTTTCTCCAGCTCTAAAATGTCCTTTTTATGTAGTGGTGCCCAAAATTGTACTTCATATTCCAAATGAGGATGTACTAGGGATTTGTATAGTGGCAGAATTATATTAGCTTCCCTTGCTTGTATACCCTTCTTAATACATGCTAATATTTTATTTGCCTTTGCAGATGCTGCTTGGTATTGAGCACTGTTATCTAGGTGGTTGTCCACAAGCACTCCCAAATCCCTTTCAATATCTGATACCCCTAGATTTGCTCCATTAAGATTATAAATTGCATGTTTTTTTTTCCTTCCTAGATGCATAACTTTACATTTATTCATATTAAATCTCATCTGCCATTTAGTCGTCCATTTTTCTAATTTTTGCTGATGACACTAAGCCATTAATAAATATGTTAAAAAGGAGAGGACCTAATACTGAACCCTGAGGAACCCCAATTACCACACAAGTCCAATCTGAGTATGTTCCATTTACAACAACCCTTTGCTTCCTGTCTTTTAGCCAGCTCTCAATCCATGAGCAGATATTTAATGCAATTCCTGTATCCCTTAGTTTGATCAATAGTCTCCCATGTGACACTGTATCAAAAGCCTTTGCAAAATACAAAAAGACTACATCCACTGAGTTGCCTTGATCCAAGTTCCTACCAACCTCTTCATAGAACCTAATTTGTTTTTTTTTACATGACCTGTCCCTCATAAATCCATGTTGGCTCTGACCTTTAAAATCTTTTTTAAAAAGACATGTTCTTTTATACTATACCTTATTAACCCTTCTAAAAGCTTTTCCACTACAGAAGTGAGGCTTACAGGTCTATAATTTCCTGGATTTGCACTTGCTCCCTTTTTGAATATAGGTATCACTTCTGCCTTTCTCCAATCATCTGGTAGAGACCCTGTGTTGAGAGCATCTTGAAAAAGTAGATATAATGGTCTGGATGTATTCCATTAGGACCTGGGGCTTTATTAACATTTATTTTATATTACTGGGGATGCTCCCCGTGGTGGCAGTGTGGAGCAGTTCATCATTCTGGGGATGTGTATCAGGGAAGAGTTGAGAGAGAACAAAGGCTGGATGACAACAAAGTCCCAGGGATGGGTTCTGTGAGGTGGGTGTGGGGTGGACGTTGAGAGTTGATGGCTGCTGATATGGACGGGTGCAATATACAGTGCCTTGCAAGTTCAATGCCTTAAGTTCAATGTTTTGTTAATCTGAATTGTATGTGATGGATCAGAACACAATAATCTAAGTTGGTGAAGTGAAATGAGGAAAATATATAAATATAAAACTATTTTTTAGAAAAAGAAAACAGAAAATTGGCAAGTGCGTATGTATTCATCCCCTTTGTTATGTAGACAAAAAAAAGCTCTGGTGCAACCAATTACCTTCAGGAGTCACATAGTTAGTGAAATGATGTCCACCTGTGTGGAATCTAAGTGTCACATGATCTGTCATTACATATATACACCTTTTTTGAACCAGAGGTGGCAACACCTAAGCAAGAGGCACCACTAACCAAACATTGCCATGAAGACCAAGGAACGAATATGGCACAACAGCAAACCTGCCAAGAGATGGCCACCCACCAAAACTCACGGATCGGGCAAGGAGGGCAATGATCAGAGAGGCAGCACAGAGACCTAAGGTAACCCTGGAGGAGCTGCAGAGTTCCACAGCAGAGAATGGAGTATCTGTACATAGGATGACAATAAGCCATACGCTTCATAGAGTTGGGCCTTATGGCAGAGTGGCTAGAAGAAAGCCATTACTTTCAGTAAAAAAAAATGGCATGTTTTGAGTTTGCGAAAAGGCCTGTCGGAGACTCTCAAAATGTATGGAGGAAGGTGCTCTGGTCTGATGAGACTAAAATTGAACTTTTCGGCCATCAAAGGAAACGCTATGTCTGGCGCGAACCCAACACATCACCCAAAGCTGGAGCAGTTTTGCAAGGAGGAATGGGCAAAAAGTGGTAAGATGTGGCAAGCTCATAGAGACTCATCCAAAGTGACTTGGAGCTGTGATTGCCGCAAAAGGTGGCTCTACAAAGTATTGCCTTTATGCACATTGAATTTTTCTGTTATTTTGTCCTATTTGTTGTTTGCTTCACAATAAAAAAATAAATAAAAAAAAACATCTTCAAAGTTGTGGGCATGTGTGTGTATGTGTGCTTCATGCAGGCCAGAGGTAAGAGAAGGGGAACAGCCATGGGAATTAGTCTTGGTGGGGAGTAGCTATGGGAAATGGTTTTGGGGAGAAGTGTAGTTATAGGAAGGGTTTTTAGGGGGTGCTGTTATGGGAAGAGGTTTTGAGGAGGGAAACTGAGTGAGTTGGTATCTGGGGAAGGCAATTTTACAACCCCCACTTGAGGGGTCCTAAATATATTTTTTTGCACCGGGGCCCCCTATTCTCTAGCTCTGCCACTGGTAGGGAGCTAGGGACTTGACTATATTTTATTTTTTTAGTTCACCCACCCCGGCTCACCAGAAGTAAGGGGAATGTTTAATTTGTTTTTTTACCCCATACCAGTAATTTTCTTAGCCCCATCCCAGTAATAAAGTGGTTGAGGGGCGCCCTGTTTGTTTTTAAACTATGTCCACACCATGGTAAGTGGTCATAAACCACTCCATGTTCATTAACCACTACAATGCCACAGCCAATAGACACCAATATTTGTATAAGTCCAGACTGACTTGCAGAGAAGGTGCAAAGTTTCCTAGGCCCGTAAAAGGTATTTAAAAGTTTACTGGGTTTCAAATGTTTCCTAAAATCAGCTATTGATTAGTAGAAAAATATGAACATAACAGTGTGACGGGCTGCAGAGCAGCCAGATATAGGCCTTCAAAGAAAGTACTGCTGCAGTCACATGGTTGGGTGGGATCACAGCTGAAATGGTGCCCAAGGAGAGGAGAGAGAGAAAAAAAAACAGCAGCAGTAGTTGATGCAGGCAATGGACAACATACAAGGGTGGCATTCTAGTGTGAATGTGCTGCACTTATATGAAAATACATTGCACCTTCTAGCATGGTGCCACACTACATATCCCAGGATGCTTTACAGCACAGACAGGAATCCCAGATTGTTACACAAATGTTTCAGCCTCTTCTTCCTTTTGATTGGCCAGAACAAATTATGAATTTTATGCTAATTTAGCCTAGGTTTGGAGGGGGTGTTTACTCTAATTTTCAACTGGCAGAAATTACTGGCAGAAACTGACAGAAAGACATTTTGATCATTTCAAGGTAAGTGTTTAAATCTTTATTTTGGGATTTTGTCATTCAAAAAAATGTTTTCATATACTACTGATTCTCTTCTATCAGATGCATTCATAATCCAGGAAACTTAGATATGCCTTTAAAGTTGAAGTCACCTCAGAGGGCAATGTCACAACAACATCAAATTAGTTTCATCTTAAAGAGCCTCACATTGTTTCTCTCAACAGAAAACCATTCCTGAAATGTTAATGTGTTAATTTACTGTTCACAGTGTTTGATAAAGATTGAGGGTCTAATTGCATTAAACATTGAGGGACATTATTTTGGCCACCACAGAAAAAAAGGCTGTAATATTAATTAGTACTACAAAGTACCTAATAAGCATTTCGAAACTGTTCATTTGCATAATGCAGCACAATAATGCATGTTGCATAAATGGTTCACTATAAAAAGAAAACTAATACAATGTATAGCCATCTTTTCATGTTCTTCAAGAATAGCTTTAAAACAACAACCGCATTTTGGGGTGACAGAGTCTCTGAATCTAGCCTGTTAAACTCATAGCATGCACATAGTACGTAGCACAAAGTACATAGTAACTTCTGATATATCCTGAAAATCATATCAGTTTGCTTGTTTAAATGGAAAGTGTCACTATTTTAAGTGCATTCATTTGGTTGAAACTGAGTCTTAAAATCTACTGTAACACAAAGAATACTATATACAGCAACTATTACCTTGCAAAGAAGCTGAACTGGCAATGAGAGGGCATACGTACTGTCGAAAAAGAAAATGAATATAAATATCACAATAGACAAATTGAGTAATAGTATTACAAAATAATACAAAAGGTTGCACTCTATTCTTACATCTTATTATAAAAGAAAATATAGAAACAACAAAACAGCTTATGAAAAAGTTATACATAATGCAATAAGGTTAAACCTGAAAAAAAACTAACATTTATTAAACAATAAGTCAACTAGACTCTAAACTCCTAGCAAGGTTAATAAAGTCAAGTAAACAGATCATTTATAATAAATCCTTCCATCTCTTACAAACCATCTTTAACTTAACTGAGGCAGCCGCTTACTAGTTTGCAAAATATAGTAGCGGATCATTCTTAAAATAAGGTGAAAACTAAAATTTTTGCAAATGGCGTGATTATACTGACCTCTACTACTGAAAAGTTATAACAGTTGGAGAGATTATTGAAGAGATATGTAATTTGTTAACCTTGTGTGCCTGTTTTAAATAGCGAAGTTTATAAAACTGTACTTTATGTAACAAAATGGCATAAATATATTATATATCAATCTGTCAAGGCAACAGACTTTGCAATTGTTTTCAATAATTTTATGACGAACTTAATGTGCTAAATATTACTTAAATCAATGTAAGTAGTCTTTATAGCTTAGTGTGGGTTTGCACAGTTCATAATCAACCTCACATACAGAATTTGAAGTGCTTGGAATCCCTTCTGTGAGAAAAACGCTTTATAAATGATTTATTTTTATAATGACTAAACATAAAGTAATTATTTTAAAATGAATTTAACAATGTACCTGTCATGCCCATGTGGACAACAGAACTGTTTGGCTGGCAATCGGAATCCAGGGCCATGAACTGGAAGGAGTTAGCCAACATGGACTATTTTGTTATATTCTGGACTATTTGGTTATAACCATAATAATCTGTGTGTAGGTTGAATATGGTCATGTTGGGTATTGAAATGCAATATTTTCTTTGGGTGTTATAATAAAGCCTGTTATGTGGGATAATTAGGGAATGGGGCCACAAGTTAAGGGGTACTTGTTTTAGGGGTATGTGGACCCGGGAGACTGGCAGATGCCAGGAAACAATGGGTAATCAGTTAAGAAAGTGTTGCATAGGGCACATAGGCAGTCAGTCATGGTGTCTCCACCATTGTTCTGACTGATGACCCCCAGGAAGGCTTGGATCAAATAAGAGGTTAGGTTAGCAGTCAGTCTGGTTCCTGGTCAGTGGGGGGTAACCAGGGAGGTTGATATCAGTTGATGAACAGCTCCTACATGTGGCAAAGGGCATGGACTGTGGGGATTGGTTCATCCAATGTTTACCAAAGGATGGGGCTTGTTTGTGTTTGGTTTGTGTTATGTTTAACTATTTTGCACTGTAGCCAATAAACTAGTATTCCATTTGGACTTACATAATCAATGTGTGAGTGTCATTCAGGGAACACCATAATCCTTGTTTGGGGTTATTGCTGCTGGGACCCTTTCCTGACCTATCGCTGGTGTTCCTGGGGGTGATTGTCCTGGTCCTGGACCATATCCTGCTAGCCTGGATACAATAAACTTTACAATTCTATTGGATAGGATTGATCCAGGATCTTTGCAAGTCCAATCAAGCAGTAGATTGCGACAGGACCCTAAAATGAACCCACATTTTTTTGCTTATTTGAATTTCAGGTTTGGATTGCTGATCTATATATGTATTTTTTATTATATATGGCATAAATAAGAGTGAATTATACTTACCGTAATTGTATTTGATGCATTGTGTATTATATATATATATATATATATATATATATATATATATATATATATATATATATATATATCCCGCTCCATGCTGATGATAGCCAGTAAGCTTAAAACAGCTGTACATGGATAGGATACTCAGCCTATGTTTAATCCAACCTTGGCTTTGCATTAAAGCTGTGTAATACAGCATGCATAAGCTTAAAGGAAGCCATGTTTGATAATGGCTAAGGATTGAAGAGCGAGGCATTTGTGGGCAGATTTGCAAGTCCCAGCTCAGCTTCCCAGAATGCAGTGTAATAACTGTTTTTCTCGGAATTCTGAGCTGGAAGCAGTTTTTTTTACTTGTTTTAGACATTCAAATGTGAACAAAGATGTACTTTTTATTTAATATATATATAAATATATATATATAGTGTGACAGGGCGCCCCCTTCTGATGGAGTTTGCGTCCTGTTTTCTTTACTCTTTTACTTATTTAGGGAGGAAGACACAGCAGGTTTGTCAGAGGTTTAGTTTGACTGCTGTTTATTTGTCAGCACCAACAGAAAGAAAACAGTGCTTAACTTCAGCAATAAAATATAATCCTACATAAACGGACTTACTATGACCTGGAACGCCCTGACTATCCCTGAGGATGCTTCTCAGCCTGCAGGTAAAATAAACACTACACCACTGTGTCTTCTGGAAGGAGTAGTTTTTCCTACAATCGCGCCACCTAGTGGCCAGGATACAGTCAGTCTCTTATAAAGGTTGTATTGCCACCTTGTGGCCAGGATACACGTAATCTCTTCGTACTTCTACTGCCACCTTGTGGTCAGGATACACATAATCTCTTCGTACTTCTACTGCCACCTTGTGGTCAGGATACACATAATCTCTTGTACATCTGGAAGTCTCTTCCACAGTACTCTTTACACTGTCACGGATGAAGCATAGGGCCCACCCTTCTCTCCCTTATGCTTCACCCCAGGGACCCTTGGATATCACTACAGTAACTTGCATTCACTTCACTGGTCAAAACTCAGCCTCTTCCTTGGGGCATAATAAGTCTTGGTACCTTCATTCAGAGGCCTCTGTCAGCTTCACACACGCTTAGGCCTTTAAGGCAACTCTGCCTGGGGATTCTCACTAATCCCTTCACACTTCTCTCTTCACACTCAGCCTCTTCCCTGGGGCATAATACGTCTGGGCACCTTCACTCAGAGGCCTCTGTCAGCTTCACACATGCTTAGGCCTTTAAGGCAACTCTGCCTGGGGATTCTCACTAATCCCTCCACTTACTTGGCGTCCTGAGGCTGTATTCACTCTTCCAGCTCACAACGTCCTGCGACTGCAAACAGTGCACACTTCTTGCTGTTGTCCCCAGTACTCCCAGCCACAGTAAATCAGGTGATCACTTACAGGCTTGCTCACAAAGCTTCCAACTGCAGTTCCACACAGGATCACCTTCCAGCTCCACTCTGTGACTTGCTCTGACGGCAGCACACAACCTGCCCAGAGCCTAGCCAGCCACACCCCCTTCCATGTCTGCTTTCCAGGCTTTTAAAGGGAAGTCGCACTAATTAGGAGTTCTTCAGAAGTTTTAACTCCGTCACTCCTGTCAAGAACTCCATACTCCACTTGCTTGTCATATCATCTAAGGGCCAAACGGTCACAATATATATATATATAATATATATTTAATATATGGTGGGCAAAAGAGCGATAGAAGCCCTCCACCGTACAGTAGTACAGTAAATAAATAGTACATCTGTGTTCACATTTGAATGTCTAAAGCAAGTTAAAAAACCTGCTTCCAGCTCAGAATTCTAAGAAAAACAGTTATTACGCTGCATTCTGGGAAGCTGAGCTGGGACATGCAAATGTGCCCACAAATGCCTCATTCTTCTATCCATAGACTATTTTAAACCTTTATTCTGAAAGGAAAATGATTGAGCCAACCATCTACAACGGTAACAGAATTGTGGAATAAGAGAAGAAATAAAATAAAATAGGGATTGCAGAGGAGGAATGTGTGGTATACAGAACAGAGAATAGAATATGGATTCAGTCTGTGGCGCATACTCTACTATAGAGAGCAGTAGTTTATAGAACATTATAAAATACTACACAAGATGTATTGGCCCAGTTTCACGAACAATTGCCATGAAGAGTTGTGATACTTTGTTTCATGTTCTTCTCCATGGACGTACTTATGTTTTATGCTGCACTAGGCATTCAGCCGTAAGCCCCGCCCCCCTCTTGTAGCTCCTACATTCATCTTTCAATATTTCAAAACATACGTTTGTGAGTTCACATGGTATGTCAGAAATATCACTGTATATAATATATATGTAAATATATTTCAATGTACTGCAATGCATCTTCAGGCAGCCTGTTGCACTTGGAAAATGTGCTGCCCTAGGGATTGGCAGGAACACACCCTTGCTCTTCACTAAGACTGTTTTAAACAAATTACATTTTGAATTGCTCGTATTAACGCTCCACCCACTTTCTTACTTCACTGCTGTAGTGGACGTGCATGTGCTGTGATCGACATTAAACAGTAATTATTATTCCACTGTGCAACTACAATACATTTGCTTGATACACTAGAATTTTATATTCACTGTGAGTTGTGAAACAAATGTTATTAATATGTTTATTACTGTTTCATATTATGACATCTTTTCTTACATTTACAAATATAATATTGCATATTTGCAATTGCATTTAAATTAATAAAAAATATTATCTAGCACTATTCCCCTTCTGGATTGCTACCTTGTCGTAGTGAAGGGGCTTGTGTCCTTCAATTAAGCTGTGAGCTATACATGTCATGGGCATGTCATGGCGGAGAGGTTAGACAAATCCACTGGGGAAGGACAAATCCACTGGAGAAGGAACCTGCAACCCACTCTAGTAACGTTGCTAAGATAACTTTATGGACAGGCACAACCAGAGACATAACAATATGGTACTGGAAAAAGATGAGCCCCTCATGCCAGAAGGTGCCTACCACATTAATGAGGAGGAGCAGAGGGCATAATTCAAGATAATTCTCTGGTCATAGCAAACACCCTCTTCCAACAGCCTCCAAGACGACTCTACACATAGGCATCACCAGATGGACAACATAGAAATCAGCTTGACAATATAATTTGCAGCCAAAAATAGAGGAGCCCTATATAATTAACAAAAACAAGACCTGGAGCCGACTGCGGCTGAGACCATGAGCTTATTATTGCAAAGTACAGAATTAAACTGAAGAAAAGAGGGAAAATCATCAGACCAAGCAGGTACAAAATCAATAATATCCCTTGTGAATATGCAGTGGAAGTAAAGAATAGATTTAGGGACTTGACATGGAAGATAGAATGCCTGAAAAACTGTGGACAGCAACAAAGAATATCCCTAAAAGAAAGAAAACTAAGAAGGCAAACTGGCTGTCTGATGAGGCTTTGAAAGCAGCCCACGAAAGAAAGAAACCGAAAGGTAGTCGGATTGGGATAGGGAAATATTTGTCCAACTGAATGCAGATTTCAGAACATTGGAGATCTCAAAGGAGCCTTTCATGCCAAAGTGGGTGTGATAAAAGACAAAAATGGTATGGACTTAACTGAATAAGATCAGATAAAGAAGAAGTGGGGGGAATACACTGAAGATCTATACAGGAAGGATCTTAACATTAGTGATCACCTCAGTAGTTTGTGCAATGAGCTGGAGCCAGACATCTCGGAGAGCAAAGTGAGATGAGGGGATGGAATCCCAACTGAACTATTCAAAATTCTACAAGATGATGCTGTGGAAGTGTTGATTGCCTTATGCCAAAAAAGTTGGAAACCTCAATAATGACCAATAGACTGGAAACAGGCAGTCTACATCCCAAACCCCCCAAAAAGGTAGTGCCAAAGAGTTATTCAACAATTACACTCATTTCACATACCAGCAAGGTAATGCTTAAGATCCTACAAGCTTGACTCCAACAGTATGTGGACTGGGAACTTCCAGATTTGCAAGCCGGGTTCCGCAGAGGAAGCGGCACAAGAGATCAAATTGCCAATGTGTGATGGATAGAGAAAGCAGGAGATTTCCAGAAAAAAAAATATTTACCTCTGCTTCATAGATTATTCTACCTATACACAAAGTACATCATGCGTATGGCCAGGCTAGATGAAAGATGTATTGATGAGGGTATAGAAGAGAGTGCAAAAGCTGGCCTGCTGTTCAACATTAAGAAAGCAAAGATCATGGCAAGTGGCAATCTCAGTTCATGGCATTCATGGCAAATTATCGGGGAAGAAGCGGAGACAGTGACAGATTTTATTTTCCTGGGATCTAACATCTCTTCAGATGGTGACTGTAACCATGAAATTAAAAGACGTTTGCTTCTTGGGATGAAAGCTATGGCAAGCTAGTAAAAGTATAGATTAAACTATCAACAAAGGTCCACGTAGTTAGCACTATTTTTTTCCAGTAGTAATATGGATTTGAGAGCGGGACGATAAAGAAGTCTGAGCGCCGTAGAATTGATGCCTTTAACTTGTGGTGTTGGAGAAAACTACTTAGAGTCCCTTGAACTGTAAGACGATCTAAACTGTAACAAACTGTTCACTAGAAGGTATGATCACTAGGCTGAAGCTCAAATATTTTGGCCATATCATAAGACTGCTGGATTCTCTAGAAAAGAGTCTGATTCAGGGGACGACAGAGGCGTATATGGATAGATGAGGTCACTAAAGCAATAAACATGAACTTCATGGATCTCAGAGGGGTAGTGACTCAGAGATGTACCTGGCATGCTGTGGTCCATAGAGTCACAGAAAGTCAGACGCGACTAAAAGACTAAATAACAACCACCACTGTTACTTGAAATAATTTTTAGACTGAAAATATTTACTCCACCTCTTTCTAACTGGACCCAAGAGAGATTCCACATGGGACAAAATAATGGATCTATATTGGCAAAAATATCAAGAGATCTAATATACTTTTTCCAGGACAGAGTTTTTGTAACTCCCACAGCACAATATAAAATTGGTAAAAAGAGATTATAATATTATTATAATAATAATAATAATAATAATAATAATATGTTAAAAGACTGTGACTATGGTGTGTAGTTAGTAAGTAGGGACACCAAAAATGTAAACTTGACTCAGGTAATGAGAAAAACTCATCTAACATCGCCACCCATGGGTGTAGGAACTGAGCGGGTTGAGGAGGGGGACAAATCCCCCCCCCCCCCCTGTTTATGTGTAGAGAAGCAGTTGTTTGGTATTTTTTTACCATATGCGGTATCCCCCAGATTTTCTTTGGCTCCTACACTCATGTCCCCCACCTGTTTTTGCTCTCAAAATTGTATGAGCTTTCAAACTTGTGGTAATTTGGAGAGCTCATAACTCTGACACTGTTCTCACATAAATTTCCCTTAGCACAGTTTTATTATTCACTAGAGAATTGCCCGTCAAAAAATGACGGCAATGAAATTGTAAGTGAGCTAATGCTGTTTGGTGTATAATAATGAAATAAATAATACATTAATAAATTATTATACTTTACCTATTTTGAAGTAATATATGCAGGAAGTATTCTGTTGAAGAGCTGCCAATCTGTTTTGATGTTGCTGAAGCATTAGTGGTGCGGAGCTGCTGTGTAAGCGTGCTGAATGTGTGTAGTGTAATACTGTGCGTGCGCAAGACCAAACCGTTAGCGTTGTTGTGTACTTCCGCATTGTTCTAAAATGGCGGGTAATGCTTTTTTGAGGTCCTGGATGCTCCCTCTTGCTGTAGGTAAGCTCCTTGCCAGCAACTGTGGCCCTCGCTTCGCAAGCGTTAGCAACAACTCGTATGCTCACATTTATATATGTGATTTCAGTAATAGCTCTTTAAACAGTTCTCGACTAGAGGTTAGTAAGTAGCATGGATTGCTGAGAAGTAATGAAAGGACCAGGAACAGAAGTGTAACTAGTGATCAAAGCCGAAGTGGAGGAGACGAGGAGACATTGGAGTCCGTAAAACAAACCAAATGGGTCAAAGAGCCAGAGAGAACACATCAGCCAACCAAGGGCCGTACAGAGGAAATCAGCAAAGGAAGCACACAATTCCAAGTAGCTGCATACAACTGAACAGCTGAGCACTGAATGCTCAATCTGGCTGCCTTAAATAGCTTCTGGTCCATCAGCATGTATCAGTGATTGGCTTTCCTGAGTACTTAGTCTAGAATTGAGAAGAATATACAGACCAGTGCCAAGGATAGCAGAACTCAGTGTTCAGTATGTGCAGGTCCAGCGGCACAGTGAGTAATACTGAAATCACACAGTTTCAGGTTTGAGTCTAGGATGGGCCTCCTCCGACAGGAGACTTCTGGGAAGTTATATATAAATGCTCAAACTACCACCCCCCCCCCCCCTCCACTATGAGACATTGTTACTACACTGAAAATTGTTGATAAAACAGGTAGTTACTCAATTTTCATAATTCTAAAAATATTCTTTGCTTTTGTTTAAATACAACATTTTATTAGTTAATACTTTTGAAGGACCAATTGAAAACAAATATTCATAGATGGAGAGACACTGGGAGACAAAACCATTGGTATAAAAAATAAATTTCCAGGTGTTCTTCTAACGGTGTAAAAAATAATCTTGCTTTTCTCCAGTATTGTAACCTATACTATTATACTATTGGTTAGCTAAAAATATTCCATCACTCTTGTTCTCGAAAAATAAATTATTTAATTTACTTCTAATGCTTATTAGCTCAAAAATATAAAGAATTGGCAGGCAAAAAACTTTTTCTGAATGTGAGAAACATTTATAAGAACAGTTCAAATACACTAATTGGATGAGAATGAGAGAATTGAGAAACTGACAGGTGGATTTTATTAAGTGTGATCTGAATACAGAGGTTGTCATTATAATAATATAAAGTCTGCAAATTATTTTGGTTAATATTGCTGTTATTATTATTAGTAGTATTACAAGCTTTAAAAATTATACAAAATGTTCACAAATGATTAAATGGCCATTTGAACAAATATATTACAGTATCTATCTTTTCGTTGTCCTGTTTTTGGATCCATTAGTTTTCATTTGTCATATGTTTGACATCAGTACATGTACAGAACCATTTGCTGTGTTATTATAATTTGGAAATTATTTCAAGACCAGAAATAATTAATGCTTCAGAATTGCTTATCTAAGATACTGAGTACTATCTGAATGCATTGGGCAATATGAGAAATAATTTCTCATTATTTCTCAGTCCAGATATCTTTTACTATTTTTGTGGAGAAAAGACCACTCATGTGTGATCCATAATTCTTTTGCATTCTCAGCTATGTGTTCGGATATTTAGATATTTTAATGCAAATAAATAGTTTGTTTGCTTTGTTTTTATATATGTTCTGATTTGAGTTTTTGTTCATCCATGTATCAGCATTTTCCAGATAACTATATATTTTAATACAAATTCTGACAGCACAGATTGATATATTGAAGATCTAGTTAAAAATACACAAAAGTATCATTATGTTCAACTTAACAGTAGGCACTTATTGGGCAAGATACATTTCTGAGAATATCTTTAAACGGATTTGTATGTAACTTGGATACCTGATAAATAATAATAATATTATAATGGCTCATATATGGTAATTATTTGTTTGTTCCATCATGCAGTCATGTCCAACTCTCTGTAACTCTATGGACCACACCACACACAGCACATCTTGTGTAGAGTTGTGCTCATCCATAAGGTTTCATAGCAAAATACTGAAGTGGGTTGCCAGTTCCTTCTCCAGTGGACTGCAATGTGTATGACCTCTCTATTATGACTTGCCTCATCTTGGGTAAACCTATATGGTATAGCTCACAACTTCACTGAGGTACACAAGACCCTTCACCATAACAGGGTTGTGATCCAGAAGAGGAGGTTATTCTTAAAGACAATGAAAAACTGGCTATATGTTGTGTTATCCATTTTATTTCCTAAAGTGAATGATTACTGTATTTATATGAAAATGAGCAGCTTGTGCATAGAAATTAGCTGCTTTGATGTGCTAATTAGGATTACAGCATGCTTGTCTGTCTCTGTAGTGGCCAATGTTATCCAGCAGTCAGACGCCTCTCCCACCCTTATCAAACACTCTGAGCCACACATCAGCATATTGAACCATACACACAGGAGCAGCAAAATCAATTCTAAATATTTCAGAAATGATTTACTATAGAGAAAAACTACTAGCACAATTTATTTATTTATTTATTTTTGTTTATGTTATTGTTATGTTGTGTCCAACTCTCCTATGGACCACAGTATGCCAGGCACATATTGTGTCTGCTTGTGCTATTCCATAAGATTTCCATGGCAAAGATACTGGAGTGGGTTGCCAGTTCCTTCTCCATATCCAAAATTTGTCTGACCTCTCTGCTATGACCTGCCCATGCTGGGTGACCCTACATGGTAAAGCTCACAAATTTACTGAGGTACACAAGCCCCTTTACAACAAAAAGTTAGCTTCCAGAATGGGGTAGTAATAATAACAGAGTGTAATACCATAATAATAATAATAATAATCATAATAATACACATACCTTGTAATAATAAGTTACAGAAGCTATTGTATTCCTTTTTTTAATTCAAATGAACAGAACATAAAAACAAACTCATACAAACAGCCTTAAGTACGGGTTCTTAAGTTGGGTTGTCTATAAGTTGGTGATCTCCTGTAATTTTTAAATTGTGTAGGGAGAGGACAGACTGATATTTATATCCCCCTAGAAACGGACTACATGCCTTTTACTTTGCACCATTTCAGTCCTCTGACACTGTATTATTATTACATTATTATTGTATTTGTTATTATTATTGTTTTATTATCATTATAGTATTAAGCACTGGGATCATTGCAGAAGAGGAGGTGATTATGTACAGCCTTTTTGGGTGCCAAGGTTGCTGAAATAGTTAGTTGCAGACCCTGAGTCTTTTGGAGCCCAGGGGTTAATTTCGGTGGAAATACAGAGGTTTTGGGAGGAAGAGGGTCCAGTCCCAGTCCCGGGGTCTAAAGCTACTCATAACTTTAAGCAGCATAATTGCTGCCTTACTGGATAAATAAAGACGTGTTTACATACATGTCTCACAATGCTCCACACCAGTGACGTAGTTAGACCTTCCGCCCGGGGTTACCCCTGAGACACAGTGAAATCCTTATATAAATCCATCCCATTGTCTATGCTGCTTTTGTATGCTTTAATTATATTTATCCACCTGAACCAGAATTTTGTTGGCACCCCTAGTGGCCTTGTATTATTAATTTTAATGTGTTTCTAATAAAGTTCCTGATTTTAATCCCCCCCCCCCCCCCCCCCACTTTTTTCTTTTCAATCTTAGAAACTATTTTCACCTGGACTAAATACAGATTGGAACTCATAACCTTTTCCAGGGTGTTATATTCCAGCAATTTAGATGCTGAAACATTAAATTCTATACATAACTCATCAAAAGGTCTGAATCCCTCTTGATTATAATGATCATTTAATGTTACAATTCCCATTTATCCCAAGCTTCTGTCATTTCGATCTTATTATTTTTCAAGATAAACCTAATTGGGGTAGTAGGCAAAGGGTAATTCCATTTCTTATTGATTTTAAAACACATTTTTCATACTCACTTTGATGGTCCAAGCAAGTTTATTCAGATCTAAATGATCTGGCTTATACCAAATGCTATTTTCCGGTATCTTCAGGATAAATAACTATGATATTTCAAGGATGCAGTGAAGATTCAGGAGCCACTGTGATGTGTACACAGTTCCACATTTGCTTTTATTGTATATATTTTTTAATACTATGCTTTACAAATACATTTTGTTTTGCCTTTGTGAGATTTTTTTCTCTCTAATAACTACAGATTAGATAGTGAAGCAACAACTTTATAGAATCATCAAAGGATATACTGAAAGTAAACAAAAACAACGCAGACACCAGATACTGTATATGTTTAATGTCCATGCTGCATACTGTAATTGGCAAGCACACATCTCTATGAAGTTTTCAAGGGGATGGGAGCAGCTATGGTTGTGTAGGTAGGAACTTGCATCTAGCAGTGCCATTTTGGCTCCCTCACATCTATAGCTGATAAACTGGTAGTTTCCCATGGAAAAGGAAACCACTTTAAAACAATAAGGGACATATTAAATTCAAAGCCTGTAGTGGCACGGTACACCAGCAATGCCTGCGGGCTTGAACTTCGCGAGTTACAGAGCTATTACATTAGCCAAGCCCGCAACAGAGATGGCCATCATCCAAACCCGTAAATTGTTCTTGCTCACATTGCATGTGAACATGAGCAATTAGTCAAACCTGTAGTTACGGCTCTAGACAGAGCCAATAGTAACAGAGATTGTCATTATTACGTCACTGAAAAAAAGAGGTTAGATTTCAATCCCTTACGGGTTTGAAGTACGAGTTATGATCGGACCCGCATTCCAGAAATAATGCAATATTAATAAATCCGTAAATATGAAATTCAAGACCATGAGAGTTCCATTATATGTATTAACACATTGATTGCCGGGATTGATATAACAAGGAAATTACCGACTAAAAAAAGTATTTTATATTGCAGATTTGCAAGCTTAATTTTACCTAACATCACTAATTTTAAGTACAGTAGTGTGTTGATATTTGCATTTACAGTGCTACAGATAGGACCTCAACCCCCTTGCGGGTCCTCTCTAGTACCCGCAGGCTTTTTGGCTCCATTTGCGAGTTACGGGTTTCAACACTAGTGGATTTGTAGCAATTTAATAGCGATTTGTCAACGTAACATTTACGGGATTGACAGATCAAAGGCTTTGTGTCAACGGAGTTCCGATTTTGACAGCTCGTAGTTTTTCCGCATGTAACCCGGCAGATCATTTGTGGGTAGCTGTATGAGGCCAATTTAATAGCCGTTAGTCTAGCGGGCTTCGTTACGGGCTACGGGTGTTCACATTGGGAGAATTTAATAGGGCTGCAAGTCTTGAGTCAATGACAAAAGTTGGTCTTTATCTATACACACTGGCCTCCAAGCCAGACCCTCTCCTATACCCTTTAAAAGGGGGTAGGGGAGAAATGTACCCTTCTGGATCACTACCTTGTTGTGGTGAAGGGGCTTGTGTACCTTGTGGTCCACTGGAGAATAAAACGGGCAACCCACTCCAGTATATTTGCCAAGAAAACTATATGGATAAGCAAATACAATTATGTCTGACTCTCAGAGACCATATGGATAAGCTGTGTCCATATGGTCTATGAGAGTCAGACATAACTGAAGGACTGAACAACAGCAGGGGAGAATGTGGCTCAACCTGCATATAATCTGATATTTGGAAGCACATTTAAAAATATTATTTTTTAAAATCATTGAAGAGGGATTTTATAAATGGTCAATGCAAAATTCACATGTATATGTACTGTTAGTGCATTACAGTGGTCCTTCAAATAAGAATGTGTTACAAAACGCTTAAAAAGAAACATAAAGTTAGGCAATCTTTTATCTTAGTAGTAATTGCTGTACTTTGTCACTTTTAAAGTAAAGTATCAGATATTTTGGTTTTGGTTATATCTGTGATGTCACTTCCTATATATTATCTGGTGTGTTTGGTGGCAGGTAACACTTTACTGACGAAAGTTTCGTTTTCTGAACTGAAATGTTGGATGACTAAAAGTAAATAAAGTATTTTTATTTTTTATTTACATTATGTGCTTCGCTTATAGATGTTTGTCTACATTGCAGTGTTCCTTTATCTAAAATGTACGCAAGTACCAAACTCCTTAGTACACTGTAACACCCTAATAGGCAACTCCTAATACGTTAATAAACAAGACCAAAATACTTTTTGTTCCAATTTTTTCACATAGCATACATTTAAAGAAATTTGTAAAACAAAATACCCAGGGCCTCATTCAATTGCGATTTGGCCAATTAAATAGTGCTATAAATAAGCACATAGCATATATTTTTTAAAGAAGTTTTTAGTTAGTGAAAACCTTGCTTTTGGATAGATGTTTACTAACTAAAAACTTCTTTAAAAAAAATATGTTATGTGCTTATTTAGAGCCCTATTCAATTGGCCAAATTGCAATTGAATGAGGACCCCAGTGTTTAGTTACTGTCCATGTACAATTTAAGTTGTATCACTTATTCCTTTTTGCGATTCTGAATTGTACATACCAGATATCTTGAGCATATATTTACAAAACTTGAAATACTAGACAACTTTATACTTTAGGATATTTGCAGCAAGACTTTATTCCATGCCATTGATCAACCTTGAGATGTTTCTCAGGGGGCATCCCCCAGAGATTGGGCTCTGCAGCTCTCATTCTGAGAAATCATAAGGGCTGATAACACAGGCAAGGAGATGACAAGGGATACATCATAGTCTGAGAACTATTTAAAGTGCCAATGTGAAAGTCACGCTGTGCGTTCAACAAAATACTTTGTCTAATCAAATTTCACATTATGCTTTTAATTAAGTGGGTGACTCAATTCAATTAATTTTAAATTATTTTATTAGATGTGGCTAATTTAATTAAGGAGTCCATTCCCAGGGGTTCTACAGCTTCACTGCCTGGTGTGTTCATAGATTAGGCTTTGGTTGACAAAATGAAAGTCACCTCTACAGTCAGGGTTATTGAGCAACGTGCTAATAATATATATAAGAAATGCACAATGAACAGTGATTATTTGCTCTACATTTGGCAATAGATTACCAAACTCTATGGACGTCACTCTTTTGGTTTTCACAAATAAGATACAGTTTTAGGGTAACATTTTTTAACTTTTTATTTAAAAAGCTGCTGTTTTCTTGCATGCAATATAACAGTTTTTCATATTACTGTAAAATGATTAGTTATACATTTACATGTATAATTTACATCACATTTTGTGACTTGTCTTTTACTAGAGAGGCTCCTTTTTTATTATGAAATAGTGTCTTAAAGGGACAAAGAAGATTACTTGTTTTTAATATTAACCTAATGATTGTTTTCATAGCTAAACATCATTGTATTAACAAATGCTTAAAAGCTCTGTTATTACTCACTGAAACCTTCCACATAGACCTAACAAAGGTTCCCCCAATTTAGCTCTTGCATATAGTTTCTCTGTAGTACAAGATGTACTGACCAATCACAGATTGTCTGTCAGCAGAATAAAAAAAAAATGCTGTGGAGAAACAGTTTGTGATTGGCTAGTACATTTACTACCAATAGAAACATTGTGTGCATGAGCTGTTATGGACAATCTTTTGTTGGGACTATTTGAAAGGTTTTAGTGAGTAAAAACAAACAGTCTTATTAAATTGCGATTCAGTAAATTTAAAAGGGCTCTATATAAGCACGTAGCATATTTTATTTACAGAAGTTTTTAGTTAGTGAACTTCTATCCAAAAGCAAGGTCTTCACTAACTAAAAACTTCTGTAAAAAAAAATGCTCTGTGCTTAAATAGAGCCCTTTTAAATTTACTGAATCGCAATTTAATAAGGCTGATAGCTTTTAAGCTCTTGTTAATACAATGTAGATATGCAAATAAACACTTTGGTAGTTTTAAGATTAAAAACAGGGTACCTTCCATATCCCTTTAACAATAGTCGCTTTAGCATAAAACAACTAAAGTTGTGTACTACGGATGTGGATTTAGAGTTTTTATTTAATAGCAAATGTGGCAGATTTAGTATATTTTAGTGTATATTTTTTTCAACATCACAAAGGGTATATAATAGGAGTTAGGACTACGTCTAAGGGAGGCCATGCCCCCTCGGCGTCACCTGGATCCCCCCATCGTGGTTACTTACCCTGATCCACTGCACTTGATTGCTGTGCCTCTTCTGCTTTTCCCCTCCCGGTGCAGAGAATCCCGAATTATGTCATCAAGACACACTAGCAGGGGAAGAGCAGAAAATTAATAACTACTGCTGTACCCCTCCTCACTCTCGCACTGTCCTGAGCCCTACTAAAAGAAGAAACACATTTCAACTGAGATGATATTAATTAGGAAGATCTGGTAACCTGGATCATGCTCCTTAGAGATGCAGAGAGTTTTTCAGGGCTGCAGAGAATCAGTGGAGGAGTGGCAATGTGGGCTGTGTCCAGTCAGAGTCATAGAATAAATCACAAGGTAAAGCTGGATAATTAGTCCATGTAGAAATGAAAGACAAATTGACATGAGAGCCTAATTAGTAAAGAAAGAACAAGTCTACACAGCAATGGAAGTTTGAGAAAGAGCAAAGAGAAAATATAACAGCAGAAGGAAGATGCAGAAAGATGATGGGAGAAGGGTAATAGAGGACTCTAGAGACAACCCAGGATTTCCTGGGTTCAGGAATAGAGCTCATTGATCTAGCAGGACAAGGGTGTTGGAGGAAGGAAGCTGCTAGATGGGGGTGCAGCTGTTTATAAGGCTCTGTAGGAGCCTTCAGCGCCATTGTGTTCCCAGCTAGCGACGTGAATTGCTGAAGGATTTGATCTGGCATTCCTGGCCCACCTCCTGGAGGAAGTGACCAAGACTCTATCCAAAGAAATGCAGTAGTTGGACCAGAGGCTCCTGCAGGAGCTGCAGCTGGGCTGCCACTAGGGTCACTGTACCTTGGAGATGCGGTGGCTGCTCTCTTGAATGTGAGCGGCTGTCCCTCTGTGGTCCACCAGACTCTATCACATGACGTAAATTCATCGAACGGTATAGTAAGTCCAGGGGATCATGGGAAATGTAGTGTGGCCATGCCAGACAGAGTGGGGAGATCAGCATAAGATCACTGACACCTTTTCACTGGCAAGGACACAGACCAAACAGTCAAAGATGGGATTGAAATCGTTCATCTTGCTTTTGCAGGTCTTTAAGACACAGATCAATATCTAACAGCAGGCCCAGATGTTTCTGCAGTTGTGGGACTTCCTGTTCAACAAGGGAGGAGGAGGAGTCCTGCCAAGAAATCACTGGTGATGTGACAAAGTCTGCTAACTCTGGTTACAAGCCTATTCCATTTTATCTTGTCTTATTAGCGAGAATTTTCCTTAAAAGTGCCTTTTCCTTGTATACAGTATTTGAGAATCGGGGGCTTATCGTACAAATGGAGAAATTGCATGGGGGAAGTACAATGAGGACTTCTGCCAGTGAATAACCTCCAGAACATCTATATCTTGGAGCGTTAAGGCTATAGCTTACTGGCTAAATATTATGTCAACCATATACGCTTTGCTGCTCTTTTGGGGTGGGGCATGAGGGGCCAGATTCCCCTCCGCACCTATGGGAACTGGTAGAAAAGTCTGCTACATGTTCAATGATGGCCAGTGTAAATGGGCATCTAATTGCAGATTCAAACACACCTGCTCTGAATGTGGAGGAGATTGTGAAATGTTTCAAAGAGCAAAGAGATATCTTCAATCCTCTGAAGGCAAGGCTTAAAGGGCAAAAATATGGTTCAACCTCACACAATGTGAACATGGCTCGAACATCATTCTAAGGTGTTGGGTAGGCATCTAGACTGCTTCTGGGGGGGGGGGGGGTGAGCAGGGAGTAGTATAGGATTTTACATTCCTTCTGTGGCAGGGAGCCTGTCTGAGATTCTGTCAAACTTAAAATCGGTGTTAGAAATGCGATGTGTTATATACGATAAGTTAGAAAAGGAGGGTAAATTAGTTAGGATGGCTGGTCCTTTTGATGTCCCTCCTTTACTCAGTTCTAGGTGACTCCCCTTGGTGTTGTTGCTAAAAATGAGTTAATTCATCATCTGTCCTATCCAAAAGGTGATTCTGTGAATGAGAATTATGGAATTGACAAGGAATTTGCTTCTGTGTCATATGCATTGTTCGATTTGGTCACATCGCTGGCCACGGCTGATTCGGAATCCGCCTTTCACCCCTTGCTGGTTCAACCCAAGAGTTATCATCTCTTGGGATGCTGATTTGAGAATAAATGCTACGTGGACTCTGTCTCCTGATGGGGTGATCCATATCATGCTCCTATTTCAAAACATTCAGCACTTTACTCAAATGGTTGGTCTAGTGCAGGTCAGAGCATGCTTCTGTAGTACTTTTTTTGGACAACTTCTTATTGATGGGCCCAGCCAATCAGGCGGTTTTTTTGGCATATCATGTCCACTTGCCAGTGAATTAACAGATGAGAAAATGTATGGCCCAACCACTAATTTGAGTTTTTTGGTTATTGAGATTGATTCTGTGAAGATGGGGCGCCATTAAGCTGGAAGACTAGTGGTTGGAGCTGACCACTCTTAGAACTACTAAGGGTTCCTTTACAGAGGCTGCAATTGCTGTTAGGCAAGATGAACTTTGCCTTTTATATCATTCCAATTGGCGGATGGCATTGGCAATGATGGGCATTCACCTCCCTCATTATTTTATTAGATTGACATCTTCTATGAAGGAAGATGTGAGGTTATGGTTAGCTTTTCTGTCTTGATTTTATGGAAGAACGCTCATTCACCCTAGAAGCTATATATGGATGTATCGGCTGCACGTGGTTTTAGGGCCTTTTTTAGGGATTGATGGTGTTTGGAGGAGTGGCCTGCAGTTTTGGCCTCGTCCGATCTGACTAAAGCTTTTCCCCATGATTATTTCATTGTTTTTATGGGGCGATGACTTACCTGATAGAAAAAAATGTTTTTTGTCAGATAACATGACCGGCAGTGCAGGCTATTAATTTCTTGTCAGCATCATGGTAGAATGTTATTGAGGCACCTGGTTCTGAGTTTCCTGTGTTTGAATGTATGGTGCATGGCAAAACATGTTCCTGGATCCTTGATTGGTATTGCTGATGCCTTGTCTCGTTTCCAGCAATATCGCTTCAGGTCATTGGCGCTTAGTTCAATGGTGGACAACAAAGTCTTTTTAGAACATCTGTGGTAACTTGGAGCAGAGAGGTAGCGTTGTTGGTGAGGCACTCTCTGGCTCCATCAACTTGGCTCTCATACAAGTGGCATGAGCTGTCCCATCTGGCAGGCGGAGCAGACACGGATAACAAGAGATTGCTATTGTTTTTTTTTAGGTTTAGAAGGCAGAGAGCTTATCCCTCTTCAGAGATGCATTAGGTGGCAGGTTTAGCTTCTTTCTTTAAACTAGCAGGGTTTAGGCATCTGACAAAGGAGTCTTTGGTTAGACAAGTGGTGTGAGGTTTAACATGTGGTATGGACAAACAAGATTGCTGTTGACATTTTCAGTGGTTTTGGAAGAAGTCTGTACCAGTTCTGTACAACCTTCTATCTTGCCTTCTTTGGTGCTTTAAGGGTTAGAGAGTTGGTTTCGGCAAATGGATAAGGTGTGGGTAGCCTCAGTTACTCGAATTTGGGGTCCATGGTGATCATGTGATTATTTCATTGCAATACCAAGTGGGTACAGATTGTTGCCCCATTGCTTGTGTAAAAGCTTTCTTGGGCCGACGTCCTGCTCTGTCTGGACCTTTCTTTATGCGTGAAACAGGACTCGCTCTCTCACACTTCCAATTCTCCAAACTGTTGGTAATTTGCCTGCAGCATTTGGGGTTTTCAAAATAATAGTTGGTACCCATTTGTTTCGTATAGGGGCAGCCACTGAAGCTGCCTCTGTTGCTAATAATCGCCTACAGCTAGGAGCACCTTGGGATCAATTGGAGGTGCGATGGCTGGATTTCAGGGCATGCGTTAGTTCCAGGTGAGTGGTCAAGTAGGGTGCTTTGGGCAACCTGACTTTATATAGATCCATGTTGGTGCTAATGAACTCGGCATAACTCCCATCAAATGGTCTTAGATGATAAAATGTAGATTTCGGAGAAGTCAAAGCACCCATAAATTGGATAAGGCTCAATTGAAAGTTAATAAGCTCATGTCTAGTTTTGGAGCTCTCTTCTGCTCCCGTGATATGAATGTGCTGCTAGGCATTCGCTTCCAGAAGTGGCCGGTCTCATCCATATTGAACACCAGTTCAGGAGGATAGTTGCCTCTTTCTTTGAATTCTACAATGGGGCTGAAAGGGCCTCAGGAGCTTCGATGTCATTGCTCAATGCTTCTCCTGGGATTTTTATGTTGTAGAGGTTGTTCCTCTTTTTAAAGCATGTGACCCAACCTCTACTGGCTGACAAGCTTTCCGTCAAGTGTTTGGCTCTGGATATGGCTGTGTATGCTTCTTGCCTTCTCCATTATGATGGCCTGGCTGAGAGGCATGTTATGCTCAAGTTAATCGTTAATCCAGCTATTTCTCCATATCCTCCAGGGCAACTTCAAATCTTCTTCAATGTCCACTTGGAGGTCCCCTTTCTCCAAGCGGTCCAGCATATGCATTTTGACATCCCGAGGAATGCGCTGGAATTTCAAATTTTCCTGGTCTTCCTTGTGTTTACTCAGGTTCTGTAATACAGTACGAAAAAACAATGAATGTAGATTTTATATGACTGGCTCTTTATCTGTCCATCATGTCACTTTGCTGTCTCTGCCTCTCTCTGTCTCTCCTCTGCTGCCTCTCTTAACGCTGTTACGCTGTTCTGAGTGTTAAATGTGGTCTTAACCCCATACCTAGGGTTATGGGATGTTAACTTCCCTTATCCTGCACATAATGCTGCAGGTTACCAAAGCTGCCTAATTAATGTTATCTCAGTTGAAATGTTTGTTCTTTTTTCAGCAGTGCTTAGAACAGTGAGAGAAGTGGGAGGGGTACAACAGCAGACATTAGTTAGGCAAACTGTGTTTTCCAATTATATTTTCTGGCTACAGCCTTGTTTTATTGTTGTTTACACAGAAAAATTGATTTAACACAAAAAAAATTGACACCTTGCTTTTTAACTGAACACATCAATATTAAAAACACATCATTCACTCTGCCACAATAAGCTTATGCAGGGAATTAAAAAAATAATATAATTATTTTTTTGCCTGTGATATAAATATTTAAATTTGAACCTCTGACTGTGCACATTTAATGTAGTTAATGTAAATATGAGCAATATTTACAACTATTATCGTACCCAATAGTCTTAGTAATAAAAAAAAATAACCTTCAATGTAGTTTTTGGTCTCAAATCTTTTATAATTGATAGGATCAGATACCTAACAATAATAAATGGTAACCCTGGATATGAACATAATTCTGAGAGCCTTGAGTTTTCCTGTGTTGCTGTTTTAAAAAGTATGCTGTCTTTGGCACAATGTGGTGTGCAGTAAGGAGTGTCTTAAATTAATGTATCTCTACTGTGATGTGACTTATAGAAGGAACCAACAAGGTCGCACAAAACACTTTGGTTTTACAGCATTGGAAATAACATGTTAGCAAGATAAACTGATTTATTTTACTTGGTAACCTTAGCAACCAACACTTTGTACCAAATCTCATAGCCAACTAGCTGTAAATGATTCAACCTCTCTTCCTTTGCAACATGCAGCAACAAACCCAAATGTTCTTCTCTGCTATTATTTTTCCCCACATTGTTCTTCTTCACCTACAGGAAGTTAAAAATAAATAATCAACATGCTTGTACAGTAAAGTGCTAAATACTGTAACTGTAACAATATACCAACTCACCTGATTCCCATCTGCAAGCATTATTAACCATTAGCTAGGACTGTGGATAATCAGCAATTTGGGAAAATATTTACCAAAAAGGGGGGGGGGGGGGTTGGCGGCTGTAGGTGTAGACTTATTTGTAATGAACCATTAATAGGGTGCCACTGAGGGTCTAATTCAAGAGATTACTTAAGTTCATAATTAGCACTTTATAAACACTACCTTAATAATTGAGTCAGACATATTTCTGACTCCTTAATAGCACTTGAGACTTATTATTTTCTGCACTTGCACTTTAATTTAAGATTGCACAAGACATGTAGTATGTGCTAATTTGCATAGTAGGTTATATTGACACAATCCCTGAAAGAAATGCAGCGTCTGAATAAATTTTAACGTTTTTAACTAAATTATTAAAAGTTAAGTTTTATTTATTTATTTATGTCTCTTCAAAACAATTGGGAATAATAGGTGAGCACTATAAGAGAGAACCTTTCCTTAAGTTCTTTTGAATTTGGGGAAATACCCATTAATACAGAGAGGACACAAAGGTCAGCAGTCAGATTCGATGTTACTTACATCAGACACAAAGATCTGTTCTCAGACTGATATTGAGGTCAGGATCACAAGCTTCACTAGTGCATATATAAATGCTAGCTGTCCTTAACATGCCATTGTGATACTTTGCAAGTCCAAGGCCATGGCAGTATTAGTCTACATTTCAGCTAACAACAAGCATGTCTTAGATATTTGGCTATATGAAAGCTTTAAGATTGTGGGAGCTACATGTTAAGGGGGGGGGGCTGTCATTGAAGGGATGTCTAGCTGAGAGGCACTCTGAAAACCTTACACCTCATACATTTCCTTCACTGTACCCAAAACAACAACAACAAAAAAACCTACAAAATAAGGCCTTAAAAAATATAGGGACTGCAGCATCTCTTCTCATCAGCATTCCTCAGTGACCATCAATTCGTGACATGTTAAACAGAACCCTACATGTCCACAGAGAAGAGGATCATGGACCATGTGAAGGGAGGTAGCCATCTGCATACAAAATATCACCATCACGTAGGCCAAGATCCAAGACTTTGTAGCCAGGCTAGATTAGGTTAACATTGTGACCAATAGATTGTCACTGAGGAGCGCTGTAGAGAAGGCACAAACATCTGTGAAGCCCCTAGGTCCTCCTGCACCCAGGCACAGGGCCCCAATCCCGTGGCCGCCCGCCGTCTACCTGCTGGGGGAGGCAACCCCCCGCGAGGCAGCAGCACCTGCGGTGGTGGAAGCATGGTGGGAAGAGAGGAGGGGCCGGGGGCGGGGAGTGTATGGAGTGACCTAGCTCCATGTGTCTCTATGTGTGCTGTTTAAATTATGTGTATTGCAATTGTGTAATCAAGGATTAAGTGTAAAATAGTAAATGGTATAATATAAATGAACAAAACAGCAAATTACTTCTCTCAAAACTCTCTTACTCTCTATCTCGAACCAACCACCAAATCCGGGACCTTTCTACTTCGTCAGAAAACACAGTCATCGCATGGGCGGGTGGAACGCAAATTTATAATTTCCCTCTGTCAATCATCTGCGGCTAGACCATTTTCTATTGGCTAAGAGACCTGTGTCGCACTACTTTATACCGCGATTGGATAGTAACGGCCGATCGCGGCTCGGCCAGCCCCTTAACAGCTTGCGTGTGTGGAAAGGGTTTAGGCTTGAGTCTGCGACCCGTAACTCTCGCCATGGTTGAATGTAATAGCTCTGTAACACAGCAGAATTACAAGCTAATTTTCAGGTGTGCCATTGCCGCTATGGGCTTGAAATTTAATGGGGCTGTATATCTATTCTATAACAGAAGAGTATTGCCTTTGCACATAAGTTTTAGAAATTGCCATGTGTCTATTAATAGGCTGGATTGTAATTGCTTTCTAACCTGTTAAGCATGATGTAAGTTTGATGGGAAGCCAATGGTGGGGGTTGAAAAAGAAAAATGAGACCACTCTCTTCTGGGAAAAACTAAACGAGCACAGCTCCAAAGTGTGATAGTTAAGGCATTAGGAGTTTACAGTAAAGAGATGAATTTTAGAAGTGTAAAGGAGGGTGTAAAGTGAGCATAAATGTAACTGGACTGACTATAATGTAATACCTAAGCATGGAGCTTAAAGGAAATCAATTCAACCAGAATTACAGCACATTTATATAGTAGAGCATGCACCCTATAAAAACCACTCTGTTTAGCTGCAAATGGCATTAACCCAGTTATTTCAACTGCCAGTCCTATTAGTGCATGAATTGAATAGCTTGCTCAATGCTCAGAGTAATCATAAGCAGACTTTATATACACTAACTATACATTAATCTTTTTTAATTAAAAATCTGCTGCTATTAATATTTTTGTTGACTAATTATCCAGTATGATTAATGAAGTAAAAAGGCAGTCTGGCAATTAACTTTACAATGTTACAGGACCTAAATCGACATACATACAGTAATTTTAAAAAGTAAACAAATGTCATTGCACTTTAAGGCTTATTGGTTAGTTTAGACATATAAAGTATGATATTGTGTGGTAGAGTATCTTTGCCAAAAAATCCAATTAGATTGCCAAGATGATCCTATCTGGATGCTTTGGAAGACATGGTATTAATAAATGTCTGCTATATTCCAGAATTAGGATGCTATGTGTTGAAAAGAGGGACTCAAATGTGCTGCAAGTTTAATATACTTTTAAACTCTTGGAACAGAACTGCTGTGACTGCAGAACACATGTATAATTGCCCCCCAATTTGTATTTATGATGTAACTAGATGGCATTAGTGTTTCTCTGAAATGCTGTATAGGGCCATCAATCTTGCCGTAAATTATAATGGTACATTTGTGGGCTAGCAGGGTTTCTGAATGTATCAGGGATATTTTGCTAATGTGTATAATAACCACACAACAGGATCCCATTAATGTAAAGTGCTATTATTCAGCTTTAGTGTCAGAAGTGAGGATAAACCACACACCACTATTTAGCCACAAGAGCATACCTAGATGAATTTATTATTTGTATTGATTATATTTAAAAATGAAGTACTTACAAATGTGTGTACTTACAGTATTTACTGTACATGCTTTTATATTTTTAAGGAAATGCACAGCTTAAAAAACATTTTATGTTATTAGACTCCTTAAATTGTCATTGTAGCTTGGGAAATTTGTATGCAACAAATGTATAATAATTTCAGCTGTGTAAGACACATGCATAGGAGTCAAAAAATATTTAGCAGACTCAGCGGGGCAGATACTGCCATTTTCTTAGTACACAGCAGTGTAGAGAGGGGGGTGAAGTGATGAGATCAACTTTCAGTATTTTATACTAATAGTGAGCATCTTCTTTTCCCTGCTCTGTACCCATGAAACTGAAAAATGAGCATAAACACTGAGACTGTCATACTGATTATATTTTACCTTTATTGATTTCTATAAGAGTAATTACATGTAATATAAGAAAATGTGAGTTCAAATCCTAATTGCTCCTTTTTACTTTGTAATCATGTTTTATTTAGTTCAACGGATAAAACAAATAGAGGATATTTATAAACTGTAAAAGAGCTGCGGGCTCTGTAGTGCACTGACAGTCACAGCTACCCATCCCCGGGTACACTCATTCCGAGTTGCATACTTTCTACCACTTTCCCTATAGAGACTGAGTGCCATTTTACAAGCACAACAAAGCCTAGTGTTGTCTCATGCACACCATTTTACATTTTATATTCATTCTCTGTTGTATCCTCTGACCTAATATATATTATTATAAAAAAATAAAAGTTATGGGATTTGAACTTTGAACATTACATATCACAGTCAGTTGCTTTACATCTAAAAAATCTCTACGTAGGGATAGAAATAAGTGAGAAAAAACCTATACAGCAACTATCTGCCTGCACAGCTATTTCTAATAAGTGCTCGAGTGCTCACTGAACATATTTGGTGACATCAGTGGCTCTTTGGATACAAGAATTTATACATTCAAACTACACATTCTCCCAATTTCATACACATGCCAGATCCTCATAACCTGCCTCAAAGTGGTGGAGGAGACCATTCTTCAACCAGTTCCCCAGTCATAATTGGACACCATGTATATTCCACATTGTTCACAGTGCCAAAGATTGTAGAGCAGTTGATTACCTCAGCTGTCAGAACAAGTCAATTTGTGGACACAATCCATTCCTCACCATTACACTGGATTACACAATAAAATTAAATTTTTTTTTTTTGTCGCACATGAAAGCTTCTGTGATCCTAATAGAATTGTCTGAGCTGAAATCAAATATTTCACTAGATATTATCTATTTTATTTAGGATTTTAAGTGATATACAGGCTAAATCTAAAAATATATATATATAATTTATTTATGTACATGTTACTTAAAAAGTAACAGTTGATGATTTTCTTGAGTACTTAGCAATATTTAGTACTTAGTTTTTAAGAAAATCCCTAATTTATATGGATTGAGGGAAAAATGTTTTCAAGGATGTCCGGTGAGGGGGTGCAACATTTTTCTTCCCTGTAGTGACTGATGCTCTGACCTGTTCTTCTTGATGTAGTAAGTGTTCCAGTCTTGACTGTGCCACTCACACAACAAAATCTTGTATAGCAGAGCTGCAAACCAAATAACAGTGCAGTGACTTACAAATCACCAGTTGTTCCAATTTGTTTCCATTGTGAAAAGAAGGACTTTTAAACTACTTTTAGAGCAAATATTGTTACAGCGAATAACATTTCAAAACACATTTTAGAGCCTAGCTGAAGTAGATTCCAGGACTTAAGTCTAGACCCCAAAAGTTCAACTTGTTTTTTTTGACAAATTCAAATCCCAAACAAGTATGTTTAAATCACCTTGAGTTAATAGACAGAGCTCAGATGTTGCTTCTTATGTTGGACTCGGCTAGCATTATTGTACAAGTCTTTATCCACTGGAGTTAAATTTTTTGGAGGCTGTTAGTTCTCAAGAATTGGTCTCAAAGCCATATCGAATTCTTAAATGGTATTACCTTTTAAAATACTGAACAGGTGACATTGGACACCAGTTGCCATCAATAAATTCTCACAAGGGTTAAAGGTCAAATTTTAGAAAGGGTGCGACATCATAGGAGATACATACCATATCTGGTGGGATTATGGAGAAATTATATTATTCTGGAAAAGATGTATAATATGGATTAATGAGGTACTGTGTATTGATCTTCTGTATGATCCTGACCTTATCATTCTCCATTTGAAGATAAGGGAGAAATTCCCACATTGTACATTTTTGCTTTCACATCTTATTTGTTATAAAGTGGTTAAGTAGATATTGGAAATTAGATAAATTTCCGCCTTTACAAGAGATAGCCCGGATCATTAATAGAAACAAAGAATTTATGCATCAGGATTTAGATAAAGGTCATAGGAGATGATTGGTGGCTAATTGGCAGTATTGGGACAATTACATATATAGGAAAAATAGTGAAAACCCGGAGGCGTTGTGAGATTACTTGAAATAAGGAAGCATACAAAATAAAAGTATTTATATATATATTTTGTATTTATTTAACTCTCTGTACAAGTAGAATTGGTTTATTTACAAACATTTGTACTGTTGTATATTTTTGGGGAAAACAATAATAATAAAAAAAAAGAACTGGTCTCAAAGCAAATAGAAAATGTGGGTATTTCACTATGTGTCCGGATTTAGATGTTATTCCTTAGATGTTTGTTAGGGAAAATTAATGATTTTAGCGTTCCTTCAAAACCATAGGAACTTCAAAGAGCAAATGGCAGAAGACATTAAACCATCCTGTAAGAAGCCTAATCCCCCTCTGGATCACTACCTTGTTGTGGTGAACAAACTTGAATTTAATTCAATTAAACTGTGAGCTATACCATATAGAGGTCACCCAAGGTGGGCAAGTCATAGCAGAGCGGTCAGATAAATCACAGACCACTGGATAAGGAACTGGCAACCTATTCCAATATCTTTGCCAGGATAACCTTATGGATAAGCACAACCAGAGACATAAAATATTGCACTGGAAGATGAGTCCATCAGTTCAGAAGGTGTTTACCACATTACTGGAGTAGTGCAGAGGGCTAGAACAAGTGACATCTAATCTAATCTAAAGACCAAAGTTGGAGGACACCCAGTTATGGATGTGTCTGGAGGGGAAAGGAAAGTATGCTGCTGCAAAGAACAATTCAGCATAGGAACCTGGAATGAACCAAGGCAAAAAAATTCATATCAGACAATCAGCAGATCTTCTACAGTGGTCAAGGATCCTATAGAAGAAATGGAGTAGCCCTTTATAATCAATCAAAGGGTGACCAAAGCAGTGCTCAGTTACAACCCAAGAAATTACAGAATGATTTCAATTTGAATACAAGGCAAGCCATTTAACATCACAATGACCCAAGTCTATGCATCAAACATCAAACACCAAGAAAAGATCATGGGAGATAGGAAAGCTAAAGTAGGGAACCAAAAGATACCTGGTCAAGTTTTGCTTTTGAGTACACACCAAAGCAGGTCAGAGATTGGAAGAATTCTGTCAAGATAATTCTCTGGTCATAGCAAACACCCTCTTCCAATAGCCTCAGAGAAGACTCCACACATGGACATCACCAGATGGACAAGATAGAAACCAGGCTGACTATATATTTTGTAGCCAAAGATGGAGGAGCTCTATACAGTCCGCAAAATAGATTTAAGGAACTAGGCATGGTAGATAGAATGCCTGAAGAACTTTGATCAGAAGATTGTGACATTATCCAGAAAACGGCAACAAAGAATATCCTCAAAAGAGAGAAAACTAAGAAGGCAATTTGGCTGTCTGATGAAGTTTTGAAAGTAGCCCATGAAAGAGAAAGGTAGTGGAAACAGGAAATGATTTGTCAAATTGAATGCAGAATTCCAGAGGATAGCAAAAGCAGACTAGAAGACATTCTATAATGAGCAATGTAAAGAGAGAAAAAGATACCTGAATGGGAAAATTAAGATTTTTCTTCAAGAAAATTGTGGATCTCAAATAAACCTTTTCATGCCAAATGGGGTGTGTTAAAAGACAAAAATGGTAGGTGCCTAACAAAAGCAGATCAGATAAAGAAAATGTGGCAGGATTATACAGAAATAATCTTAACAGCATTGATAACCTCAATAGTTTTTCCAATGAACTAGAGCCAGACATGTTGGAGAGTGAAGTGAGATGGATCCTAGGAAGTGTTTCTAATAATATGCTGCAGGAGTTGATGGAATATCTGCTTTACTGTTAAAAATCTTACAAGTAGATGCTGTGAAAGTATTGCGTGGCTTATGCCAACAAATTTAAAAAATGCAACAGTGACCAGAAGACTGATGATGGTCAGTCTACATCCCAATCCCAAATAAAGCTGTGCCAAAGAGTGCTCCAATTATCGAACAATTGCACTTGTTTCACATACCAGCAAGGTAATGCTTAAGGTAACAACAAAATGTGGCAAGTTATGAAAGAGATAGAAGTACCAGACCATTTCATCTACTTTCTGCGGAATTTGTATGTGGACAAAGAAGCCACTGTTAGAACCGAAAATGGAACAAATGAATGGTTCAAGATTGGGAAAGGAGTGTTACAAGGTTGTATATTGTCATCATATTTATTCAACTTATATGCAGAGTACATCATGTGTAAGGCTGGACTGGATGAATCCAAAGCAGGAATCAATATTGCTGAGAGAAATATAAACAACTTCAGATACGCTGATGATACTACTCGGATAGCTGACAGTAAGGAGGAACTAAAGGGCCTACTGATGAGGGTGAAAGAAAAGAGTGCAAAAGCTGAACTGTATCTTAACGTTGAAAAGAGAAAGGTCATGACAAACTGCAATCTCAGTTCCTGGCAAATAGATGGGGAGAAAGTAGAGGCAGTGACAATTTTTTTTCCTGGGCTACAAGATCTCAGCAGATGGTGGCTGCAACCATGAAATTAAAATACATGTTATTAAGAAGCACTATCAACTAAGGTCAGCATAGTTAAAATTATGGTATTCCCAGCAGTTACATACGCATGTGAGAGTTGAACCATACGAATGCTGAGTGCAGTAGAAATGACACCTTCAAATTGTTCCTTGGACTGCATGAATATTCGGTCAATGAATACTACAGGAAAACAAGCCAAAGTATTCCCTGGAAGGTAGGATCATTAGGCTAAAGCTCAAATAAACTCAAACATTTTGCCTTGTTGTGGGTTTTGAGGGTAAAAAGAATACCACACCCATTTATTATTTACCTTATATGGTTGTCCATTGGTCTTGCTACTACCACTGTATACGTAAACACTTATAGTATACCTTTTTAACATGTGAGGGGTTAAATAATTTTATTTTGTACAAATTACATTTCTGAGTTTATTAAACAAATTAAATCATAGACTTGGCTAGGCCAAATATTACATATTTTAACATGGTTAAGAAAGACTGCTCAAGAGTGAAGGTCTCAAGATAGCGTGTTCTGAGACAATTGCATCTCACTTCAATGTTCAATTGTCACCTTCAAATATTATCAAGCAGGTGTTAAGATTAGCGTACAATGGGGCCTAGCCTAACCAAAAAGCACTTGGCAGACAATATGGGACAGAAGGTCATACATATTAATTTTAATCCAGTTTAATATTTTGTACCAGAGCGCTCTCAAGCGGGGAGAAACAGATGTACACAACATATTTATCAGCATGCAAACGTGGAGCAACTGTTTGTGATTGGTAGAAACCAACCTTGTGACGATGAGGAAGAAAGAGTTTATCAGATAAAGAGAGAGAAGGCTTTTGGGTCTTGGCTGTTTTTCTGGGCTTTTTGTCTCTTCCTGGGCTTTTCCTGCTTTTTCCTGGAGTCTTTTCTTCTGTACTATTTTCTGTCTGGTCTTTTCTGGCTTATTGGACAGTACTATTCTGGGAGCAAACCTGACTGTCATCCTTGGGCATAAACCTATGTCCTCTTCATATCTTCCCTAAGATATCTTACTATAACTGTCTATATCAAAATTCTATTCTATCTCCACAATTCTTCCTAACAAACCAATAACACAGGTAGGGATTACTTCAGACTATTTTGAGCAGGGATCTTAAATATAAGACAGGTGTTATCCTGAAATTCTATACATGTTATGTATAAACTGATTTAACTTTCTAATTTGCAGTAGAGTTAAAATTAGCCCAATATGCCCCAATCCTTCTGTTATCCTTTTTGGAGTGGTCACAGAACCAAGCACCAACCATTAGCACCTGCATTTTGGACTGTAGACGTTAATCAATATATTTCAATCTGTGCCCATATTCCCACAAACAGACTGATTGACTTTAATCAATAATGTAACCATTTAACTCGGTTACAAAACTAATTATTAAAAACACTACACTTAGCAGTACTCAACATATATAATCTTGTATCACACAATTAACAAAACTGTCTTTCATCATTATTTATTGAATTGACCGATTTGATAAATTAAATTAAATGTAATCAATTCTGATGTAAGACCAGTAACCAAATAATAGCTTGCCAATACCTAAATACAAAGGTTATTTAGCTTGTAATCTCAGATACAATATAACTTTGATATATATTGCTTCAATATATATTTCTATGTACTAACTGCCATATAAATTGTTATACCATATTTTAATGTTTTCACAGAGTAACAGGTTATATTGCTAATTAGTAATCACATATAATAGTTGTCAAACTGCTAGTCGTCATCACACTTTGCGAGCTCGCGAAGCGAGGGGCCGCATTTGCGGAAGGTGGAGGCTCCAACTGAAGGTGGTCAGCTACATTGCAGGCCGCAAATGCGGACTCTCGCAAAGCAAGGAGTCACATTTGCGGAGGTGGATGCTCTATGCCGCATCACTTCCGGGACAAATAAACCCCAGAAAAGCACGACTTTGCAAAAAAAAAGCGCTGAGGGACCTAGAAAAAAAAAACACTCATGCGTAAAGAGGAACTTAGAAAAAAAAATGAATATGAGCTCACAAAAATACGAACTTAACTGCCGAAAATAAAAAAATAAAAAATACAAAAACATCACACACAGCACGGGGGGACAGCCAGGACCTCTGGGAGTGAGGTTGCACGCAAATTAAAGTCAATTTTAGCCAGTTTCACCACTTCAAAATCGGCCAAACAAGGAAAAAAATGTCAGACAAAAAAATGAAAACGAGGCTACACGACCACGAAATGCGCAAAACACCGCCAGACACGTACGACTTTTGCCAGGGACGTACAAGGTACTAAAATACACACTGAGCCTGCACTGTAAATGGTCCACACCCGAGTTGCACATAGACAACCGAAGCCATTTTACAACACTAACACTACGAATCTCAGATGGAGATTTACACAACTACAGCAACAGTTTGCCCTCGCGCACCCACCCTTGCTCTAATGCACAGCTGGGACATTGATGACACTTTCTCCTCACAGCACCAACAGGCCAAATGTACATTGTATGCTGCAGCAAAATAGAAATAGATACTTAGCTCTTCAGGCCATTCATTGCTGAATATATCAATTACAAATAGGTAAAGTATATTATTTTATTAAGTAACTAATTAATTAATAATTATACAAAAAAAATTACATATATATCTTGATTTGTCAGGAGAGTACAAGGCGCTCATAGAAACAAAAATAAACAAGACGAGCGGAACGCTATGAGCACCGAAGGCGCTCATTGCGAGCCATACGATAAGCGCCAAAGGCGCTCAGCACGAGGCTCGCAATGAACGCCGAAGGTCCTCAGAGTATAAAAAGCTTTACATTGTGTCTCAAACAGCATTGCCATAGCTTCAAATTGAGCGGCTCGCTATGAGCGCCAAAGGCGCTCAACTCGAGGCTTGCAATGAACGCCGAAGGTCCTCAGAGTATAAAAAGCTTTACATTGTGTGTCAAACAGCATTGCCATGGCTTAAAATTATATTGCCCCGTCATTTTTGACTGGCAAGTCGCTAGTATCATATATACCATATCAAATAGACAGCTGGTTGTTTATACACTCTGCGTATCATTTCTGTATTGCACTATCCAAATATGGACAGACTATTAACCAGACTTTGTAAGATTATATACACTGTTTATATACTCCTATATTGAACTAACTGAATATAAATTGTTAATCCACATTTGATAAGTTTATATACACTGCTTATTGATCTCTGTATTGATCTAACCAAATATAAAGTGTGTTAAGACTAATTGATATCCAATAATCCAAAAGAAATTGTAATAGACATTGGGTAGATTGTACAGTATATTCTGATCTAACTAAATATTAAAGCTTACCAGTGTAAACACTTATAATTGTTTATCCTTGATATTTACTGCTATACAAATAAATGCTATTTCTGCACACAGCGTGAACTTGTCGATAAATTGATCTTCAAATTTAATTAATCTATACACTGTAATATTTTAAGAAACTATATTAATCTACACAGTGTAATATTCATGACATATCAATTGCATGACAGCCCATGCGATGAGAAGACGGGATTCCCTAAAGAAGACACTGATGCTGGGAAAGATTGAAGGCACACAAACAAGATGACAGCAGAGGCTGAAATGGATAAATGAGATAATTTGAGCAATGAACATGAGCTTGGTGGAACTCAGGGGGGTAGTGGCTGACATGCTGTTGTCCATAATGTCACATAGAGTTGGACACGACTACATGACTAAACAACAACAACAAAGCCTAACACTTGTGACACAGCAAATAAGGGGGGCTAGTTCTTATCCTAATCTCCTAATTTGCAACTAAAATAGAACTCATAAAAAATGTTAATAGGTTGAGTGAAATTCTGTATCCCCACACACGTAGCAGAAGGTATGTGGAGGATTTAAACACATTATTGGCATAATGACGCAGAATCAAATACAACACAGTTGCACAATAGACTAATCATTAGGCAAAAGAGAACCCATGCTAGCACAATGCATACACGCTGAATGTTAGCTTACTACTTCCATAGCTTTCTCAGAATAGTGCTGTGTTCATGACATGACACGATATATCACATGTCTACTTATCTGTCTGGCTGCAAGTCTGTCTAGCAGCTGCATGCTGATACATAAAATAGCAGACACATATTATTTGGAAAATAATTATTTAACTAATTGTGATAAAATAGGTAGGATCATAATAAAAAGAGTAATCACAAAAAAACTGTGAGTAATAGCAAAATTCTGATTGCATATTTGAATTCAGAGGGAAAAGTTATTGTAGAAACACCTTTTTCAATGTGACAAAACAGTTTGTTTATCGATTATCAATTACAAGTCATCGTCATAACTAGAGTGGACCTAAAAGGTGGGTACTTACATGTACTTCTCTTCAAATCCCATGCTATGTTTGTAACCATTGCCACAACACATATTAAATGCAGTAATTTTCTACTAGTGGCCCTTCCATTCTGAATATCCTCAGCTTGTCCTTTCACTGGGGAAGTAGGCCAAAAGGGCAAAGTCCATCCAACTATTCTGGATGAAGGCCCACATGCGTCTTTAGAAAGACATAATTCAATGTTGGGATTGCAACTCTCTTGTTAACAGAAAGTTGTCAGGAGATTCACCTTTCACTGTATTGTTGACGCCGCCTGATTCATCTTACAAATGGCTACATTTGGGAATCTCTAAAGTGGCAATCATTCATTACAGATGAAACAAAATAATAGCTGGGTAGCCAATGCAAGGAGCTCAGAATCGTCAAGTGTAAAGACTGTCATCTACCCTATTTTGGGTAGTTTTATTAGGCAATCTTTACTTGAGAAAATAGGAACTGCAACAAGCCCATAAGGGTACCTGCAAACAAAAAATTCTTAAAACATTTGCTCTATTGGATCTCCAGATATCTTCAATATTCACCCTTTAGTACATATGCCCAATTGCTATTTTTTGTCTGAGTCTTCTCTAAAGTTCAGACACGCTTAATATTATTTTTAATAGAAATATCTGTTTTCTTTAAGGGTATAAAATGCCCTGGGATAATAAAGGCCCACTGAACACAATAAATCGATATGTAGCATATTTTAGAGCCATTAAAACAAACAAAAAAGGTATAAAAAGGACTTCTCATTTGATGCTCTTTGCACTGTTTTATAATTGTTTGAAAACACTGACTTGATAACTTGTAAGGCACTTATATTTTTGATTTATCCTGAGTAGGAGTGAGCAGGAGTGTATTCACAGAAACAAAACATTAATTGAGCTCATAAGTACATTCTTTAAGTATTTAATAGGACCAAACAGTACATGGTCCCTCTAACTGCTTATATTTTTTTTTATTGTAACAACAAATGCCATGTTTCCCTTGAGATTAGAATATCTAAAGATCCTGAAGGAATACGCTGATATTTTCTTTGTTTCAGCAATGATAGTTCTGTTTTTAGATGCAGTGTACTTGTAATTTGTGGTCCTTGCAGAACCTAAACTCACACTCTACAGAGACGCAGGAAAATAAAATCCTTTATAAAAATTTCAAAATGATTTTTTCAGTTGATTTTCAGTGCTCTGCTTGATTACGTACATCAGTATTGATGTGCCTTTCACCACCAGGCCTTCCATCAATTTGTTCTGTGGAGCTTCAGGAAAATAAGAGGTCTCTGGGTTTATTTTGTTCCTTGTGTGTAGGTAAATAGCAGTTACTGCTGGGAGAAGGAAGTAGATTAAAAATCATGCATTTCACATTCCCCTCACATTAAAGAATATTTAACTTTAAACGTCTTTCTATGAAAAGACACCAATTAAGAAAAAAGCAAAAGACAATGAATACACTTATCTAACAAGAATTTCGTTCCCAGCATCTGAAAAAGACTTCTCAAAAGAAAGACAAAAAGGAGTCTTCATGATAAGCACACAGTCTGCCAATTAAAGTTACTTGTTACAGAATGTTTTTGTAAGCTTTTTATATGCTAAGAAAATGAAACTAAAATATTGATTTTCTCTTTATATAAATGGGCTTTGTCATGATAGAGATCATTCCTTTACCACTGATAGGAAGAGCTGGTAATTGCTGCCATCATTAACAAACAACAATTACTGTAGATACTTCTTCTAATGACTTAAAGAGTGGGTTGTGGAAGATTTTGTCGTTGACATTGCCTCATGGGACCATTTATTCACTATGAAGTTTCTTTTCTTTCTTGGTCTAATTAGCTTTTATTTTGTATTATTTAACCTATTTCAATAAGTTCTTTTCTAGAGATTGTTTTACAAATAGACAATACATGTCACAAAGCTCTGTGTCTCAATATTCAGTGAATTTATTTATTATTATATGTTTTAAAGTACCCCAATTAAACATGTCCATTTAAATAAATGAAGATTGTTATATTACAAATGTATTATGTATGTTTAAACAGACCAGTACAGAGGGAGTTTAATTCCTTTACTTCTGAAGAATGTAAAAGTGGCAAGGTAGTATGCCATTAAGCTTTACATTATTTTCTCTTCGATGCTCCTTTGTCTCAGCCCTCTCTCTTTCTGTTCTGTCCCTATTTTTCTCACACCATTTATCATTTTTCTTTCAGGGCCTTTTCTATCCCCAGCCTGTCTATCCTTTCCTGAGTAAACCCAAGATAATTCTGAAGTTTGTTGCGTAACTTGAGGTATGAACATGACTATGGAGGTTGACCCATCTTATTTTTGCGAGAAAGAATTTCTTTTTTAGCTGAATATCAATCCCTAACAAAATTGTAACATCTGTGTAACCTCTCATGCAGTGTCTGCCTTCCCTCAAGACACCCTAATCTAGCTTTATTACCTGCATAAAACCCCCACACAGCACTAACTCCTCTTAGCAACCACCCCCATTCAGTCCTTGTCACAGGCATCCCCTCTCAGCATCCATCCCCAAACAGCACATTACCCCTCTCAGCACCCACCTCACATAGCTCCCATCCATATCTCCTCTCTTGGTCTCTCACATGACCCACCCCCTGTACTTTGCTGCCACCTTGCAGCCCTTCTTCCCCCCAAACAATATCCGACGAGGAAGGAATGTGCAGCCAAGAAGGCACATGGAGGCCGGGAGTGCCAGGGAAATCATGGTGGGTTGGACCAGGGTGGGGGGCCCCTACACTACAGAAAAAAAACTAAATGCAATAAAAAATGTAAAAGAAACCTTGTGCAGCACTGCCCCCCTAGAGGATGGCCCTTTGCACTGCACCACCAGCCACACTGGTAGATCTGCCTCTGGATCAACATTCTTCTGGATGTGGATTGCCAAATAAGAGCTTACTTTGTCAATTATGAGGAAGTCCATAGGTAAAGGAAGCCTATGAGTATATTACCATTAAAATGCCACATTTATACTTTGGTCTTTTCAATAATGTTCCTTGTTTATGTACAGAATGTTTTTAGAAAGGTAAAAAAAATCAGCATTTAATTTAGCAGCTGATAGCTGAAACAAACTCCTTAGGCCATCTGTAGTTTTCTGCTTTGGATTTTTTTCAGTACTGATTTATGTTACAAAAGAAGGTCTCAAAAAATATGCAGCTATATTCCTGTACACAGTGATGACCCCCACATACAGTTATACATTCAAAGCTGTTTATTCTGCTCTAAGTGCTTCATTAAAATAAAACCATTAAATACACTGTACAATATATGCCCTCTTTCAGATGCAACAAAAAAATGGATAAATAGATAGATAGATAGATAGATAGAATATGTATCATTACAGAATGTATAAATATAAACCAAAAGGCCTGTCTAGTCATGCCATTCTATTTGACTTATTGAAATCTCAAGCTAGTCTTATCTTACTCAAGACTGTTCCACGTATCTACTACCCTTTCTGTTAAGTTGCACTTTTGCACATTGCTCATAAATCTCCCACCATCCAATTGAAAAACATGAACTCTTAAATTTCACTAAGGATCTAAGCTTGTGTCTCCCTGAGGTAATTCAGAGGAATTAGAACTAAAAGAGAAAATGGAGAATCAGAAGGGGGGAACATGTGAGCATGGCGCCAGCATATATACTGTTCATGGATAGATAGATTATCACACAAACCATACAGAAGTACTTAGAGTTATCTGCAAACTGTGTTAAAATGTTATAATATTTCATATTCAAACTCTGAGTTGTAGTTGTGAGCTTCCTGGTGCATAAAATTCTTGGATTGTAAAAGCTACCTTAACATTTTACATTAATCAGAAATGTCTTGAGGTGTTTTTGAACTCAGTGTAACATTCTGTAGCAGCAATTTACACAGGAAATCCAGATATTTATTCATTTTTGACATTTTGATGTAACACCTCCTCAGTACGCCTGAATTTTACTTTAATTGCAATAAACCAGTGAGATTTCAGTGCCAAAGATTGCTTGATGTTACCTAATAGGAAACGTTCAAGCTAGATAAATTACTATAAATCATAACATATTCTAGGTCAGCTTGATAAATTGCATAGTATAAGATGTCAATGCAAAGGATAACTGCTTGTTGCATTGGGGACATTTTTACATAGTGAAGTTGGTTTCAAAGCATGTATTGCATGCAATGTAGTCATTCATATAGGAAGAAAACATTTACCTGACTATTGAAATGTTACAACTCTACACGTTGGGCATAGCAATTGGATTTAAATCAACAGTAAGGTCAACATATTATGTGTTTTATTTAAAATAGCATGTTTTAAAGATTTTTACTTTTTTGAATGAACATTGAGTTAACTGAAGTTTAGCAATCTTGCCTTTTATCCTGAAGCAAAATAAAATATTTAGCAGACTTCAGCATGTTTGTTACTGTCCTTCTAAGAAATGTACCTATATTTAAATGATTAGAAAAAGCCCATAAAGAAGAATGAGAAATGATGTGAGGGAGAGAGCAGGAAGAAAGAGGATTGAGACAGAGGAGCATCAAAGAGAATGAAAAGATATATGGAAAGGAGGTCTTAGCAAGTTATGCAGGTGATATAATTTGGGTAAGATGGCTTGATGTAAGCCTGGCACAGCATGATTGCTTACCCAGATGTTAAAATATGTGGTAAGGGATTGAGATTCGGCTACATTAGTATTAATAAAGATATTGTCTCCTCCTCACATTTGTATAATAGCTGAATCACAGGAACTTCCCTCATGGTGTTCAAGAGAGTCCCCGATCCTCTTGGTAGTGCTCGTATGAAGTTCTAGATCTCTCCCCCCTACCCCCTTTTCTCCAGAGTTAAAACTGTGTTATCTCAAAAGCTCTTTTTTGGATTGGAAATCCTGCCCTTTTTTAAGACTGTTTTATCTCTAGAACTGGCTTATACAAGCTTGGACTCTATAGCACTACGATATTACCACAGAACAGGAGAGGCAGGCTGGAGATTGGAAAATGCCCTGAAAGAAGAATGAGAAATTATGTGAGAGAGAGTGGGAGACAGTAGGAATAGAGAGGACTGAGACACAGAGCCATCCATTGAACACAGACGTACAAAATTATCAAACTGCACTCATTGCACGGCCGGTGATGAGCACCGAACAACGAAACTGGAAAAAACATCAAAAACCCAAATATGCCTCAAAATAACTTACAAAATAACTTACTAACTCACACACAGCACAGTGGGGGAGCCAGGAGTGAGGTTGCAAGTTAACTTGAGGCATATTTGGCATTTTTTTACAATCGAAAATTGGCTAAGCAAGAAAAAAAATAACGTCCGAAAAAACGTAACAGGATGAAAACAAGGCCGAAGGCAATAAAAAAGAGCCCAAGCCAGTAACACTTAACTCAAGGCAGTAACACCCATTGTAAGGCACCTAAACTACATGGGGGGGAGAGGCTTGCCATGAGCTCCGAAGGTGATCATTGCAAAGCAAGAACGTTGCGGATTGCAAAAAAAGAAGCAATGAGCGGCGAGGCCGCTCATTGCAGGATTTGCGATGAGCACCAATGGCGCTCATCGCTCGGCCTGCAAAGTACACAGGGGGAGAGGCTTGGACTGCAAAGTACACGGGGGGAAAGGCTCGCAATGAGCGCCAAAGGCGATGAGTGCCAAAGGTGCTCAGAGGGGCCATAGCCTCGCATTGTATGGCAAACAGCATTGCGTGGCTTAAAATTTTATTGCCGTCATTTTTTACGTGAAAGTCGCTAGTTGTAAACATAATTTGTCAAAGGTATAAAAAATTGATTTGTGGATGTCATAATTCCAAAATACATCTTATTTGGTATCTCTGTGACAGGAAGTTTGTAAGATCAGGATGATCATAATGTTATGTATGTCACAAAATATTATCCAGACAACTCAGCAACGTCACAATGACATCTGCTACAGGATTGAAAGATTAATGAAAGGAAAACTCAGCCTTCAGACTGTCACAAGGAAGAGTGATGTCCCTAACCAACAAAACAACAATATTCAGTGTCTGGAAATCAAAAACAAAGTTGTCATACATAGAAGATACATTATACAGTACAGTTACTTTGGTCATGGCCCACCATTGCCTTAAAGCAGGCTGTTTCTCTGTGCGTTAATCATTGAAAGCGGAGGAATACATACAGGAAAATAATATTCTAGATTCTGATGTCTGCTGCAAAATTTTAATTTTTTCATTGTTGTACAACTAACACGGTACCTCACCTTACCTAATGTTTCCTATGATTAGAGAAAATGATTGAATGTACTTATGCATAACCAATATTCTTCTAGGAGTACAAGCATCTGTCTTTTAGTTGTAAGTTTGGTGGAATTTAGGCTAGATTCCGTTACCCAAGTGAAACAGGTAGTGTTTATCTGAAGTATTTTACCATGGATCCCCACTACTACTAACTACTAAAGTTGCTAAGCACACTTTTGGTAGATTACTGAATTTACAACAAAGCAGATTGCAACAAGGAGATAAACAATCACACATACACATATTTTGCCACTGCTACTTGAAACGCACTAACCCACTTTGCACCATATAAATCCGTCTTCCAAGGTAAGTATAAAGTCCCTGGGCCTAATTAAATTCGGGGCGTAAATCGTCCGAAAATCTGTGATTCCCTGCGATCGGGCTACGCCGCCGCGTATCGCTACGTCTATGCTCATATTCAATTGGCCGACGCCGCAAGCACCTTTGTGGCTGATCTCAAACCATGCTATCGGCCGTAGGCATTTGCTGCCAACTCGTAAATCGTGTTTCAAGCCCGCAAATTTGGATAAATGTAAATGCAAATATAAATTCAATCCAGCACTGTAAAGTACTGTAAATGGTGGGGAACACAATGGGGGGGGGGGGGGGGGGGCATGAGGATTATTAGCAAAACATTCTCAAGCTTGCTCATCGGCCAAATCCAATACTTCATTTCAGGTTTAATTTCCGTCTAAAGTCCTACGGGCTTGAATGACCTCAAAGCCAGTAATTCGTTGTTCAAAATCCATACGGGCTTGGAGGTTGAAGCCCGCAAACTTGAAGCATTGTAAATGCAAATATATATTTAATCCAGGACTGTAAAGCACTGTAAATGATGGGGAACACAATGGGTGACACGAGAATTAATAGCAAAACATTTTCAAGCTTGCACATTGCCAAAATCAAATACTTTATTTCATGTTTAATTTCCGTTCAAAGTCCTATGGGCTTGAATGACATCCAAGCCCGTAGCTCATTATTCAAGCCTGTACGGGCTTGGAAGATGAATGACATCCAAGCCTGTAGGACTTTACATGATGGTTGTGACACGAAATTGAACATGAAATAAAGTATTTGTTTTGGCCGATTTGCGACCTTGAGAATGTTGTCCTATTAGTTCTAAGACCAAACATAACTTTCAATAAAAGTTCAGGATGGCTTTTTTATTTGCTTAATTAGTGCTACGATTTGTAAGTAAGCCCTTTACGACACCTCCGTGGCCCAAGTAACCTGTGGTTCGATTTGAACTAATTACGGGCTAGACGGTTTGCCCATTGCCGCTTTGACCCACTCTTTACCAACCCCACTTAACAGTAGTGGGGGTGAAGGTTGATCGGGGTGCCAATAGGAACATATAAAGGTATTGTTTATGTTTGATTGTAAAGTGCTTTTTTTTTTCACTCTCCCCCCTTTACCCTTGATGTGGCATTCTGAAGAAGGAGAGGTCAATGTTCTGTGCTCTCTATAAATTAAGATGGTCTTTAATATCTTAACCTTCAATTGTCACGGGCTTAATCACACTGCCAAAAGAAAGCATGTGAACAACTTAGCTAAAAGGGAAAAGGTAGATATTCTACTACTACAAGAAACTCATTGGCAAAAGGATAAAATACCAAAGTTTGCTATGAATGGGTTTGCCTCAGTATATAATGCGACCTTTAAGGAAAAGGCTGATAAAGGCTGGAAAGCCATATGTTATTAGTCACACATAAGTACTGTTGTGTGAGAGAATATTTACCCTTCTATTAAGAGACTAAAAGTACCATCAGGTGGTATATTGATCTCAACAAATTTGCCTATTTTTATCCCTTTTCATTTCTAAATCCGGGATTTTTTATTAACTTTTAATATTCACCGTTGTTACCCTCAATTAATAAAAATTCCTATTTTTGTAATTATCTTATCCCAACCTGTATATATACATTGGAAAAATAGTAGATGAAAAAATTACACTGTTAAATATATATGTTACAAATAACAAACAAAATTGTTTTCTCAATTACGTTCTGGCTCTTTGGAATAGATTTGCACAAAGGATTTCTGTAATTGGAGAAGATTTTAACATGATAATGAACTTCTCACTAGATAGAAACTCCTCCAAACATCTAGAGTGTGACGCTAATACAAAAAGTAAACATAAACAATTTTTGAACAGTGTATTCAAATATAATCTTTATGACACATGAAGGGTCTTATGCACAAATCAAATAAACTATTCCTTTTTTTCCTTTAGACACCACACTTATACAAGAATCGATTATGTCTTTACAGACTCTAAATCGATTGCTAAAGTAATAGAGGTAAAAATAGGCCCAATTGATATTTCGGACCATGCATTTATTTCAGTAAAGCTTAATATGGGATCAGATAAACCTATAATATCTTATTGGAAAATGGTCAACACCCTACTTGAGGAGGAGGGTAAAAAAGAAAAATTAAGAGAATAAATAAAAACATTTTTAAATGAACATTGCTGCTGTTTGTTCCAAATCTGTTTTGTGGAATGCACAGAAGGCCTACACAAGAGGGATCTTGATTAATTAGAAAATTATTAAAAAGAAATAAAGAGGGTCTACTTTAAGATAGTTATATATTGAATTATTTAAGTGGGAGACGATCAATAAACAAAAACCTGATCCAGTTCTCTCAAGTAAAATCAAAGAATGCCAAGTTCAAATTACGGTAAAAAAATAAACCAAATTATCTCAGACAAATCTGTATGGAAAATACAAGGTTATTTCATTATGGGAAACTCAAATTAGCAAACTCTTGGCAAATAAAAAATTAGTAACCAAAAAAAGAATAGAAACTTTGCATTTTAAAGGCAGATGTATTAGCAAGCCATCATACATTACTGGGGCATTTGCTAACAACTATCAGGAATTATACAATTTAGAACTAAACCCACAATTTATAAAATCGACAACGGAAGAAATTCCGAAATTTCTTGATAAAATATCCCTTACGAGTATTTCAAAGGCCCAATTAGAATATGTCAAAAGGCCTATTACAGTAGTTGAGGTTGATGGGGCCATCAAAGAACTTAATTTATATTCATCACCCGGCCCAGATGGCTTCTCCAACCTCTTTTAAAAGGTATGTCAACCTATTATATCTGAACACTTAAAATATCTTTTTAATTAAATAAAAAATACAGGTAATACCTCAAGGGAATTCCTACTCTCATCTATCATTCCAATTCCCCCCCAAAAAACAAGATGACTTGGAGTGCAGTGGATACAGACCTATATCCCTTTTGAATATTGACTTGGAACTTTATTTAAAAATCTTAGCCACCCGCTTAAATACTATAATTACAGACTTAATTGCGATTGACCAGAACGGTTTTGTTTTGGGGAGGCAGGGAAGTGATAATTCCTGTAAACTAATAAACCTTATTGAATATGTTAAAAGAAATAATACTCCCATCCAATTCTTATCTCTAGATGCTGAGAAAGCTTTCGATCGGATAGGGTGGGAGTATATGAAACTAACATTGGATACATTTGGATTTGGGGATTTGGGATGCTTAGCTATAGGAGCCTTATACACAAACCCTGAGGCAATGGTCTCTAGCTTGGGACTTAGATTGTGTAAATTCCCTATAAGAAATCGTACTAGACAGGGGTGTCCTTTATCCCCTGTCTTATTTGCCTTATTAATGGAACCAATAGCAGAAGCAATAAGGTCTTCAGAGAAAATAAAGGGGATTTAAATTAATTAAATAGAACATAAAATTGTTCTATTTGCAAATGACGTAGTACTAATGACAAAACCAAAAATCTCAATAATGCATCTTCAAGAAATGCTAAATAAATTTAGCTACGTCTCATATTACAAGCTTAACTTACAAAAAACTGAAGTATTAGATGTGAGTGTAGAATTGAAGAGTTGAAACTGAAATATCCCTTTAATTGGTCCAATGGCAAATTTACTCATTTGGGAATACTTTACAAAAAAGATATACAGAAAATTATTGTGTTGAACTATAAAATACTGTATGAAAAATGTTCTAAAATTATCCAAGATTGGAAGAATACAAATCTTTCCTTTTCAGGTAGAATAGCTGCTATAAAAATGGCCTATCTTCCTAGATTTAATTACTATACAAGAAGTATTCCAATTTATCTTCATTTATATTGGATTAAGAAATTTCAAATATTACTAAACAATTATATTTTCAACTGAAAAAAAAACAAGAATTAAAAAAGCTATTTTGACAAGAAAATTTTAAAATGGAGGCATGGCATATCCAGACCTCAAATCATACCATGATGCGACAATGCTCTCTCCATATAATCAAATGGATAGATCCAATTACAACATACTGTTGGTTACAAGTTGAAGACGCTAATATAAAGGAAAGTAGATTAAAACATCTGATCTTTCTTGAAGACTATGCCAAAAATACAAAAAATTACTGAGTCGTGGGTAATAAAAAAAAGCTGTATGATTCTGGCACAAAATGAATAAAAAACTAGAGTTAGTCCCGTATCCAAGTCCAATTACTCTAATTAAAGAACTAGAGAGAATATTACAGATACCCATTTCACCCAAATGGGTTAATAAAGGAATTTACATATTACAAAAACTTTATCTAGGTGAAAAACTTGCTTCCTTTGACCATTTTGTCAGAAAATATAATATAGATAAAAAAGACTGGCTTGAATATTTAAGATTGCAAACTGCCCTGAAAAAATACAACTTGTACTATGCAAAAAGAGATAAATTAACAGATTTTGAAAAGTTGCTAGGACATAATAACAGAAAGTACTTAATTTCTAACTGTTTGGACATTATTAGAACACACTCAAAATGGTAAAACAATCAATCTGACAGTCTGAGAGAGAGATTTAAAATGACCCCTTTCTATAGAGACTTTGAGGAAAACTTTCTCTTTAACTAATAAATTTGCAAAAAATGCGGCCTTATGAGAAGTCTACTTTAAAACCTTAAACAGGTGTTACCTTGTCCCAGAGAAAATTAGTCGATTTTCATGTAAGATAGACCAAAATCTCTGCTGGACGAATTGCAGCTACGTTGGCACTTTTCTGCATGTATGGTGGGAGTGCCCACGGATTTATCTTTTTTGGACAAATTGTTTCCAAAATATGTCATATATACTTGGTAAAACTATTGCCCCTTCCCCGCAAATTGCCATCCTTCATATAATGCCACCCGGTCTACATTGTCCATTTCAAGCCTTCATACTACAGATTCTTACGATTGCAAAATGGATGATAGCGAGCCATTGGAAACAACAAAATACTCTGTCTTGGAATGAGATAATTATTATATTTAAAAGAAATAGATCACTGGAGAAAGATTTGAATGCAGTAGAATTAATAAAAAACAACTTAACCAAATGGAAAATTTGGGACAAGTACTCCCTCTCTGAAAATAACTTAAAAAAAAAGTAAAATACTACTTGTAGTTTGAAATGGGGGTAAAATCGGTCCTGCATAGGATCTGATCAATATTTGATCTGAAATAAAGGTGAACCTAGCCCTCCCCTTCTCCTTTAGAAATGCCTCCTTCCTGACCCTTTTCTTTCCCTTCTGCTTTAGAAACGCCTCCTTCCCGACCCTTTTTTTTGTGTGTGTGTGTGTGTCGTTGTTATGTTGTATGTTAGTTTGCTTTTGATTACAAGATGAAAAACAATGAAAATTGAATAGAGTAGAAGGTAATAATAAATGCTTCTCTAGAGCGGTGATATGTATAGAAAAACTTCTATTCACAAAAGATAATATGATACGCTATGTACATCGGACATTGTGAAAAGAGTAATTTCCATATATGAACCTTTTTTTTCTGGTTGTATGTATGCATACTTGTGTATGTTTAAAAAAAAAAAATAATAATACAAATACTTACATTTAAAAAAAAAAAAATTCTAAGTCAAACCATCACGTCATTTTTAATAAAAGTTCAGGATGGCTTTTCTATTTGCTTAATTAGTGCTACAGTTTGTAAGTACGTCCTTTGCGGCATCTCCATGGCCCCAGTAACCTGTGCTTCGATTTTAGCCATTTACCGGCTTGACGGAGGCTAATCCAGCAGCCGTTACGGGTCTAGCATTGAACTTCAAGCTCCAAGCCGGTAGGAATTACACAATGGATAGAACACGAAAATTGAACATGATATAAATTATTTATTTAGACCTTTCACTTCTAATAAAAGTACAGGATGTCTTTATTTGCTTAATTAGGGCTACGTTTTGTAAATAAGTCCGTTGCAGGACCTCTTTGGTGTAAGTAAGCTGTGGTTCGCGTTTAGCCATTTACTTGCTTGACGGAGGGTGAATCGCAGCAATTGAATAGAGAATAGGGATATCTTGCCGCTGCAACTCTTGTGGCCACAGAAAATCAAAGGCTTTGACGGAAGTAAGCTGTGATTGAACTGATTGCAAGGGATCAGAGCTTGAGACTCGTAACCCGTTTGGAGGCCGCAAACGTAAGCTAATTGAATAGCTAAGTAGCTTGTGGCCTCCCCTTGCGGCTACTTATGCCCAAAACGTAGCAATTGAATGAGGCCCCCTATATTTATTTACATCATTTTATTCCAACAGGGTTTTGATATGCTTCATAGTAATTATGTTTATGCTATTAGCCACTGAAGGGTTGACAGCAAGACTGCAAGTGCCTTTATACTTTTATTGGTGAGTTAATAGCTTTGGCAATGCAATGCAATCTCACCCTTTGTGCCCATCCTCTAGGATTCATTATTTTTTTAGGTAGTGTAAGGCCTGCAATATGAGTTGACTGGCATAATACTCTATGAACAAGTCTTTGGGGTAATTTAAAGCAGTCCTTTCAACACAATTTTCTTGCATTCCTCCCATTGTATGGCATTTTTTCATTTATTATGTCTGAATATGTGTGTGCACTTATATATATATATATATATATATATACATGGTTGTGAATTTTAATTTCTTACAACTTTTACAGCATTAGTTTAGTAACTAATCTCAGAATTTAATTTACCATGTATTTGGTCTTATATATATATAAATATTATATTTGTATTACCGTATATGGTCTGCATAGATTGAAATGTTAGATATCCATCCATAAAATAAATCAATAAATTATCATTTAGCATTAAAATCCATTTGTATAGTAATACCATTATTATAAAATCTGTTTCGCTTGTTTATATCTTCTGAAGTAAAACAGGAAACCATGAACATATGTACATATTTATTTCAAATCTATAAACCAATCAAAGGAGACAGGATACTCATTTTTCACCAAATTGATCTTCTGTTCAATTATAGCAGTTGATGATTAATTACTTCATTATGGTAGAGTTTTTGGTGCCCCCAGAATTAAGTGCTTTTGTTTTGTCTACATTTTCTATGTCTTTGTCATTCACATTGCTCCACTGTCAGAATTATTAGCACAAGAGCTATAAAGAACTGTTATTATCTACCTCTTATTCCTGAACTCTTTTAGTGTCTTAAATGCGCAACTTGATTAATGGGGTGCATTTATTTGGTTCATATTAGAAGGTGATGAGTGGAATACTGCATTCAGTACCAGGTATGAACTCTGATGCTATTTGGTCTATGTTATTCCACTGACACTTTCCAAAACTTCATTAATGATTTATTCAAGGATTTGCTTGGTAGATTTGTGGTTGTATACCTTGACGACATCCTGATATATTCAGAGAGTTTAGAAGAACACATTGAACATATGAAGATTGTTCTATTCTGGATAAGGTACAATCATCTGTACGCTAACATGGAAAAATGTTTATTTCGTGTGAACACAGTTGAATTTCTGGGTTTTATCTTATCCTCAACTGGAATACAAATGGACTCACATGAGGTTCAATCAATTCTAGACTGGCCAACACACAAATCTCGTAACCAAGTCCAAAGACTTATTGGCTTCTCTAATTTATACAGGTGATTTATTAAAGACTTTTTTTAGTTTAAATAATATTTATTGTCTCAGACTATATATTATATATAACAATGTCCATAAATTAAAACAATTGTAACAGGAATGTGTTACAACCCAGATTTGGGGCTCTGTACACCCCTAATTCTCCTACTGTAGCTTATAGGAGAAATCTATAGGTTGTGACTTTTATATTCTTCTCGGCACCCAGCTTTTCGGATCAAAACATCAGTCATGGAGAAATAGGATAAATCAGACCAGCAACACCATTAGTTTAGTGTATAGGCGCTGAGCATTTATTTTGGCAGCAATGCAACATATTTAAATCATACAGTAACCAATCACCCTAGATTAATTAATCTAAATCCAATATTTTCAAATTACCTTGAGGTCAGGGTTATTAGCTGCCTACCCCTCACTGAGCTTAGGAGCCTGAACGTCCAAGATTTCACTATGTGCTCTCTTTCCTGCTTCCTCTCTCATATGAACATGGCAATATGGGGGTAATTAGAGAGCCGTTGTCTCCCTGTTTAGCACCTTACTTCTTCTGATCTAGACATTCAGGGACTGACCCATGCTGATTTTGGCACCACATCATCTGAGGTGCCACAAGGCTAGATGCATTTATGGCAGGAACATGGCAATATGGAGGCCTCTTTCCATACTGTTCTGGATTCCCTTATGAACAAGCACCTCACAACTGATGACCCCTCTGCCCAGAGACACTGTCCGTACACCTCACTAAACTCTCTGAGGAAAATGCAGCATGTGGACACCAAACATGCCTGCGTACCCCCTTTGCATCGATACACTGCTCTGTATAGTACACATTTTTTAGTGACCCCAACATTAATTATTGAAGCCTACTGTACATTACACATAGCACCATCATATCATATTTCTTAACAAGTCTACAGGCTGGGATTACGAATAATCATGATTCAGATACCAGGTTTCCCCAAAGGGCCCCTCACAGGCCATAGCACCTCCAAAAGTTTAGTGGTGGGTGCCCTTCTGGCAATGAGTGCAGTAGATATTATTATTGAATAAACATGAACATTATAGTGTCATTCACCATACAAAGTTTTCCAGTTTTCAAAGGTAACAAGATGGGTAAAGTAGGGGTAAGGAAGGGATCAAGAGGGTACAAGATGAAAAAAACTTTAAATCTCACATTGTTTTTTTTTCAAAAATTAGAATAGATATATATCTTGCATGTTTTTTTTAACAAATAGACATATAGTTATATCAGGTTACTTAGTTGCCTGAATAAATTATACCTTATACATCAAAAAGTACTAATAAGAAAATTCGGGGGCGGGGGGGGGGGTATGTTATCTTTCGTTTATCATAATACAGTTTACTTTGTTGATGATTTCTACAAAATTAAGGCTTGAGATTTTCCATTGTCTGATAATGTGGCTTTTGGAAGCCAGCATAAAGAACTAAAGTACCTTTTTTTTTGGGGGGGGGGGGTGTATTTAAGAGGTTATAGTTATGGATGCCCAAGAGGCACAGTTTGATTTCTGGGAGAATTGTGATATCAAAAAGATTAGATGCTAATTGCCCTACCTTATCCCACACGGTTTGGGTTTTAGGGCAAGACCACCATTTATGTAAGAAGGTGCCTGTTGTTGGGCAATTGGCACTTTCCTGGGGTTTCCATTTGTGGAGCCTGTCAGGAGTGATATATGTTCTGTGTAATACTTTTATGGATGTTTCCAAGATGCTATAGTTCAGGGAAACCCTAGATAAGTTACAAGATTTTTCCCATTTCATGATCTCAAATCCCTGGGCTAGATCCCATTTACTCATAAACATAAATTTATAGTTTTTGAGGGGAGAGTTGAAAATTATGAATAGGGATCCTAAAATTAAAGACTTTTTAAGGATTATGTCCCAAGTTACAATTTTAACAAAAGAGACACCCAAATTCAAGCAGATGTCTGTGGTCGAACAGGCATTACAGTGTCTTAAGAAAAAAAATACCACAGCTCCAATATTTCAGCACCACAAGACCTTACTCCAATTGATTTTGGAAGTGGTTGATAGAGTTGTTCTTTTACTGCATCCTGTTGCCTTTAAGTCAAAGAAATTATCCCCTGTAGAACAAAACAATACTGTCACAAATTTAGAACTCCATGTGACCATTTATACAGGCCACTAGAACTTTGAACAATTGAAAGAAGCAAAAAATACATAATCATAGACAAGCCAGATGGTCCTTTTTATTTTCCAGATTCCATTTTCCTAATAGTTACAGGTCAGGATCATTGAATGGAAAAGCTGATGCTTTCGCCCGGATACACAAGGAATTGCAAAATGAAGAACTATCTAAACCTGTATTACAACAAGGGCATTTTCTTTGTGCAACTACCATCATAGAGGAAGTCCAAATTTTACATGAATCCTCAACTCCCTACATACACCAAGGCAGTGCATACAGATGGACTACTTTATATAAAGGAAAGAATATATGTACCACATAGTATACTGTATGTTTCCAGGTACTTCAGGCCTTAAATTATGCACCTTTACACCTTTCAGGCCTTCAATGTCTTCATTTCTAAGTGACTTTGTCAAATCATGTGATATATGTGCCCTGAAATAAGACAGCTTGTACACATCCTGTAGGGCCTCTTCCAGTTCCTCAACAATCGTGACATGTGCATACTTCATCTACTATGCATTTCCTATTATGCTTACGGAATAATGCTCAGAGATCATGCAGCCCTTTACATAGAATGGTGGACATAACTCTGGGGCGATTCCAGTTGGCGTTACAACACACACATCCAGAAGGAACCACTGGAAATGTAGGAGTCAGCTTTTGAACTTGTGTGGGAACTCATATTGGAGTGAGAGTAGGAACATGGAGATCAAATACAGATAGACAAATACCGCAAATACAGATAGAACAGTACTCATGTGGCACAATTTTTCCATAGAGTAAGTAATGTAGTGGGAATTAATAAAATGATCACCATCATATTCCAACTTAGAAGACATAAAAGGAACTGTGAATTTGAAACAAATGATACAAGAATTACATGATTAATCTTTTACAGGGGTTTGAATGCCTTGTTTACATTGACCTTCAAGATAAGCCAAACCATGTTCCCCAGAAAAATATAGGAGCCTGTCTGCTCTAATTTGGAGCATCAACCAAAGAGGAAAGAGTACTTCTTCAAATGTTTGTAAGGTCTGTTTTTTATTTTATATTTGTGAGTGTAAATAGGCTGGACACAAAGTGGGATGGAACCCACAGTTATTGAATAAAGAATTTATGATGAAGACATAATATGTTATGAATTACATAAACAGTTGCTGGATGCAAATTAAATAGAAGGTAATAATTCAAATTCAAATTTCTTGTTATTGGTGTATATAATACATAGGTATTGCTCCATAAATAAATGTTCTCTAACCCCATTGGTTTGCAGGTGATATGCAGAAGAATGTGCGCCATAAGCTTGTCAAAAACAGAAGTGCAGTTAAACTATTTCTGCGACAAACAGGTCAGCTAATTCTTTAGCAGAAGGTAATATCTTTTAGTGTGTGAAAATTATATTGCTTTGAATTCACAGATGACCAGATGCTTGATAGGCCATGTCCTTATGGCAACGTTTCCTGAAGTATATAAGTACTAGAAGTTCACCCATCATAAATGACTGTATAATAATACATGTGTCTCTTCCCCCTCCCTCTCCCCTGTGTCTCTTCCCCCCTCCCTTCCCTGTGTCTCTTTCTCCCCCTCTCCCACCCTGTGTCTCTCCCCCTTCTCCCTCCCCTGTGTCTCTTTCCTCCTTTCCCTGTCTCTTTCCCCTACCCCCTGTGTCTCTTTTCCCCCTCCTCCCTCCCCTGTGTCCCTTTCCCCCTCTGTCTCTTTCCCCTGCACCTCTTTCCACCATCCTCCCTCCCCTGTGTCTCTTTCCCCATTTCCCCTGTAGCTATTTCCCCACTCCTCCTTCCCCTTTGTCTCTTCCCCCCTTTACCCTGTGTCTCTCCCCCCCATGTGTCCCTTTCCCACCTTGTCTCTTTCCCCCTTTTGCCTGTGTCTCCGTTCGCCACTACCAACCCCCTTCCCTTGCGAAATCCATACCAATAGTTTCTGGAGCCTTACACACGCTTTAGAAACTATATTAGTGATGGTCTTTAACTATCACATGACCTTCTGTGACCTGCTTTAAAAGGACAGTTGGGTTTCTGGTGTAATAGTAAAAAATTTAAAGCTGAATGAAGAACAATATCCATAAAGCCTGCTGACTCTTGTGGGCCATACTAGAGGTATGAAAATTGTTCTGATCCACACAGTGATCAGATACATAGTACTTCCAAGAAGGTGCTGCTGCTCTGCAATTTAATCACCAGTAGCTGTTTGTCGGTCACATAGCAGTTCACATAAGCTTGGAAAACTTGCAGGAGAGGAATATGCACTGTGTTTAGGCTCTCGAAAGTCCAAGCTCTGCAACTGTACTGACTTATATAGACAGACAGTTCTCTGATGTCCAAAATTATGAAGACCTTAGGGAGATCAGAATGATTCAAAAGAGACTCATAACATTTGCTTAGCTTAGTCTTAACTATGGTGGGTGATATGATCTTGGAAACATTTGTGTTGTGGTAGTATGTATGGAACCCAACAAATCTCTTAATCGTTTTAGGCGTGTAAATAGTTGATGACATCTGCCTCTCTGCTGAGGTCCATCTAAAGGCCATGGGGCCCTATGTTATAGTCAAAGAAAGCAACAGAGGATTGGATTCACAAACACCTGTTAGATGGTTTCCACAACTGTATGACTAGGTATTTGTAATGTAAATCTTCTGTTGTGTAACAGAGTTTCCACAAATACCTGTGAAGGATGTTTATCACATTTTATAAACCTCTGAGACATAAATAAACAGACAGATACAAATATGTTACCAAATTTAATTTTGGTTAAATAACCCAAACACACCAGAAAGTAAATAGAAAAATGTAATAGAGATTGGGTATGAATAAATATTTATAGATTCACCAGGAAGTAAAGCTATCTTAATTACATGCAAGTCATATTTTGCTATAGATTTATTAAATGGGAGAGTATTATGAATTTAAAATATTTTGTCAAATTCTATAAATCATTAATTTCACCATAAGTATAACTATCAATCATTATAAATTTGAAGGATCAATAGCAAGGCCTGGGCAAATACAAAGATGAATTAGGCAGATGTCTAGAATTACTTTAAGACTTTAAGTGATGTTAGTTAAGAAAAACAAAACCATTGAACGCTGCTTCTCTAAATTGAAGGTATCATATAATTTATTTACAAAAATACATTACGATTTAATATTTATATATTCATATTACTTATTCTGATTGATTTATATTTTAAATGCTACATTATTAAAATAGATCACAAAAACGTATACATAATAACAAACACTCGGATCAATAAATATGTAAAAACAAATGAATGGATCTCATAGAATTAATCCTGAATAAATATGTCCTCCATATGGTTTAATTCAGTCTCATATGATCCTTGTACAGGAAAGAAGCAACTTCACTCTGGGGGGGTATCTTGAAAAGAAACCTAGAGAAAAGAACAAGTAACTGTCACATAGTGAATTCGGTAGAACAAATTCATAAAATGGAATAACACTCACAAGATAGGCACTGCCTTACATGCCCTGAGGAGAATTGTAAAGATGCCTGTCTTGCAAGTGTTATTTCACTTTTTGTTAGGTTTTATTAAATTGTATTATAGAATATACTATGTAGGGATATGGTATTTATTAGTTTTTCTTTAGGTTAATTTGGTATAATGAACCTAATTTTTATTGAATTCTTTGAAACTATTTTTTTTCAAAAGGCAAAAAATAATTTTTTAAGGATATATTTCTGTTTTTCATTTTAGAAATGTAATGAAGATAAAATGCCATTCTTTTCATTTTTATCCATATTGCATGTTGGGTGTGCAGCAAAGTATAGTTTCGCTAGAGGCAAGATGCCCAAGGCCAGCCTTGATCCGTGTCAAAGCCAACCTCAGGGCTCATGCTTTCAGTTGTAGAAATAAATATTCTGTTTCGGAAAATACATTTATGTTGAGTAACTTTATGAGGAGTTTTTCCCACTCAGTAAGTTTCTATAACACCAATTTTCACTAGAATATGATGTGTTAATATTTGACACATTAATGTAAAGTATTGACAAAATGTCTAAATTGCACTTGTATTTCAATGAATCACTCAGATGTGATTACCAGGCATTGTTTTATATAATATATTAAGAAATACTTTAACAAAATAAATCACAATAAATCATAAGATTTTCTATGTCATCTTGATAGATTGAGTAACATATGAGAAAAGATAAGAAGGTTGTTATATTAGTGTGTAATCATTTTATACACTTAGATATAAGAAATCATAATTTTATATAGCAGAACATAAACTCAGTCTTTAATACTATATATAACAAACTGTCTCTAAATACTGATATTATGTTCAAACTGCCTCTCCTTTTGCATGTATTACAGTATATATCAGACGTAGAAAAGGTGGATCAACTTTTCATTGTACTTGTCATTTGTAACGGTGTCAGATTTATTTTACTGTCCTAGATTCTCACATTATTTTAGTTATGATTTCTTTCCAATTATTTATTTTTTTAGATGTAATTTCTTCTTTGAAGGGACGGTCACCCCAAAATGTGTAATTAAACTATTAAAAATTATCTATTTAAATTATCAGGCTTATTAAATTGCAATTCGGACAATTGAATAGGGCTCTATATAAGCACAGAGCATATTTCTTTAACAGAAGTTTTTAATTAGTGAATTTCTATCCAAATGCAAGGTCTTCACTAACTTAAAACTTCTGTAATTAAAATTTGCTCTGTGCTTATATAGAGCCCTATTCAATTGGCCAAATAGCAATTGAATGAAGCCCTAAGCTTGACGAAATAAACCAAACATGTAGGGAAGGTGCTTAAACGCACATGGAAATAATGTGTTTCTTTGTTGCATCAGGAAGAGAGATTTTGATCATATGTTACGTTGTATTTTCTTTTTGGAAATAAAGGTTTCAGAGGATAAAAACATATTCAAACATGTCATTGTTCTTGGGGGCTTTCTAACTTTAAAATGGTTTTACTGAAAAATCAGCTTTTGTTTTGTGTAAAATATGCTCCTTCAAATGCATAAAAAAATATAATTTTCCATGTCTTTTTAATGGTATATAAAGTTTCCCTGTTCTTACCTTTTTCTAATCTAGCACATGCTGATTATATCAGAAACACACATTGCATTGAGTCATTCTATACAGATACAGATGTATTTTATTTAAAAATAAAATTTGTTTTCCACATCCCAAGAGCTGCTTATATAGGAACAGCGTACCTACCAATAGAAACACTTAATTTGTGTATGGATTTTAACCATAAACTAGACTTTAGAAATCCACAGAGATATGTCTGTGCTAATCCTTGCTTCCTTATGTAGGGGATTACATATTCCATTATGCCTTGCTGCCCAAACTGACTTCCCAGGTTGAAACAATGTATTACCTGAATGTGATTGGTCAAAACTAATTATGAATTTTATGCTAACTTTAGCAGTGATTTCCAGGGCCGTTAACTCTCAAAATCAACTGCTTGCAAGCTGAAGAGATTTAGGGTAAGTTTAAAAAAGTGATATTGGCCAAAATGTTATTTAGAATGCCAATATTCAGAGTTATTTAACTCTCTGTTCTGTTATGTATCTAATTGCTTGAATAGAGGAGTGAAAAAGAGACACTTATTTGCTAAACAACATATAAATATCCATAAATGTATCTGCGCACTGTATAAATGTACATGCACACTGTGAGCCACTTCCAGTGTGAGCCACTTCCCTGTGATGTAGGTGTTCTGGCGCGCCAGCTTTTGTCGCTTGTTTGCTGCTATGCATGCCTCATTTCCTGGAGGTTGCACCATGTATCATTATCTTTATCAGCTACAGGACATGGGCTTAGCCAATCAGTGAGTTCCATGGCCTTTATATCACTGCCTGTTGTTGGAGTGCTGCCTTAGACGTAGACTGCTTCCGTATCTTTGCAGCTCCTGTGGTCCAGGCCTCCCCAAGAGACACAGAAATTGTCTGTCTATGGCCAAGTCTTCCCAACTATTATTATTATTATCATTTATTTGTAATGCGCCAACATATTCTGTGAGGGCTATGCATGGGTTGTGTTTGAGGCAAAAAACAAAGCAATATTTACACTTTGCAAATGATGGAGGGCCCTATCTTTGAGCTTAGATTGTACATAGTGCTTTCCCCAAGATTGGCAAGACTGAAAACTTGCAAACTTACAATCTAAAGGATAGTGTCTGTCTGTGCTAAGAATTGCCAATGGACACAGAAAGTGTCTGTCTGTGACCAAAATAAAAAAAATATATATATATTGGTCTGTGTCTATATATATATATATTATATATATATATATATATATATATATATATATATATATATATATATACAGTATATATATATTGGTCTGTATCTATATATATACATATATATATATATATATATATATATATATATATATATGTATATATATATATATATATATATATATATATATATATATATATATATACAGGGAGTGCAGAATTATTAGGCAAATGAGTATTTTGACCACATCATCCTCTTTATGCATGGTGTCTTACCCCAAGCTGTATAGGCTCGAAAGCCTACTACCAATTAAGCATATTAGGTGATGTGCATCTCTGTAATGAGAAGGGGTGTGGTCTAATGACATCAACACCCTATATCAGGTGTGCATAATTATTAGGCAACTTCCTTTCCTTTGGCAAAATGGGTCAAAAGAAGGACTTGACAGGCTCAGAAAAGTCAAAAATAGTGAGATATCTTGCAGAGGGATGCAGCACTCTTAAAATTGCAAAGCTTCTGAAGCGTGATCATCGAACAATCAAGCGTTTCATTCAAAATAGTCAACAGGGTTGCAAGAAGCGTGTGGAAAAACCAATGCGCAAAATAACTGCCCATGACTGAGAAAAGTCAAGCGTGCAGCTGCCACGATGCCACTTGCCACCAGTTTGGCCATATTTCAGAGCTGCAACATCACTGGAGTGCCCAAAAGCACAAGGTGTGCAATACTCAGAGACATGGCCAAGGTAAGAAAGGCTGAAAGACGACCACCACTGAACAAGACACACAAGCTGAAACTTCAAGACTGGGCCAAGAAATATCTCAAGACTGATTTTTCTAAGGTTTTATGGACTGATGAAATGAGAGTGAGTCTTGATGGGCCAGATGGATGGGCCCGTGGCTGGATTGGTAAAGGGCAGAGAGCTCCAGTCCGACTCAGACGCCAGCAAGGTGGAGGTGGAGTACTGGTTTGGGCTGGTATCATCAAAGATGAGCTTGTGGGGCCTTTTCGGGTTGAGGATGGAGTCAAGCTCAACTCCCAGTCCTACTGCCAGTTCCTGGAAGACACCTTCTTCAAGCAGTGGTACAGGAAGAAGTCTGCATCCTTCAAGAAAAACATGATTTTCATGCAGGACAATGCTCCATCACACGCGTCCAAGTACTCCACAGCGTGGCTGGCAAGAAAGGGTATAAAAGAAGAAAATCTAATGACATGGCCTCCTTGTTCACCTGATCTGAACCCCATTGAGAACCTGTGGTCCATCATCAAATGTGAGATTTACAAGGAGGGAAAACAGTACACCTCTCTGAACAGTGTCTGGGAGGCTGTGGTTGCTGCTGCACGCAATGTTGATGGTGAACAGATCAAAACACTGACAGAATCCATGGATGGCAGGCTTTTGAGTGTCCTTGCAAAGAAAGGTGGCTATATTGGTCACTGATTTGTTTTTGTTTTATTTTTGAATGTCAGAAATGTATATTTGTGAATGTTGAGATGTTATATTGGTTTCACTGGTAAAAATAAATAATTGAAATGGGTATATATTTGTTTTTTGTTAAGTTGCCTAATAATTATGCACAGTAATAGTCACCTGCACACACAGATATCCCCCTAAAATAGCTAAAACTAAAAACTACTTCCAAAAATATTCAGCTTTGATATTAATGAGTTTTTTGGGTTCATTGAGAACATGGTTGTTGTTCAATAATAAAATGAATCCTCAAAAATACAACTTGCCTGCACTCCCTGTATATATATATATATATATATATATATATATATATATATATATACAGTATATATATCTACCACACGTATACATTTACATATGTATGTATCTATATATATATATATATATATATATATATATATATATATATATATATATACACCTGTATAAATGCTTTCTTACCTGCCCAATACTGCACTCCACTTCCTGGGATGAGGAGGGGCCACGGCAGGTCAGAGGGCAGAGAGAGGCCACAGAGGTGCGAGGGGGCTGCTGACGTCTGCGGAGGACAACAGGGGCCCGCACGGACTGAGGGGGCCACAAAAGGCAGATGGAGGCCGTAGAGGTCCACGGGGGGCCACAGGGGCCACAAATGACCAAGGGGGCCACAAAATGCAGAGGAGGCCTCAGAGGTCCACGGGGGTCTGAGTGAGGCCAGGAGGGCAACATGGGGCTGAGGGAGGCCGGAGAGGTTCGTGAGGGGGCACAGGAGGCTGAGGGGGAACACAGGGGCTGTGGGGGGCCATATGGCCTGCAGGGGGCACAGCGGGCCACAGTGGACCATAAGGGGTCGCAGGGGACCCACAGATGGTCTGCGGGGGCCACAGGGACCTTAGAGAGCCCATGGAGGCCACAGGGGACCTGGGGGGGGGGGTTACAGGAATCTGGGGGGGCATAGAAGACCTGTGAGGATTCCAAAGGGGGGCCACAGGAGCCACAGAGGATCTGTGGAGGCCACATGGCCTGCAGGTGGTACAGGGGGCCACAGCGGACCCATGGGAGGGTTGCTAAGGCCATCTGGGGCCATGGGGGGCCACAGGGACCCCAGAGGACCCACGGAGGAAACAGAGGACCTGAGGGTGCTTCAGAGAATCCGTGGGGGCCACAGGGGGGCCACCGGGGCCACAGGGGAGCTGCTAGAGGGCACAGTGGCCACAGTGGGGGTGCAGGGGCCACTAGAGGGCCACATAGTACCGCGGGGGCCACATGGTATCCGCAGGAGGTCCGCAGGGGCCCCTCAGAGGCCACAGGCCTATGTGCCTTGCACCGGTTGCACTGGTGGTAGCTTCGCTAATGCTACAGTGGTCCTTTAAGGTTAACAAAGTGACGTTATATTGACTGTTCCATACTTTTTTCAATACCTCTCAATATACATAACTGGTAGCTTAGCCTTGATATTTCTGAACGCAGAATAACTCAAGGACAAAGGTACATCATGAAGAAGAAAATATGCGTGACATATTTATATTCATATAGCATATCATATTGGCTTATATTCTAATTTCATTGCTCAGTGATAAAACTTTCTTGAAACAAAACTTGCTCCAGAGGCTATAAATATACCAGTATATTGATTCTTCATGGTGCGTCTACAACTATCAGCACAAACACGAAGAGCCAATGAAACATGCGGGACTTAGCCGAAAAACACTTCCTAAATGCGGGATTGCCTTGGCGTGCAAGCGGTTGACAAACGCAGGACTTAGAAAAAAAAAATACGAGACGCGGACTTAGAAAAAAAAAAGATACGAGACGCAAAAAAATTACGAGATTAATGGCCGAACGACGAAAACGAAAAAACAATAAAAACACACTAAATACACCCCAAAAAATTACAAAAACATCACAGACAGCACGGGGCAACAGCCAGGACATCTGGGAGTGAGGTGGAACGCAAATTTAACTCGATTTAGATGATTTTCAGGCACTCAAAAAACCTTGCGCACGCATCCTATTTAGAATGCACACTTGGAACATTCATTACACTTTATAAGCTGGGCACTAACACTCACAATGTATATTCTATGCAGATGAAAAATACAAACAGATTGTTAGCTCTTCAGCCTATTGCTCGCTGCATATATCAATTATAAATCAAGTATAAATTAATTTATTGAATAAATCATTAATTATTACTTAACTACATATACATAGAAATATATATCTCTCTTTATCATGACTCATGAAGGTGCTCAGAGGACCAAAAGTACACAACGGCATGCCATAAGCGCTGAAGGCGCTCAACACAAGCCTCGCAATGAGCGCCTCGAAGGTTCTCACAGTATAAAACGGTTTACATCATTCCCAGCCTTACAATTTTATTGACTGTCATTTTTTGACGGGCAAGTCGCTAGTAGTTATATATTATTTTGTCTTGATTTATTGCGTTCCGTTGTAGAAAAATTACTTTTTAAGATATTACATAGAGGGACCAAAGGGGTTTATGTGAGTCTGCACCTGGGCAGCCCATTTAATACTGGTCCTGGAGTTGTTAAATGACCAATTGTTTCTAGCTGTATATGACCTAGATAAATACACACACAGCAAGACATCAGCTTGCAGTTTGGGGCAGTATGGATACCAGGAAATCTGAAGACTATCCAGGCCAGTGATTTTACAAACTTTTGCTCCTTTTGTTAGTTACTGTGTCTATAGTATAGTAGATATCATATTCACTTATAATAAAATAAATCTATGTTATCATCTGCTACATACATACTAGTGTGTGAAATTGGTCTATAAAAAGATATGCATTCCTGCAAATTTGCTGAATTTTATATTGTTATTTTAACTGTGAAGATCATATTTAAATGCTATTGTCTGAAAAAAAATACATATATTGCTCATAAACAGTACACACAAAGTCCTTTAGAGAGCAGTGTTTAATAATAAGTCCACTATTCTAATTATTTGTTTACTGAATGAAGATCTTAAGCCAGTTCTCTAGAGCCTCACTGTATTGTGCACATTTGGAAATTCCATTCACCTGTTGTTTGGGATATGCCATGACTTATACTGCAAATGTTCAAGAGCAAAAATGATTGACTTGCTGGATCGGAGCACTACACAATAAATTATTCTAAATAAAAGTAAAAATTCCACAAATTAACGGAAAAATAAACTTCATTGAAGGGAAAGGCAAACAGGAATTAAAAGTCTAACATGCTCATAGTTAAAATACTACTATGCTCAAGTTAAAATATTTGCTTTTGAAGAGCTACACTTACAAATATTCAATGTTTTTAGAATTTAAAAAAATTATGTGTATATATATACTTTTTTTATATGAAGTTTATGCTAATGTGGAATATACCATTTTAGTTTCCAGTGATCTACATCCTGGGGTGGAAGGGGACTTTGAATGCAGAGAGGAAGCTTCTATATGCTCAACTGGAATGCAGCAAGTACAGCTGCCAAGGCTCTCATTAGAACTAATTCAATGCTCACTTGGCTGACACGTCCTATTGAGACCAATTCTGCAAGAAGTTTAGTAAAGAAAATGGAAGCTTGCTGTAAAGAATAATTCCATATAAAGGGGAAATATTTCAAGGCTGTGTTAATATTTTACACTCTAATAACATTTCGGCCATTATCAAGTTTAGCTATTCGAAAGACATATCAAAGAAAAACGGATTATTATGGTACCCAAATAATGCACAACTGCATCACTCTGCCATTGCTGATTTTAGTTACATAACATTGGGTAATATGTGATATTCATGGGGTACATGAAATTTAAATCGAATTTCACAAGTTTCGGCACTTACAAACCTGCTATGCAAGAAAAAAAATGTCGGGGAAAAAACGAAAACGAGGCCAAGCACGTCAAATTCAAAAATGTACGCGGAACAATTACCCAAACTCAGTAACACTTCATGTGGCACGTACCACACATCCTGCGGCACGTAGGAGATACAAAATCAATGCCATTTTCTATGGAAGAAGTAAGTACCGTACGTTGCACGAAACGGCAGCTGGAACACAAATTGACGGCTGGAACGCAAATAGCGCATGCGCATGCGCATTGCGTTATATCGGTTTCTACTTCAGCTCACACGCTATAAATACTGCAAACTTTCTAGAATTTTCTCCATTTCTCCTCAGGTGATAAACAGTGTGACTGTACATTTCACTTTTACTTCTTTAGCAACTTGATTATCACTTTAGATGTTTAAAATCTGCAAATTACAGCAAATAGGTAAGCTATAATTAATAAATTAATTAATTAATACATTAATAATTACAAAAATAATACAAACAAATATGGACTGAAATATTGCCAATAACAACATTATTCATGTACAGTGACATTGAAAAGATATATAATTTTTTATAATTAATGAATAAATTATAATAATAAAAAAAAACATGGGTTTTAAATATTGTCAAAAACAACAATATTAATGTACAGAAGCAATTAGAAGACATTATTCATGTATACTAAGATTTAAAAGACAGATAAATGTATAGGTGGGGTAAAATGATGTAAATTTAAAAATAAGAAAAAAGGAGATATTTAAACAAGAATATCAATTTTATTAAGACATATCTGAAAACATAATTTATGCTTTTAGCAACAACAAAAATTAATAATAATATTTTCAGTGGATTTCAGCATTTCCATTTTTTTGTCATTTTGAACAGTGTCACTGACTAATTTGCAGCACTGCATGGTTGAAAATCTGCAGAAATTTACAGACAACAAATTAAACCCAACGGGTAATGTACAAAAATACATTTGCTTAACATAAATACTATGGGCTTAGTCAAAAAAAAAAAATATTGAAAAGTTATTTCAACATTTGTATCTCTGTCTCTCATTTTCAACAGACACTGCCTGAAGAGTGTCGCCGGAAGATTGGCAGCAGGGGACCCTCTGTCATTTATAGACAACAAATTCAAGACAACAAGTACAGTATAACAAGTAAAAAAAAAACTTCTATCCTGTATGGTGTGCGCCAATGTGAAAACGCACTGCAACCTAACTAACCTCTAAGCCTAACACCATAACCTAAACTTCTAATACCAATAGCAGCGCACACAAAACAGGATACTACAACCAATGTTCTTAAAACATAATAAATGGAAGTATCTATCCTATTTCTATGCACCACTGTCTATGCCTAACCCCATAAGCTAAACCTCTCTGAATACATACACAATTGAAGAATATATCCTGTTTTGTATGGTCTTAGTACAAAAACAAAATGATTTAAATGTTATTTTAACATTTGTATCTCTCTTTTTATTTCTCAACAGACACTGCCGGAAGAGTCTCATCATCTCTACAGGAATTTAGACACAACACATTGAAGACAAGAAATACAGTATTACAGGTTACACATATAAAATGGAAGAACCTATCCTGTTTTGTGTCTGCCTTTGTAGAAACATACTGCAACCTAACGAACACTCTAAGCCTAATCCCATAACCGTAAACCCCTAATGACAACATTGGCGCATGCAAAACACTATACCAAAAAAGAAAATAAAGGGTTACTCTAACTCCTAATGCCAACAGTGGTGCACACAAAACATAAAAGGACAATGCTGTTAACATATACAAAATGGAAGGATATATACTATTTTAGGTGCGCAGCCCTCTAAGCAAAACTCCATACCCTAAACACCTAATGACAACAGTAGCACACAGAAAACACAACTAAACCCATAATGACAACACTGCCACACACAAAACAGGATAACACAAGTAATGCTGTTAACATATACACAATAGAAGGACCTATCATGTTTGCTGTGCGCCTTTCACAAAATAGACTGCAACCTAACTAATCTGCTAAGTGTAACCTCAGAAAGCTAACTTCATAATGCAAACAGTGGTGCACACAAAACAGGATAGGAGAAAACATTTTTTTTTATTTAAACAAAAAATAAATAAAGGAGCAAAAGTACTAATGTACTACTTTTATTTACAGATATTAATATGGTAGATACTGAAAACAAAGAGGAAAAGAAAAGAAGTCAAACTAGACAACGTAAAAAAACATGGGCAGATCAACAGACACTCGAGCAAAAGGAAATTCGATGACAAAAAGAACGGGAGAGACTTGCAAGCGAAAGACTAGCAGCTGACAAACTAACATCCAAGCCTAAGAAGGCAACTAAAAAACAAAAGCATTTCGAAAATGTTGCTGAACAATCTGATAAGAATTCTCATGATGATTTAGAGAGTCATAATGATATATGTTCTCAGAATTGTCCTTTACTTAAATCTTTAACAGTAGAGGTTCATCATTGTGGTATTATGAATATTGTCTGTCAGTTTTGTGGGGCTTATCATTTCCAACAGGAAAGAGCCAGAGATGGCCAGTTTGTTAGTTGCTGTCAAAAATGCAAGGTAAGACTTCCACAAAGACAACACTTCCCAACATATTTAAAAAGCATTATGACTGAGCCTACTTTCCCTAATTACCAAAATTTCAAAACAAACATAAGTTCATATAATAGTGCCATATCCTTTGCATCTATGGGTGCAACATTAACTGCTAATGTGTCAGGACATGGCCTTTACTGTTTCAAAGTACAAGGACAAATTTACCATTGTACTTCTCATTTACATCCAAAAGAAGGGGAGCAAAGAAAAGTTGCTCAACTATATGTCCTAGATACAATGGAAGCTGTTGAACAATGTATGCAGCTTCCAGAAAAAAAAATGCTTACCCATTAATTTTATAGAGCTTGATAAAATTATGGCCCAAAACCTGTACACTCAAGTTTATAAAAAAATGTCAGAAATAGAACAAGAACAAATAATTCATGCAGAACTACATCAATTACCAATCACAAAAGTCAATATGGTTCTTAAAAGAGATCGCCATACTAATAAACGCTGTTACAACTTACCAACATCAAATGAGGTTGCAATGGTCTTTCAAAATGACGAGGGAGAACCACCATTTCAAAGGGATATTAGAATATATCTCAGAAATGAAGAGCAACCTTACATCAACATAAGTATCTTAAGTACTAATTTAGATCCAATGACATATCCCATTTTTTTCCTCAATGGGGAAGCCGGATGGCAACCCAAATTAACACTTTTCTGTTACCCAAATTCGAAAGTATGTTTCAGAAATAATATTTCCATACTTGAATTTAAAGTGGCTCAAACTGCGATTCGAGATGGATTTAATCCCATTTTATGTGGTGAAAAACTGACACAACAATGGATCATTGATTCATGTTTGCAAGTTGAGGCAAATAAATACATTGTCATAAAATATCAACAAGATAAACTACGTGTAGAACAGTATTGTGGACTGAAGGATTATGTCACTGAGGTAGCTACAAACAGAGAGCTTGCAGCTGGAAAAGCCATAATTTTACCTTCTTCTTTCAAAGGATCTCCTCACAATATCTGAAAAACATACAATGATGCTATGGCTATTGTACCTAAATTTGGAAAACTAGATTTATTTATTACATTTACATGTAATCCTCAATGGCCAGAGGTTGTACAGAATCTGCTAATTGGACAAACTGCTTCAGACAGACTAAATTTAGTGGCAAGAGTCTTCAAAATCAAATTAACTGAATTAATACGTAATATAACGATAACTCGGTTATTTTGCACATGTCTGGCTTATGTTTATACAATAGAATAAAAAAAAAGATGTCTTCCACATGCACATATGCTTATAATCCTTCAAGAGAAATATGAATTGGATACTGGTGATAAAGTGGATTCAGTATTTAATTACTGAACTACCAGATCCAGAAATACCTGGTAGACTATATGAGATTGTAACTCATCGCATGAAAACTTATGCTAATTGTGATGACTATACATTATATAGAAGAAGAGAAGGCGAAAATGTCATTATTTGTGGAAAAAAAGTTGGTAACAGATATGTGGTGCCATAAAATCCACATTTGCTCATGAAGTATAATGCACACATTGATGTGGAAGCTTGCGCTTCTATAAAATCCATTAAATATGTCTACAAATATATTTACAAAGGCTATGATGCAGCTACTGTAGTGGTCAAAAGTGGGTAAAATCCAGAACAAACTGAGTTATTACATGATGAACTCGCATCTTGTGTAGATGCTCGCTATGTAAGTGCGCCAGAAGTAATGTGGCGTCTTCTCAAATTTGAAATGCATGGTCATGCAGTATATCGATTAGCTGTACGTTTGCCCCAAAGACACTTAGTTTATTTCAATGTTGGAAATGAAAGAAATGCTTTGGCACAAAGTGACATTCCATATCATTATGTTTTTGTTAATAGATTATGGCGGAAAAGAAAAACCTGTGGAAATAAAATTATAACTAGAATTTACACAGTTGAGAATTGTTAATGGCACAGTTTATGACACATTTCATTTAGCTGCATGACACAGAAACTACCTGGCTGATGATACAGAATGGGAAAGATGTCTAGAAGAAGCAGCACTGTGTCAAATGCCATGGCAGATGAGAGAACAATTTGCATTCATTTGCATCTTCTCAAATGCTCCAAATGCATTAGCTTTGTGGGACAAATTGAAAACAAATATGTTTGAAGACTTTTTGCAACGATACAATGAGCCTATTGCAGAATTAAAAGCATTAATTGAAATTCAAGAGGTCTTTCTCGCTCATGGATTAAATTGTGCAAATTACAATCTACCAGATCCAGGATTCATAGATGAAATAAACTTTGAAGACTATGATACTCAGCCTCAAAATCAAATAACACAAGAAAAACTTGCAACTTTAAATACATTGCAATTGCAAGCATTTAACTCCATAAAAGGTGAACTAGAGGATGACTTGCTCAACGAGCGTTATTTCTATCTAGATTGACCTGGCGGATCAGGAAAAACGTATTTATATAATTTATTAATGAGTTTTGGTCTCGCTCAAGGTCAAATAGCACTGCCATTTGCAACAACTGGAATTGCCGCACTTTTGTTAGAAGGTGGAAGAACTGTCCATAGTGGATTTAAACTGCCAGTTCCCATTCTGGAAACATCAGTGTCGGATATTTGAATGACATCTTTACAAGCAAAAAAAAAATGAAGAAAAGTAAATTAATTATAATCGATGAAGCTACAATGATGTCATGCCATGTGCTGCAATGTATTGACAGTTTGTTGCGTGAAGGCATGGATAATGATTTGCCTTTTGGTGGAAAGGTGATGTTGTTAGGTGGAGATTTTAGGCAAACATTACCTGTTGTCTATGGAAACCGCACAGACATTTGTAGAAACATGTATCCATTCAAGTGCACTATGGAAACTCTTTACTCACCTCAAAATTAATTCAATGAGTGGCTCATCAAAATTGGAAAAGGAAAAACAGAACAAATTCATAATTTACCCGATGATACTGTGATAATTCCATTGCAAATGATTTGCAAACAGGACATTATATCGGCTATAGTTCAAAATACAATTACTAACGACGATTATGCAGAGCTTGAACCAAAGTAATATTAACACCCAAAAATAAAAATGCATTGATTCTGAATAATGAAATATTAAAACTAATAGATGCACCACAAAAAAAGTATTACAGTGCTGATTGTGTACTTGGTGATGACAAAGAAACTCAGTCAAACTTTTCAACTGAATTTATTAATTCCTTAACTCCATCTGGAATGCCACCACATATTTTGCAGCTAAAAAAAGTTGCAATTGTCATGTTACTGCGAACTATGAACCCAAAAAAAGGACTATGTAATGGGACCAGATTAATTGTTCAAAAATTAAAAGACCTTTCCTAAATGCAGAAATTCTCAATGGTACCCATAAAGGTGAAAGAGTTTTCATACCAAGAATAGATTTGGCACCAGGTGAAAGTAGCTTGCCTTTTGTACTTCAGAGAAGACAATTTCCCATCATCATGGCATTTGCCATGACCATTAATAAATCACAACAACAAACTTTTAAATCCGTTGGAATCATTTTAGAAAAAACATTATTTGCCCATGGCCAACTGTATGTCAGTATGTATGTAAGAATCCAGAGGAAATTAAAGTTTATATTGAAAACAACAAAGTCAGGGTGATTTATTAGATGATGGCCAAATTTTTACAAAAATCATTGTCTACTATGAAGTACTGTGAATTAAATTAGAAAAAAGAATAACAATAAAACTAATCTACAAATAACCCAATTAATTGACAAATTCACAAAAAATACCACAACAAATATAGAGAACAGTGGTTTTATTTCGAGGACTCAATTTTATGTCACTCAGGCTTTTTAGAGGACCACTAGTTCGCTAAGGAAACTCTATAATTCAAACTCTATTTCAATTTTAATACATTAAGTTTATGTTTGTAATGTTAAAATTCTGTTTTCAAAGGACTGAAAAGTTGTTTCATTGTATGTAATTAAGGGTTCATGTTAGTAGGAGGATGATCATTTGTTGTAAAATTTTAATGTTTAATTACATAGAGAGTATTGAACCAGGCAGTAAGCCGATCGCCAGTTAATGGGGTCAGGAAGGAATTTGTTTTTTGCCCACTTTGAAACAATTGATCAAGTTTTACTGGGGTTTTCTTGGTTTGCCTTCCTCTGGATTCAATATTCAAGATCACTGTATTTTTTGACAATTTAAGTTTAAGTGTTATTACATTACGTTAATGTTTGCATTGTTAACATTGTATTTTACAAGGTTTTAAAAGTTTTTTTTTATTGGATGTTATTAAGGGTTTATGTCAGTAGCAGCATAATCATTTGTTAAAAATTTCATGTATAATTAAATAGGGAATCCGATCACCAGTTACTGGGGTCGGGAAGGAATTATTTTTTTTCCTGCTTTGATACAATTGGCTAAGTTTCAATGGGGGGGTTTTACTGTTTGCCTTCCTCTGGATTCAATACATATGTGCTTTACCAGTAGTTCAACTACAAGTTGCATGTTAAGAAGCATTCTGTAATGGTAAAAATACTCATTCAGACAAAGTTGACCTATTGTTATGTTACTCATGCATAGATCAGAATTAAAAATGTTAGTATTGTTAAAAATAATTTGTTGACCACTGTTTCCAATATAAGTTGCATGTTACAAAGCTTTATGTTATGGTTCACAATATGTATTCATACAAATTTCATGCATTGCTATATTATTACTGCATACATGACAATTAAAACGGTTAATATGGTTACAGTTGTTGAAATACAGTTAAATGTTAAAAAATAAAAAAAATATTATAATTGTTTTACTTCTTTGTAGATAACAAAAAGGTTAAGAGTGTCAGAGACTCGCATTGTGTGGCAAACAGCATTCCCAGCTTTAAAATGTTATTGACCATCATTTGCTGTTGGGCAAGTCGCTAGTTCTATAGATTTGCCAATGTTTAATGTTGACTGATATATTAGACCAGTCCCATAGATGCTGATGCAGCATCCCCATAACATTATCAATTAATACATCAGAACTAGATATTGAGATTTTCCCCCTAATGGGAGATGAATTGAGAGGCTTTGCCCAATAGTCGCTAAGCATCTGTTTCCTATGTGGAAAACGGTCTTGCAGCCCCTAATGGTTCATGGCATATGTTGTAAATGCTGAAATGGATATAGAACACAGCTGTTTTTATGCATTTCAAAAACTAACTAGTTATTTTCATGGTTCATGTGAAAGTCCTCTAGAAATCGGTTTACTGCTGATTCTGGTTCCTTATAACCTGGTGCATAAGAAAACTACAGCTATATTGTAAGTCAAATAAATAGGTAGGAAAGACAGAAGCAAACTTGCTAGACCCAGGGATAATACTGAAATGTGCTCAGTCCACCTATCAACAAAAAGGGAAGTATGTAGATGCTACAAGCAGGACAAATCTAAAATAATTAGCCATAGAGTGCACATTCTACAACAAGGGATACTGTTTATTGTCATGCCCCACTGGAACCAGATATGAAAAGAGATAAAGTGCATCCTGTGCGGTATTAGACTGACTCCCTCCACATGCTCTTATCTTACCTCATTGTGATTGAGGGCTGAACCTGTAAGTATGATACTTTACTATATTTGGATTTTATGGAAATTATATTAATAAATAACTATTTTTTTTGACCTGCACTCTCAAGTTTGTTTTGAGCTTCTGTCTCTCCTATCCATCTTTTTTTTTATATTCGAGTACCTGTGAACAGTGGTTCTGCAACAGAAGCGTCATACATTCAACATAGGGTACTGCATCAGCTATTATAGACTGTAGGACTTCTGTTTACTGAAGATTTTGTGACAATCATAGTAACATAGTTACATAGTAATTTAGGTTTAAAAAATACTTTAGTCCATCAAGTTCTCCTCTGATCTGCAATATGCAGATTTATTGTTAATTTATCCAGAGGAAGGCAAACGGAAAAAAAAAGTACAACTTTGCCAATTGTCTCAACAGGGAAAAAAATATAACATTCCCAGATACTGGTGATCGGATTCATCCCTGGATCAATACTCCCTCTCTATTTATTAAGGATAACCCTTAATGCCCTTTAAAAATATATCCAATCCCTTTTTAAAGTTATCTATTGAATCCGCTGTCACCACATCCTCTGGTAGAGAATTCCACAGATTAACCACCCTTACTGTGAGGAACCCTTTTCTTTCTTTAAGATGAAATCTTTTTACTTCTAATTTCAAAGGATGTCCCCTTGTCAGTTGAAAACCTCTTGCCACAAACAGTTCCCTTGACAAAGCCTTGTATTGACCCTGGATATATTTATATAAGGTAATCATATCCCCACTTAGATGCCTTTTGTCTAGAGTAAATAAGTTTAATTTGGTTAGTCTTTCTTCAGAGACCATGTTGGATCATTTCTGTTATTATCAACTACCTACCTATTTAATAGCCAATTTTTGAGATTATTCTCGGTAAGGAAGATTTCAGACATATACCCTTGGGGTTTCTCTTCCTATGCACTGCCCAGAACCACTGTAAAAACTAACATTTTTGTTCATGCATTGTGTTATACATAGATTGCTAGTTTTTTTTATCAGTATGTTTTGTTTACACCAGCATACCATACATAAGTCTTTATCCTGTGACATATACAATTACATCTTTTTACATATTGTACATGTATGTGATTAATATTTTTGAGAGGTTATGTGCTGAATAGCTTTGACATTTTGCTCATTTGTTATATACAGCACATATGCACCTAAGGTTCTAGGTATTGTATTGAACTGCATTTTGTTGTATATCGATTATTGGATTTGTACATTTCTGTATACATTGTGAGATTCACTAGTGCTACAGATAATCACACACTCTTTTAGGAGTTTATCTTTACTTTATATTGTAGGTCACCTGCAGAGCGGCTAAAGTCAAGATCCCATGCTCTTATGATTTCTCCAGTGGTTGCAAATAGATTAGTTCACATAATACCTTAAAAACATACATAGTGGCCAACAGTTATGGTTTGGTCTTTTCTCACTCAGGTAGCAATTCAAAACCAATTTTTTATCACAACATAAACCCTACACTGATGCACAGGTTCTAGTGTATTACTATATCTGTAGTAATCTGTACATCAACAGTAAATAATGTATATTGTATTGTAATTAATGTATAATATTATTTAACATTAATGTGGTAATTGATCTATGTTCTAGCAAAGCTTAATTTTTATTGATGATTTATAAATGTGATGGTTCATAAAAGTACCTCTCCAACAAGAAAGCTGCAGGTTCATCCATTTATCTTACAAGCCAGATAGAGGATTGAACTATTATTCACACAACTGCTTTGCGTGAGATATATCTGTGCATTGTGCAGAAGAATATACACACTGGGATATATTCACTATTCGACAAAGTGATTCGTAAATCTGGAGAAGTGAATCTAAACATTAAATCTTTTTTTATTGATTTTCAAAATTGCTATCGGTCTGCAGTTTCTTTGCCTGTTCAATTACATAGAGCTTGAAATACATGGTTTTAGTTGCTAATATTGCAAATCTTCTTAATGGTAAATTGAAAATGAATAACCTACTGAGTTCTAAAGGATGCTGTTTGGCATTTAATAACATTTCACAACCTTTATAACATTATGTTATGTATGCAAGGTTTGTGCTTAATTAATTATAAATTGAATAGTTATGCATAATAATATAAAAATTGTCCTGGCAACTACACTATCAGCCCCATTAAATTGCTACGATTTTATGAATCGCATCTTGTAACATAACTCGTAAGACTTACTGCTATTAAATTAACATCTTAAAGCAACCCACAGACGACTTGTGGGTTAAGACGCAGAAAGGCCAAAAGAAACCTACGGGATGTAAATCCTTTGTTCTTTCAAGCCTGTTAACTCTGCGTTCTAATTTAGATATTAAATTGCATCAAGATCACTGGCATTCAAACTCGAAACTCGCAAATGGAGTCAAGAAGCCAACGAGTGCTAGAGAGGACCCGCAAGGGGGGTAAAGTCCAACTTGTAGTACTTTAAATGCAAATATCACCACACTTTTGTACTTTTATTAACAGGGAAAGTGAGGTCTTAGAATTAATCGCACAACGTTCTCAAGTCACAAATCGGCCCGGAAAAATACTTTATTTCATGTTCAATTTTTGTGTTATATCGATCCCGGCAATCAATGTGTAAATACAGATAATGTAACTCGCATGTGATAGAATATCATATTTACGGCTTTATCAATATTGCATTACATCTGGAATGTGGGTCCAATCGTAACTCGTAATTGAACCCTGTAAGACTTTGCAAATCCCACCTCCATTTTTCAGTGACGAACTCTGACGCCATTGGCTCCATCCCAACTCTTAACTACGAGTTAGACTAATTGATCACGTTCACGGCCACACATCCGACTGGCGGAAAATGGTTTAGGGGTTTGCGTCTCAAGCCCATAACTTGCAGCATGTTCTATTTTAATAGCACCGTAAATCCTCAACTCTTCAAGCTCTCACCCGTTGCGGGTCTCACGTTGCACATACAAGCTTCTAATTTAATATGGCTGAATGAAGGGAAGAACAATATTATTACATATTAGGTAAAGAAAACTAGTCAAATTTATGTAAGCAACAAAAATTTAAATAGAAGAGAGTTTTTCAAAAAAAAAACTCTGACTACCTGTCTGGTTGGTTTGTTTCTCAGGATTGTAGCTTTGTGGAAGCTGGGGGCACAGGATAGACCAGTTAAACATGGAAAATCTTGTTGGCTTGATTATAGCAGAACATAATGCATTGCTCTAGTGACAGCAGAATTTACTATAAACTCTCGAACCTTTCTCTTGAAGGCTTCTGACTACATTTATAACAAAGGCAAGTCTCCATATATGAAAATATCTGGTGTTGTCCACTGTGCCGAAGGAGTCACCTGCAATTTGAAGTGTAATTTTAACTTCTAAATATAAGTATCAGAGACCTAATAGTGCTGATAGGTCCATCAGAATCCTGTAAATATTGCTTGGAAATTACCCTTTATCCACATATATGTTGGATAATTTTGCTTTATCCCACACAGGTTTTCAACTAAGAAAGGCCATCATGGATGGTGGATTATATACCTAATACAAGAATCCAGAAAGTCTGAATTTAATTATTTCCCTACATTCTGTGGAAGAGTTAATATATTGGGATTTCCAAAGTCTTACAGGGTTCAATTACAAGTTACGATTGGACCCACATTCCAGATGTAATGCAATATTGATAAAGCCGTAAATATGATATTCTATCACATGTGTCGTTCTCTCTTTTTCATATAAGTGGAAATGTAATAAAACATTTTCAACCAAGATTAACTTTTGATGATCTTATGATAGAAAGTGCAAACGTGGGGTATCATCCAGCAGAAGCAATGGGGCAACTTAAATATGATATTTCATGGTTTAGGAATAGAATAAAGTTTAAACAATATATATTTTAATACATTTTATATTAGAATGATGTTTAAGATGTAATATACTATCCATAGCAAACTATAGCTACCCCACCAATCCCTACAGAAGTCAAACTCTTTTTTCCCTATTTCCTCCAGTACTCTTTTACTGTTTATGCCATACTAGATCAATTTTCTCTCTTACTCTTCTCCCCTCTTCACCTATCCAAACCAAGGTCTATCGAATTTCCTTAAAAGCCTATAACACACTTAAATTCTGGATGGCTTTTTCTATACTTGCCCATTGGTATAGATCTAAAGATTGCCACAATAAATGCCAATTTACTCAGTCCTCCAGAAAAAAATAACCCAAGCGATAAAAGACTTCAGAGACATAAAGCAGATGTAGTCTTGATCTACATACCGAATAACACCTATACTAGAACTGACTAGCTCTTCATCTCCTCTTCTCTCTTTTCCACACTGGAATCCACTCATCTTCATAGTTAGGTTACACCCTAGAGGAAATTCCTGTCATTGGTGTCCAAATGCAGACCTCCATCATCTAACACTTTGCCACAAGTCAAATTAACACAAAGGGGTTATGGGATATTCTGCAGAGGAACAATGATGGACAGAAGGAAGCAAACATATATACATTTTAATAATAATACCCAGAAAGTAAGAAAAATGGAAAAGTACAAAGCTAATAATATATTGGCAATGAAAGTACAGTTTGAATAGAAAGGAACAGAGTATAATCATCGCCAATTAACAACATAATATATATATATATATATATATATATATATATATATATATATATATATATATAAAAACAAACATTAAAAATGCAAATTTGAACCAGACAGTAAACAGCATTTTAAAAACACATATTTCATTTAAATATTTTTAAATACAGATTGAGTATGAATAATACAAAAATGAGCTCAGAAAAGTCACATCAAAATTCACTACATCATTACAGGTCTCAAAGAGGGCTTTAACTTGTACATCATTACCATACCTACCATATCTTACTCATGGAACTATCTCTTGTCAGCCAAACTAGTAACAGACCAATAGCCACATTAAATTGGAAGCTCATATGTGCAACGTGAGACCCGCAACAGCTGTGAGCTTGAGATTTTGTGGATTTACAGTGCTATTAAATTAGAACATGCTGCGAGTTACGGGCTTGAGAGGCAAACCCGTAAACCACCTGCATTTTAGTTTTTTGTTTATGCAAATGGCCCTTAGGTAATTAGTCTCCCTAAGGGTAATAGGGGAATCCAGACGTGGACCCCTTGCTCACTGTGCCTTAGGGAGTTATCAGCTACACCTTACTGACGAGGCCCAATGAAGGCCGAAACGTACGTCTGGGGTTTGCTGTTTCTTCTGTTCACGGTAGAATTGCCTGGTAATTCGGGAATGGACCACTCTAGTGAGTGGGACCAGACTGATATACTACAGGATATTTCTCCCTGTGAAGGGCACTAGTGATCTAAAAGAGGTTGCTCTCAGAGTGGCTTATCATGTCCACAGAACTAACCTATTAAGGTTACTTTGTTCTCTGATTGAGCACCTCTGTTTTTGGTTTTACTTTTTACTTCTGTCCATAAACTTAGGTCATAGTCCCAGCAGTAAATTCTCTCTAATTCACAACTTTGTAATCAAACCATCTCTAGATTCCAAACGAAGACATTCATTTCTTATAGAGTCATATACTATTGACCAGGCTAGGATATCCGGCTCACAAAATAACTTCCATTCAGAGTAGTGAAAGTAAGCTTTGTTGAATGCTATTTAGAAGTAGATATCACTGCATGATATGCAAAGATAGTTCTGGGGTCCTGGCTCTGTAGTGTGAAAGAGGCTGAAACTGCTACAGTTAGTGAAAAATTTGCTCCAAATTTGAAGGTCTTTGATGCTGAGAGGAAAAAGTGATATGTCGTCATTGAACTGACTTAAATCTGAGAGCAAATGGTTGATGAATGATGTGCCTTGGAGAACTATCCTGGAGACGAAGTTCAAATAACTTAACAAGCTTTGTAGAGCAGCTTTTGAGTATAGAGAGAGAGAGAGACGACATCTGTTATGACAGAACAGATAATGGATATTTTGTGCAATGAAATTTCAGCTTGTATAAAATTAGTAACAAGGGTAATGCCTAGAAAATTCAAGCCTAGTAGTGGCGCCAGCAGTTTTGTCCTTAGAGATGAGAATATTTAGGATGGAGAACATATATCAAGTTCTGGGAATGTGTTGTGTCTGGTTCAAGGAGTAGAACATTACCTCGAGGTAATGTATGGCTTCTGAGAAGAGGTATTGATTGAGAAGGATCCAATTCAGGGATTGAGTGAATTTGTTAAATATTCTGGGACTGCTTCTTGAACCGAATGGCAGTTTTTTTTTTGCAAAATAGAAAAGAGATCCCATTGGATAGAGTGGAGATTCCATAGACGTGGATCAATCAGAAGGAGTTTAAAGTCATCTGTGATATATTATTTGAGATAGAATGGTATTTTTACCCATGCGTAAAATAAGTTGAATGGCATCGTCTACTGAGGCGTATTGCAATTAAGTGTCTTCTATCAGTATAAATGCGTTTATGCTTGGTGTAGTGGAATTGGGGTATCGGAATGAGGATACTTATGGTACTTAATGCTGATTATAATTGTTCCAGCACATATTTTACAATCAAATATATATATACATATATTAGCGAATTGCCCGTCAAAAAATGATGGTCATAAAATTGTAAGGCAGGTAATGCTGTTGGCCCCACAATGTAAGGCTTTTGGTCCTCTGAGTACCTTCGGCGCTCATTGCCATCCTCTCCCCTGGTGTACTTTTGGTCGCCTGAGCACCTTCGGCACTCATTGCAAGCCCCAGGCTGAGCGCCTTTGGCGCTCATTGCGTGCCTCTTCCCTCATGTACTTTTGCTGCTCTGAGCACACTGTGCATTCATTGTGAGCCCCTCGCTAAACGCCTATGGCGCTTATTGAGTGGTTCCCAATGAGCGCCTTTGGCGCTCATTTCGAGCCTCTCCTCTGCTATTTTTATATTTTATATATTTTTTTTTATTTTTTAAGAATAATTAATAAATTAAATAATAAATTTATATACTTTACCTATTTCTAATTAATATATCCAGCAATGAATATCCTGAAGAGCTAACAATGTCTTTTGATTTTCCTGCAGAATACAATGTACATTTGGACTGTTGCTGACCGGAGGAGAAAGTGTCAGCAATGTGGCAAGTGTGCAGTATAAATAGGCTGCGTGCGTGTGGGCAAACCATTTGTTTAGTTGGGTAAAGCGGTGTTTTAGAATGGTAATGTTATTAGTGGCAAGTAGAGATGTCGCAAACAGTTTGCCCGCGGACTATTCGCAGAGATTTTGGCATGTTCGCGTTCGCATCGGACGGCGGACAAATGCGCTTTTTGTTTCGCCCCCTATTCTTTATCATTGAGGAAACTTTGACCCTGCATCTCACAGTCAGCAGACACATTCCAGCCAATCAGCAGCATACTCTCCCTTCCAGGGCCTTCCATCTGAAGGACAGCATACATTTTAGAATCATTCTGAAGCTGCATTCGTTGTGAGAGGACAGATAGTGTAGCTGCTGGAGATTTAATAGGAAAATAGATAGCCAGGCTGTGTATTTAGCTTCCACTACAATTATTCTAATTTCAGTTGCCTGCCTGTGTCAGGCTCACAGCTTATATTGTGCTCAGTGAAATAAAACAACTCTTTTTTGACTGTAATAGATTGAATAGCAATTGCCTGCCTACAGGCGTGTGTGTGTGAAGCCTATTGCATCTACTCTGCCAACTTTTGCCAGTGCACAGTGATACGTCATATCTGGTGCAACCGTAGTGTACAGTGACATAAAACAACACTTTTTTGACTGTAATAGATTGAATATCAGTTGCCTGCCTACAGGCGTGTGTGTGTGAAGCCTATTGCATCTACTCTGACACTCATATCTGGTGGCACCTTAGATTGCACGCGCAGTGCCCCAAATTTGAAATAGGAGGTCCGACCAAGCATCTTTTTCCATCTCCCTGTTTCAAAAATCAGTGCCATATACACGTCCCCTAATAGTGGACGTAACAGGGATTAAACCGATAGGAATAGTACTACTTAACAGTACACACCTTATAATAACGCAGACAGAGGCAACGCAGAGAGAGGAGTCTGAAGAAGAGGAGTCAGAGGAGGAAGGTGGCTTTGAGGAGGTGGAAGACCAAACACAGCAGGCGTCCCAGGGGGCTTGTTGTCACCTTTCGGGGACTCTTGGTGGCTGGGTGGAGGAAGAGACCTTTGATGACATCAGTGAGGACAAGGAATGGGACATGGCTAGCTTGGTATCCAACCTTGTGCAAATGGGGAGTTTGCGGTTGTGCAAAGGGACTGTTTGCGGTTGTTTGCGGTGCATTAAACGGGGAGATTGGTCTGTTACTGTGAAGCGGGTGTAACCCTTACACTACCTGATTGATACAACATCATACCTGAAAGCATGTTATTCCAAACAATTTAGGAAAGTTAGGTGATTTGTGCCCTTTATGGCTTAAAACCAGACTCTGCATCAACTATGTTGCAATTTTCCGTGGGAGTTTTGCCATGGATCCCCCTCCGGCATGCCACAGTCCAGGTGTTAGTCCCCTTGAAACAACTTTCCCATTACTATTGTGGCCAGAAAGAGTCCCTGTGGGTTTTGAAATTCGCCTGCCCATTGAAGTCTATGGCGGTTCGCCGGGTTCGCCCGTTCGCAAACATTTGATTGAAGTTTGCCTCCGATGTTCGCAAACCGAAAATTTGATGTTCGCGACATCACTAGTTGCAAGTTACTGTTGTAAAATGGCGGCGATTGTCTATGTGTTTCTGTACTTCCTAATAGTGTATTTTGTACCTCGTACGTTCCTGACGGTGTTTTGCGTGGTTATGGGTCGTGTAGCCTCGTTTTAGTTTTTTTGGGCTGCCATTTTTTTTTTTGCTTAGGTAATTTTCGAGTGACGAAACTCTGCAAATTCAACATAAATTTGTGCGCAACCTCACTCCCAGACATCCTGACTTTCTCCCCGTGCTGTGTGTGGTGTTTTTTGTATGTTGATTTATTTTGTGTTTTTCATGTTTTTCTATGTGCGTGGGTCGGCCCTTAACTTCATATTTTTTCGACCTCTTATTTTTTTTCAAAGTCCTGCAGGTCGTATTTTTTTTTTGCTAGGTCCCGCTTTTCTTACCAAAGTGTTACATGCCGTAATTTTGCAGGCAATTTTTTAAAACTGCTACTGGTCTCGCACTGTGAATTGTATAATTGAGATTTCTGTTGATCTGTAATCCCACGGGTCGTAGGGTTGAGCGCCTATGCGATCATCGTCACCAGCACAGTGAGCGCCTTTGGCGCTCCCTGCCTAAGTCATGCGGGGCCGAAGGGATAAGCACCTACGGTGCTCATCTCCATCAGCGCAAGAAGGGCCTTACTGCCTAAGTCGTGCAGGGTCTTAGGGATGAGTGCCTACGCGCTCATCTCCACCAGCGCGATGAGAGCCTTCGTCGCTCATTACCTGGCCGCAACCGCGGCCCTCGCGAAGAGAGGTCCGCGGTTGCGGCCTGCAACTGCAGCGCTCTCGAAGCAAGCCTGCAGTTTTAACATTGCGTTACCAACGACGTTTGGCAAGCCTGCGCTGCTGAGAACTATATATGTGATTCTTTGACTGTTGAGCATACGCGTATTAGAAGGCCACTATAATGGCTGGTGATATATACACAACTGGGTCTATTAGTAGTATATTTTTTTTAAGTTTAGTATCTCAGTCTGTATTCCTATTTTCTTGAACATTTTTTATGCTATGATCATAACTTCATGCCCCTAATGAACCGTTTGCTAAGCAACCATACTTTCTCTGGTGCAGTTTATGTTAAAGCCCTTGAATTGGCCCAGTGCAAGATTCTTAAATAATTTTTCATGACGGTCACCTTTGGAACATAGATAGTCATTCATATCTACAGTCGCTATACCTTTTATTCTAGAGATATTAGTGATGATTTATGAGTCTTGGGGCCATATTAAATTCCAAGCCCTTAGCAGTACCCTTCTTGCTCACGTTGCATGTGCGGCCGTGAATATGATCAATTAGTCAAACCCGTAGTTACAGGTTTAAACAGAGCCAATGGTAAAAGAGATTGTCATCATTATGTCTAGATTTCAATCCCTTACGGGTTTGAATTATGAGTTACGATTGGACCCACATTCCAGACATAATACAATATTAGTAAAGCCGTAAATATTATATTCTAGTCCATGCGAGTTCCATTATATGTATAACACATTGATTGCCAGGATCCATATTGCAGATTTGCGAGCTTAAGAATGTTGTGCTATTCATTTTAATACCTATTTTAAATTATTTTTAAATTTAAAATACAGTAATACTGTAACCCGCAGATCGTTTGTGGGTAGCTGTAAGAGGCCAATTTAATACCCGGAAGTCTAGCGGGCTCTGTTACGGGCTACGGGTTTTCACGTAAGTGGAAATTAATAGGGTTGTTGGTGTGGTAGATTTTAGATCTCAAAATTTAATTCCATCTGCTTCAATGTTAACTATAAATCATGCTTGCATCATCAATATCATTGATATACATTGAATACATCATTTATACATAGAGGGAGGGAAATAATTTGGTCCCCACAAAGGGTTTAAATTATGTGTTGATAAAAGGCCTTTAAACTGTAAATTGTTATTTGTAAAATCAAACTCCAAAATAAATTTACACCATGTTAAAAAGACTTTTTATTTCTTCCAAAAATATTTTATAGGTTTTAATCCTTTTTTATGGGCAAAACAGTTGACATTGCAGAATATTAATAAGTAAACTTTTTATTACCAGACACTTTTAATAATTGATGATTTTTTTGTAACATGTATAGGATCATAAATATATGATTCTAAACTAATATGTACCAATTGTGGGTATGAATCAAAATATTATGTCAGATTACAGTATTCCGAGACTGTCTTCCAAGATTCTGTTCTTTACTGGATAAATATTACGGCACTTATGGATCATTGACAGGTGCTAGTATATTGACACTTTAAAAAATAAAAATAAAAAAAATAAAATATATATATATATATATATATATATATATACATTTCTTAATCTTCATTGTTCAATTCATTGTTAGCATGTTGTATCTGCCAAAGTAAACTGCGTAAACGTGATATAAAGAAGTTGCTATGACGGTTGTTGGTGTTTTTCTATAGTTTGGACATTTTCAACTTATTGATTTTAAGTTATATTTTATTATTGATACACAGACATAAGGCAGGCCTGAATATGGATTCCTGTAAAACAGGCTCTGAATGCCAAGCAGCATGTGCTAGTGTGATATAATAAATAATGCATTTCAAACATTTGTTGGGTCACTTACCATCTGTCACTTTATGACATGGCAGTCACTTTCATGGCATTTCTTTTTTTCATTTTCTTAGAAAGATTGGTAGCATAACATAAGGGTAGACCAGATGGCTTTGGCCTCTGACAGCACAAAGCATTATGTACTATTGGATAAATGCAAAGTAATTCAGAATAAATATAAAGCATAAACCTACTAGTGGCAACTAGTAAGCTCTAACCATGCACTTGCAATGTACAACCTCACTCAGTTTTTATTCAATATTTGAGTCTACACTGCAAACATTTGTTTTATACAAACTTACTTTCAGCCAGAGCATAAACCTGTTTGTTGGGTGATGAACCATTACTGAAAGAACAAGCCATTGTGACTGTTAGATGATTTAAAACGGTGTTTCCGTTGACTCAAAAGCCACTGCTGCTAGTCCTCAAAGAGAAAGATCAGAAATAGCTAAGAGGAAAGCGATGAAAGAAAGAGAAAGTCTAACAGTATAAAGATTAGACTGTAATACTCAGAAGGATTTTCCCCCTAATCGAGCCTCTGCTATCAGTCACAGTTGCATATGTAATCCCTGAAGTTTCAAGTAAATAAATACATGAGGATGGGATCTTGCAGATATAAATGCTGGTAATGTAGAAACTTAAGATTCATTCTAGAAAAAAAAGGACTCTCCAGCAGTTAGTGTATACACTATCCCAATTCACATAACATGTAATTAAATATTTAATTTTATATGTTTATGTAGTTTGGATCTCGTGAGAAGTCTGATTCATTTCATAAAAGGTGGACAGTTGGTCCATGTCAACAAATGGTTCAGAACCACTGATTAATGTAGGATGGAAGCATAATCCGATTCACACATTTGTACCAAAGTAAGCAGACAGGTAAATCTACATTATGTTTTGGCCGATAGCACGTCCTTCGCGCGCTGTAGAACATTGCGCCGTCATCAGGGCGCAGAGGAATGCGCGCACCCACATCTGTGAGCCTGAAAAGATGTCATATGCAGACTTTGCATCATTATAGTAACCCAGTATATATATATATATATATATATATATATATATATATATATATATATATATATATATATATATATATATATATATATATTTTAAAGTGACACTTACTGCAATATAAATCACCTGGATTAGCCTCTAATCGGATCATATGAGGAGTGGGATATGTCCCATGAAGGTGCAGGATCTCCAGACTAGGGAAATGTGATTTATATTTAATTTAGCTAAGGCAGTTTTGAAAATATGTGCCATCAGCTTTCAAATGCAGTTAAATGTTGATTTCCTTAATGAAAAAATAGCAACATGTAATAAACAGTGCTAACTAGATTAATTGGAAACAAAACAAGGGTGTGTCATAGTACTAGCTTGTTTTTTTTATATGTACATCGTCAGCCTATTTTATTTACTTATTTATCACCAGAAATACAAAAGATTCCGTTTTTATACAAAAATCAGCTATTGTGAGACTACATACAGCAAATGTTTTTGTACACTATAGATGTCTAAAGCCTATAAAATACTTTAATGATGCCACTACAGCACTCTACAACATGTTGTAGTCAACATTAAGATAAACATTTTTGTAATACATCTTTCTTACAGAAACCTTTACTTTTATAATTTTTTGTTCCTCTTACCATACTATGTACTTTTATCAGGGTCTCGGCTGCTATGCTTATTGGCAGAGTGTAATTGAATCCATCAGCTAGGCTTAATAGACATTTTAGCAACACCTTTGGCATTGTCTACTGATAAGTGATAAAGACCACTTTACATTATCCCATTTTGTAACCAACAGTGATTTTGACATCTAGGAAGTGTAACATATTTAAGGTAACGGGAAGTTACAGTAAATGCAAAAGTTGTTTATACTAATATTTAGCACTACAAACCACATTGCTTGAAAGGTGTGGTTGTGATTCAATAATGTTCAACTCTCAGTGACTATAAGAACACAGCACTACATGCATGTCTGACTGTGTTTCTGATTGTGCTTACCCATATGGTTTTCATGGCAAAGATACTGGAGTGGGTTACCAGTTATTTCTCCAGTGGACCGCGGTTTGTCTGACCTCTGTGCAATGTCCTGCCTATCTTGGGTAACCCTACATGGTTGAGCTCACAGATTCATTAAGGTACACAAGCCCCTTTATACCACAACAAGGTAGCGATCCAGTTAAATTTCCCTTATATAAGAAGGGCACCTATGGCATTTTTTAAATCTCTGTCAATGAAGATTTTCTCCAGTACTTAAAGGTATATGTAAGTATCTTGGGTTTCATATGTTTGGTAAGTAACAGGAAGTGATTATCAGAAAAATGTGTGTTATATAGAAAAGTTCAGTGTACTTATAAAGTTAAATGCAGGAAAGCAAAATCCAACTTTGCACACCCACAGGGAGCATACATAACTAAGAACACATTGGAGAGCAGCCAATACAGACTTTGACCTTTCTGGTAGAGACCAAAGGAAGAACTGCTGCAGGATGGAATAACATGGTTGGGCAGGGTCTGAGCTCACAGCTGAATTGGAGCACAAGGATAAAGAGAGACTACATATCCTAGGCTGCTTTGCAACACAGAAACCCCAGAGTTTGATACAAATGTTTCAGCTAACTTCTGCCTTCTCCTGCTTTGCAAAATTAATTATGAATCATATGCTAATCTTAGCAGGGATTTTCAGGGATGTCAACTAACAAAAATTGCTGCTTGCAAACTGAAAAGATTTAGCAAACATCAGGGTGAGTTTGTAAATGTTTATTTTGGTATTTTTCCATGCAATGTTTGCATAAACTACTGATTCTGGACTCTCAGATGCATTCATAATCCCAAAAACTTAGATAAAATCACGCATGGCTGATATCTAAATGTGTCTAAATGTTCTTTAGCTAAAATAATGTGTATTTTGGGAACATCATATGTGCAAGACATTGCCCTGACAGTATTGTAGTTCTGAAAGTAAATTAATCTACTCCAAAAACTACAGTCTATGAAAGACCACTGTAGTTGTAGGTTTCAATTATAGTAATTTGAAGTACTGCACTTCAAAGCAGGCAAACTGTTTTAAGAATGTAAAAAAATGCAGTCTCTAGTTTAATACATTTATCTGTAATTATGCTGCAATGGAATCTACCATATTAGTTTCTGCTAATCAACCTGATGTAGGAGGAGACTTCTTTTTTTTTTATTATATTGTTTATTTTCATTCTCCTCCATAAAAAGACATAAACATACAATATAAAACAAACATTAACATGAAAAATACAAATGACAAATAGTAGACTTGGCTAAGATGTTAAAAAATAATAAAAACCCCATAGGAGAGGGAGCAAGAGGAGACTACTCAGTTGTTTGCTGAAGAGTTACTGTGTATAAACTGATCCCAGAAGAACCATTTTGAAATAACTCTATTTTTTTTATCTGGATTTAATATGAAGTAATCCAATTCTATTTGCCTATTTCACATAAGAATAGAGCTCATTTCATTCCAGCACGGGAGAGTACCCATTTTCCATCTGGAAATGATGAGCCATTTGGCTACCAACAGAATTTGTACAGCCATGCTTATTCTATTCTGGTCCATATCTTTTGGGAACATATGGAAAATAAATATGTCCGGGGAAAGGCTAAGATCTTTTTTTAAATTATTGCAGAAATAGAAGAGCCACACATAGACCAAAAACTCTGGATTTTCCCACAAGTCCACCACATATGGATCTGGGTTCCCTTTCACAAACATTCTCTCCAGCATTTGTATGAATGAGTTGCTGGGTCAATTTTGTTCAGAAGATTTAGAACTACAGTATGTACCATGTTTGTAGGATCTTAAAGAAATTCTCTCTATAGGAGTTACATTTAGTATACTTTTCAGTTAATGCACACGCATTAAACCACTCTTTTAAATCCCAATTCATATCCAGATCCAACTCCTAACTAACCATTCCTTTTGATTTGTAAGTCTCTTGACTCCCTTCTAGGACTTTGAAACAATTGGAAATTTAAAAATGTATTCTTATTTTCAATACAGAGTTTTTCAAACAAAGTATATTTTAATCTTTCCATCTTGTTAAAATTAGACTGACTCACCATTTGTTTCAAAATTCAATAGTGTAACCATAAAGATTTAGGGATTTTATTATTCTATGTTAAGTCTTCCCAGGTTCTAAAATGATAACTATTAAATAAATCTGCTAAAGTATATAGATTCCATACATTCCAATTTACCTGTGCAGCGTGTGAATTTAAATCTTATATTAATTAAATAGGGGTCGCTGGAGATGGAAAGGGTATCAAATTCCACTTGTTATTAATTCTATACCAAGATATTAAGTAGGATTTGATCACTAATGGAATTTTTACTAGAGCTTTGAGTCAACTTTTGGCACCAAATTAACTATTCTAATTTCATTTCAGGAAAGAGATTCAACTCTATCTGAATATATTTAGTAGTATTATAGTCAGTTAAGAATTTCATAAAGTGGTGCTAGTTTATTGCCTCAGAAAAACCCCTTAAGTTGGGAGAGGATAGCCCTCCATATTTTTTTTTTCTTAACTATTTCACTATTAACTCTTGCTCTCCGCCCTAAGAATCTATTACTCTTTGACATTTTTTAATTACATCTTGGAGGAGACTTCTGAATTCAGAGAAAGTTCAAGGATACATCTTCCTGACAAAATAGCAGACATACAGCCTCATTCAATTCTGGACCATAACTACATCGCAGATTTTCTGTGATTGAGTTGCGTGCTCCTGTTTATCTACTTTTACTCTGCTATTCATTTTGCCGGAGGTGGTCGCAATAATCGGAAACCATGCTCTCGACAGTAGCGGGCTTGAACATGATCATGGACACAAGCCAGTAACTCGTGGTTCCTGCCCGAAAAATCGGAGCACTTTAAAAGCAAATATAAAATCAATCCAGCACTGTAAATGATGGGGAACACAATGGTTGACATTAGAATTAAAAGCACAACATTCTCAAGCTCGCACATCACCAAAATATAATACTTTATTCCATGTTTCATTTCCAACCTAAGTCCTATGGGCTTGCATGACCTCCAAGCCTGTAACTCGTTATTCAAGCCTGTAGGACCTCAATGAAATATGGAGGTTGGATTCCAAAGTCCTACTGGCTTGGGGGTTGAAGCCCATAGGACTTAGGACGGAAATTAAACATGAAATAAAGTATTTTATTTTGGCAATGTGCAAGCTTGAGAATGTTGTGCTTTTAATTCTAATGTCACCCATTTTGTTCCCCATCATTTACAGTGCTGTATTGATTTTATATTTGCTTTTAAGGTGCAACGATTTGTCATTAAGCCCTTTGCGAAACCTCCTTGGTACCAGTAACCTGTGGTTGTTTAACCATATGCGGGCTTGACGGAGTGGTTAGCGCGGGAAAATCAGAGCCATTGAATAGCAATTTTCGATTTTAGCAATCGCAACTCTTGCGGCCGTGAAAGATCTTTGAGGGAAGTAACTTGCGATTTGACAAATTGCTAGGAATCGCACCTCACAGCACGTAACTCGATCGTAGCCTGCAAACGGAAGGCAATTGATTAGCAACGTAACTTGCGACCTCCACTTGCGAACCCGGATCTCAAAATCGCAGCAATTGAATGAGGCTGATAGTTAAGAAAATAAGGTTGACCTCCACATTAAAGAGCAATTGCTTATAAATATTACAAGTATAAAGTATTGTCCAGTTAATAATGTTACACATACTTAAAGTTGTAAGTAAAGTTGAAACATATTCTATTAGCTACTCGGATCCTGATTGCGAGTTACCCGCCCACAATCACTACTGACAAGCCAAAGATGCAACTTACATGAGGACACTGCAAGCTCACCGTATCTGACATGCTCAGTGGCGAGTATTGTCTTCAAAACATCATATATAGACCTCAATATGATGTGTACATATCATGTTATCTTATTGCAAAAGAATAACACTGGTCAACACGATTTTTCTGGCATAAGGTTTTCCAACGGTTTTAGGGTAATTTTGGGGTGCCGATTCCAAATCTAGCAGTTTTTGTCTATCACGTCAGGTTTTTGAGATATCAAAAATTGCCTTTTCAATAAAAACAGCAAATGTATGCTCATATACAAAGAGCTAAACAGACATACAGACGAGAATAAGATAAGATACAATATACAATAATAACGAAACAAACATTTAATGAGCCATAGCACAAAGTTGTGAGAGTGACTGCATATAAATGTGCATGAATGCATGTTACCATGTAAGAATTGAAATGTGAAGATAAGAAAAATATGTACAAAAAGGTAAATTGACAATAGTGATGTTACATCTGCATAAACGACCTCTTCTTTGACGATCTCCGATGTACAGCTTGTGGAATGTCTCTCATCAAGGACCAGCAGTAATCTGCCATCATGTTGGAGTCCCATCGGCTTTGGTTACGTTCTTCCATAACTTTAATGTCTTGATGTAAGCGTTCACCTTGCACTTCGCTCACGTGACCCAAGTTCTCTTGAAAGTCGGCCAAGTGACTATGTAAGTAGTGAACCTTGATGCTCATTCTACATCCAAGTGCTTGGAAACTCAAGAGCAGCTTCTCCACAATGTCTCAATAGTTGTCCGCTTTCCTGTTCCCAAGGAAATTCCGCGCCACATCAGAGAATGAATTCCTAGCTCTAGCCTCTGCCGCAGTCATTGTTGTAACAAAGTGTGGATCCCTGATGAGTGTTCTTATATGAGAGCCAACAAATATTACTGCCTTTTTCTTCTCTGCACTGAGACTTGAAAAGGTTGAACATATATAGCTGAAGTAGTCTCCAGAGTAATCAAGAGCTTTGACGAATTGCTTCATTAACCCAAGTTTTATGTGCAGTGGGGGAAATACAATTTTATTCCTATCAACCAGAGGCTCATTCTTGATGTTCTTGTCACCAGGCGTCAAACTGATTCTTGGTGGCCAGGTCTTTTTCACCCAGTGTTCTAATGTAGCCCGGCTGTCCCAGTAGCACAGGAAACAAGGGTATTTGGTGTTACCTCCTTGCTGACCCAGCAGAAAATTAACCATTTTCAAATCAACACAAATTACCCATCCATAAACATGGTATTCCAATCTATCCATAATTGTCTTGATGTTGGCATACTCTTCTTTCATTTGTACAGAGTGTCCTATTGGGATGGAACTATATATATTTCTGTTGTGCAGTAACACACACTTCAAACTCTTTTTGCTACTGTCAATAAAAAGTCTCCATTCACTTGAATCAGATGCCGGCAGTCGCATATTGACAAGAAGCCCTTCAACATCATTACAATAAACAAGTTGACCACCTGATTGGAAGAACTCTTGCAGTGCTGCTTCTCTGTTACGATAAAAGGTGACACTAGTGCCAGGTCTGAGTATTCCTTTCTCTTGCAGCCTAGAAGCCAACAATTTAGCAGACTGCTTTGGCAAAAACAAATCGCTTACAAGATCATTCAATTCAGGCTGACTAAACAGAGCAATTTTTTCTGAATCGGCAAAAGATGGCGTATATTCGGTGAGAGCATCATCATCATCATCTGTAGAAGCAGGTAAACTGAGGGTTTCAACATCAATCTCTGGTAGCTCCGTAAATACAGGCCCAGGTATTTCCTCACAGTGTTCAACTGGTCATCTAGTAGATGGTATATCTGGGTATTGTAAGTGGTGTTTGTTTGTCTTATTGAAACCTTTTACATTGACAAGGCAGAAGTAGCATCCATCCTAGTCATCCAAGTGGTTTGTTGGTTCTCTTCAAACCATTGGCACACCAAACTTCAGCTTAGCATTCTTTCCTTTAGACCATGATCGCAAAGTTTCAACACAGGTTTTGCACACTTTGGGAGGAGCCCAATTTTAGTCCAGTCTCCCAGTCGTACTTTAAAGTAGGCAAGATACACCTTTTTGACAAAGATATTGATGTTGCGTCTTTGATCCTGCAAAGTGAAGCTGCCACAGATGTAGCAGAAGGTATCTGCGTCATTACAGCATTTCCTGCTTTCAGATGTTGTAGCCATGGTTAGATCACGACCTGCAGATGAAAAATATTACATACATGTGAATATCTACATAAAATCATATTCTAAACACACTATCCTACAAATACAACAACATATTTTATCACTAAAGCAGTCACTGACTCACACCAACTTGCAATCATAAATGACAAATAGTTAATTTCGGGTAAAAATCGATGAAAATGGGGTTTGCCGATACCATACAAATGAGATGTGATAGAGCAAATCTGAGAAAAATGAAAAATGAGTCTAAAACAGCTGGAAAAATTCAGGAAAAAAAAAAACATTCTTAAAGTTACACAAAATCTATATTCTCTTAGAACTTTACGTCTAGCTCGCCAATTAAGTCAGACCTGCAACTAGAAAAAGTTTCGACATTTCTGAAACAAATATTACGAGTAGTATATAGGACTCCCAAACGGCAGTTCTGTAGCAGCAATTAAAAACACACTACTGTAGTTTAAAAGCATGGGAAAGCATGGAAAGACATAATTAATTGCAGAACAGTTTAAAACTCAAAAATATGCAATTAAAAAATATTATTTTTAACTGTCATTTATGTGTAATATCGATCCCGGTACTCAAGGAGTTAATACATATCATCAAACCCACATGGACTAAACCAGATGCTCTAATGCATTGTCTAGAGTGCTAGTCTGATGGGCAAACATTACTTACTGTCTGTCATTAATGCTTAGTCTCAATTCTATTATTTACTGACATCATGATGACAGTCTCATTTTCTATTGGCTGTGTCTAAGAAATAAATTGTGGGCTTGGTTTAATATTGTGAGCTCATATAATCATGCCCTCTGAAATCTTACATACAAAGGCATCGTTTACGTATGAAGGCTGAGAGACTTAAAGTTGCGGGTTAAAAGAATAGAGTATGTCTTGAAGTTTACAAAACAAAGCACCCAAAGCCAAATGTACGGTTTTAAGTAATTTAAGGGCTTTTTTCTCTTTACAAAATCATTTTTCCCATTATCGCGTTTAATTATTCAAAGATCTGAATAGATAAAATTACCATAATAGTCGTTTAAGAGTGTTTGTGAGCCAAGGCAAACCTGCACACAGTATGGTGAATAGCATGTCAAGATTTGATCATAAAAGCTTGTAAAAGCACTGCCAATCAGATTGGAGGGGAGAGCAAGACGGTTGGCGTGGGAGCAAGCAGTTCTCCTGTGGAGAGAAAATAAAAGCCATTACATAAAGCAGTCTAATAAGGAAAGAGCAATGTAACATTATGACTTCCAGAACAGGTACACTTTACATGTTGGCATCTAAAAATCATTTAAATCTCTGCAGGCCTGTCTTAGGTTTTCAAAATCAAAGTGCTTTTTACTCCACATTTGATCACTTCTCTCTGAGAGAAACTATTGCTCAATATAATGGTAATAAGCAGGTGGTATAATTTTTCTTTTTTGGATAACAGAAACACAGTGTACGTACAAGTTTAAATAAGAGTGCATGGACCCAAGCAGTGCAAATGGCGTGTTTTGAAACCATAGCTACAAGTTTTTCATCCATTTTGCATATAAAAGTAATTTTAGTTTGTACATGTTTTTGTTTTGGAAGAAAGCAACAGAATATTGGAGATGTGAGGTTGGTGGGTTTTGTGAATACTGAAGTTTCAGATCTAGCAATATACATTGCAGTTATATTCCATAACACAGTCTAGGTGGTGATAATGGTAGAGGTCTGGAACAAGGTTGTAAATAACCATACTGATAGGCAAAATACAGAAATGCTCGCACAGGGCTAGATTATATAGCACCTGTAGGACATACTGCGAGTCAAACAATCTTCTAAGTCTCAATGTAGCTATTACATGCTACCTGCATCAAAACCTTATGATAAATCAATATGTATGAAGTGTTCCCTGCTCATTGTGTGGTTTTATCTCAAGTGTAATTATATGGATCCCAAGTAACTCAACCCTTTTGCAAGAGCAGCTGAACCCCTTACGAGTACACTTATGAGATACGTTAGGATCCAAGTACCAGAAAAAACAGCTGAAAGAAGCATTTTAGGATCTTAATAAGATAAAAAAAATAGGTGTGCACAAAAGAAGTATCCCTGCATTGGCTTTGAGGCTCAATCACCATCCTCCTTATACTTACCCCCGAGGCTTCACTCACTGGCCCTACTGCTGGTTTGCCTGCACTGAGGGCAAACCCAGTACTCTCGACCACTCTTTGCCTCTCCCCCTCACCACTCCTCTCTCTCAGGCTCCATACATTTCCCAAACTCTCCTCTTTCCTCTCTCCACCTCGGACAAACAAACCATTGACACCACTCACACAGATATGCACAGGCTCACTCATAGGTACATGTACTATCATGGAATAAGGAACAGTTAAACACTATAAAATGTGTTCGAAATGAATGAATGAAATACTGGTGAATAAACTAGTAAAAAAATAACATAGCATCAAAGCACCAACCTACACTCTCTAATTTATCTCCTACTCTCTCATTCACAGTAGACCTATCCTCCACTCCTGGTTCCTGTGGGTTAGCTTATGTAGCACGGCTTAGTTTGAGTTGCAATATTTACACACGTTCTGTAATTTCAGTGGAGTTGCTATGACAATTATTGAGTTCATTGGCTCTTACGCACTAGTTCAGTCTCTCAACTGTTTATGAGGGCAGAGGATAAGCAGTATGTTCTGTATTCATGCTGCTTTAAACCACTTGGATGCTGAAAAATGTCACCTATGTATATGGATAATCTCCTTAAATACACCAATTCATTCCTTGTAGTCTTTCTAAGAAAGCCATTAAGCTTACTATTATTTTACATCAGTATCCATTATAGTTTTGAGCTACGGCATTTTTTTTGGTTCATTGTTTAAGGGGTAATAACCTTTTTCTGATAAGATTATTTCTATGTTTGCTTTGCCATGTTTGCAAACCGACGTTAATATTAATTTATAATATTTTGAAGATTTGTACAGAATTTAAGGAAATACATTCATATAAATGTTGGTATACTGTTTTTGATCTTTATTTTGTAACCAACATATCTGTCCATCATGAGTAAACAAATGGTTTTAAGTCTTCAAAAGCTTTTTTGTTTAAACTCACCACTTATCTCCCAGCCCATTTCTCTAAACAGATAAAATGGTCATTCACACTCAGAAGGTGTGCTTTGAGTGTACATTAATTAATTTTCAAGTGTGTGCTCAAGAAAATGTATAGGAGAGGGAGAGAGAGAGGGTGGTGGGGAGAGAGGGAGAGAGAGAGGGTGGTGGGGAGAGAGAGAGAGAGAGAGAGAGAGAGAGAGAGAGAGAGAGAGAGAGAGAGAGAGAGAGAGAGAGAGGGACAGACATAGTGGGTGTAAGCATGTGTTGATATTTGGTACTGAGAGACAAGGGAAGAAGCAGATGTAGAGACAAAGTTGGAGAGAAAGATAGATGGAGACAGAGGTTGTCTCCTAGTTTGGAAGCAAGGCTTGCCTTCTAGCTCATTTCTACCAGCAACTCACAGTGCCTTGGAACGGACTGTGAGGATCTGTCAACTGTTTGAAGTCAAAGTCCTGGTCCCCTCACAATTGTAAGTCATATTTTACGCTAATTCACTCTGTCCCCTTCATCAGTATTTGTCTTTTCTGGCATGCAGAAGTATTATATAGATCATTTAGAGATTTACTGCCATTTTAATGTTTTGGACACTTCTTGAGATAATTTATTCACAGCACTGCATCTTCTATTTGCCCCCTTACTGATCTCTTCTATTATTCCATATTTCTAAAAATAGATGTTTTCAGATATTTAGGCTAAATGTAATCACATATATAGTTGTGAGCGTACGGGTCGTTGCTCACGCTTGCGGGCTCGCGAAGCGAAGGACGCAGTTCCCCGCAAATGCGGGTCCTCGCGAAGCGAGGGCCCGCATTTGCGGTGATGGAGCATCCCAACGTCCCCGCAAATGCCGATCCTCGCGAAGCGAGGGTCCGCATTTGCGGAGGTGGAGGCTCAACGTCGGCTGTGTAACACACACATACACACACACGACTTTTTAACAGAATAAACCCAACCGCCCAGCCAACAAAAACCCAACAACGTCCCCGCAAATGCGGATCCTCGCGAAGCGAGGGTCCGCATTTGCGGTGGTGGGAGCATCCCAACATCGGCTCTGTTAACACACACATACACACACACACAACTTCATAACAAAAAAAAACTCAAAGTCGCCTCACACCCGCTTACACCCAGACACACAGACGTAAGACTTAACAAAAAAACAGTAAAAAAGGCCCTTCACACGCTCTTAACACATATACGCACGACTTAGAAACAAAGACACTGCGTCGTACACGTAAAAGCTAACTGCGTATATCGCAAAAAAATACGGCAACATCGCAACAAAATACGGCCGCATCGGAAAAAAATACGGCCGCGAAAGACCCATTCCAACCGCCGCGCATCAATACATCACAAACACAAGAAATAAACACAACAAACACATAAAAAGCTTACTTACAGCACGGGGGGGCATCCGGCACCTCCAAAAGTTCATTTACACGTCCATTTAAGTCCAAAACAAAGAGTTTAAACGGCCGAAAATCGGCTAAGCGAGAGAAAAAATGGCCGCCGAACAAAACGAAAACGAGGCTCCAGACGTAACTACACTACACTTACTCGCAATAATGAAACACATACTATGCGGAACGGATCAGACTCATATTAAACACCATTTTAACCACAACTACGCACAAAATGGCGGATGGAACGCAAATTGTAAGCTGGAACGCAAATAGCGCATGCGTATTGCGTTCTAACGGTCTAACTTTCCAGAATGTTCTACAACTTTATAAATACTGCCTATTTGACAGAGAAAAATACATTTCTCCTCAGGTGATGAACAGAGTGACTTCAGACATAACTGCTGCTAAAACTTGAGAAGATAATTCTTTCCTAATTTACTACTTTACATTGTGCAAATTACAACTGAGAGGTAAGCTATAATATATTACATTTTATTATCAAGACAGGACATCAAAAAAAAAAATTAAATAAGAAAAAGAGGTTTATGTATACTGACATGTGACACGCACATATATGCGTATAATGTATACTGACATGTGACACGCACATTTATGTGTATAGCGTATACTGACATGTGACACGCACATTTATGTGTATAATGTATACTGACATGTGACACGCACATTTATGTGTATAATGTATACTGACATGTGACACGCACATTTATGTGTATAATGTATAGTGACATGTGACACGCACATTTATGTGTATAATGTATACTGACATGTGACACGCACATTTATGTGTATAATGTATACTGACATGTGACACGCACATATATGCGTATAATGTATACTGACAAGTGACACGCACATTTATGTGTATAATGTATAGTAGTGACATGTGACACGCACATTTATGTGTATAATGTATACTGACATGTGACACGCACATTTATGTGTATAATGTATAGTAGTGACATGTGACACGCACATTTATGTGTATAATGTATAGTGACATGTGACACGCACATTTATGTGTATAATGTATACTGACATGTGACACGCACATTTATACGTATAATGTATACTGACATGTGACACGCACATTTATGCGTATAATGTATAGTGACATGTGACACGCACATTTATGTGTATTGCCCCTGCAACAAAATTATCTTAAAACAAAATAATTAAACAACTACATTTAAATTACATTAGAAAAAAATAAGTTGGGACTATTAAAATATGAGTCATGTATACTGATATGTGACACGCACATATATGTGTATCATCTATAGTCACATGTCACACACACATTTATGTATGTTGGCCAAAAATAAAAATAAGGTTAATTTAACAATTAAAATATGATTCATGTATAGTGATATGTCACACGCACACAAAAAAATTACTTTCAACTATGGAAATGTGCTTCATGTATGTGACATATGTGTGTAGCCCCCACCAAAAAAATATGTTAATTGAAAATAATTACAGAAGTATATTTCAATGAAATTAATTTACTGCAATTCAATAGATCACCTAAAGCTCAATCTTTCTACTTTTTTTAATATTCAAACAGACTCTGCATCAACAGCGTCTCTCAACAATTTGCACCGTGCATTGTGAAGCACAATCCCTTTTAAAGAACACCAACAAAGAAGAAGAGGTAAGATACAAAAATACTTTAAATGCTGAAAAGGCCATGCTTTGTTAAATACAAATAAAAATTTCACTTTATTTTTCAAACAGACACTACAAGAAGACCGGCGGATTAAGATTGGCAGGAGGGGACCCTCTGTCATTCCACACTTCAATCAAGGTAAAGTATTAAGTATAAAAAAGAACCGAACCATGAGCCTTATTCAATTGTGAGTTGGCCAATTGAATAGGGCTCTATATAAGCACATAACAGATTTTTTAGACAGACATTTTTAGTTACTGAACTTCGATACTAAATCAAGGTCTTCACTAACTCAAAACTTCTGTCAAAAAATATTTTATGTGCTTATATAGAGCCCTATTCAATTGGTCAAAACACAATTGATTCAGGACCTAAATATGTTTAATGGCCGAGGGCCTCATTCAAATGTGATTTGCCCATTTCAATAGGGCTCTATATAAGCACAGAGCATATTTTTGAACATAAGTTTTTAGTTAAAAACTTCTGTAAAAAAAGATGCTCTGTGCTCATATTGAGCCAAATTCCATTGCGAAAAACCAAATTCAATGAGGCCCTCACAATATAACAAATCCAGCAACCAAAGGCCCTCATTCAATTGATATTTTGGACAATTCAATAGGGCTCGAAATAAGCACATTTAGAACCCTATTGAATTGGCCAAACTGCAATTGAATGAGGCCCAAAGTATGCAACATATGGTACACACAAACTGGTACACACAGAACAGGATTGTAACAAACTAAATTCATATTCTTTTTGTTTAACAACCTATAACCATTAGAAAAAACACTACATAAGTATAACAAAAGTGGTGACCATCAAACAGGATTGTACGAAAACTCACACAAACACATAGCAAACTACATTTAAATTCTTATTTAATGTTTAACAACCTATAAGCCTTAGAAAGAAGCCTAAATAAGCATACCAACATTGGTGCGCACCAAACAGGATTGTATGAAAACTCACACAAACACATAGCAAACTACATTTAGATTCTTATTTTATGTTTAACAACCTATTTGCATTACAAAACAACATTAATAAGCATACCAACAGTGGTGCGCACCAAACAGGATTGTATGAAAACTCACACAAACACATAGCAAACTACATTTAGATTCTTATTTTATGTTTAACAACCTATAAGCCTTAGAAAGAAGCATAAATAAGCATACCAACAGTGGTGGGCACCAAACCGGATTGTACGAAAACTCACACAAACACATAGCAAACTACATTTATATTCTTAATTTTATGTTTAACAACCTATAAGCCTTAGAAAGAAGCCTAAATAAGCATACCAACAGTGGTGCGCACCAAACAGGATTGTACGAAAACTCACACAAACACATACCAAACTACATTTATATTCTTATTTTATGTTTAACAATCTATAAGCCTTAGAAAAAGGCCTAAATAAGAATACCAAAAGTGGTGGGCACCAAATGGGATTGTAGAAAAACACAGAAATAATGTCATTTTTTACTTCATACAAATACATTCAAATAAAATTACATTTTCATTTTTATTTTATAACAGATACTGCGTCAAGAACATCGGACCAGGAGTTTCAACTGAGGACCAGACCAGCGGACGAGGACTTTCAACAGAGGACCAGACCATTGGACGAGGACTTTCAACAGAGGACTACACCATCGGACGAGGACTTTCAACAGAGGACTACACCATCGGACGAGGACTTTCAACAGAGGACTACACCATCGGACGAGGACTTTCAACAGAGGACTACACCATCGGACGAGGACTTTCAACAGAGGACCAGACGATTGGACGAGGACTTTCAACACAGGACCAGACCATCAGACGAAGGCTTTCAACACAGGACCAACAAAGATTCTGCTTCAAATCAAACTTCAACCAAGGTACAGTATAACAAGTAAAAAAAGAGAAAAATTAATTAATATTCTTCTTTAATGTTTAACCACCTATAAGCCTTAGAAAAAAGCCTACAGAAGCATACCAAAATTGCGGCGCACCAAAAAGGATTGTAGAAAAACACAGAAATAATGGCATTTTTTCATTAATACAAAGACATTCAAATAACATAACATTTTCATTTTTATTTTATAACAGATACTGCGTCAAGAACATCGGAACAGGAGTTGGAACTGAGGACCACACCAGAGGACGAGGACTTTCAACACAGGACCAGACCATCGGACGAAGGCTTTCAACACAGGACCAACAAAGAATTTTGCTTGAAATCAAACTTCAACATAGGTACAGTATAAAAAGTAATATCTATCATCTATCTCTTATTTGTCTTTTAGGGCCAATAATCTTTAACAGTAAATACAAACTTCAATGTAAACTTAAAAAATAAATTGGCATAGTCCAAAAAAGTCTAAAAACACAGAATCTATACAATTTGTCATTGTAACATTCCAGTCCTAAACCCTAATTTAATTGCCATTTGACAAATTGAATAGTGCTGTAAATAAGGACATAACATCTTTTTGAAAATACCTTTTTAGTTACTGAAACACTTGCTTTTGGATACATGTTTAATAAATAAAAACTTCTTTAAATAATTATCTGATGGCCTTATTTAGACTTTTATTCAATTGACTGCATTGAAATTGATTAAGTATTAAATGTTAACACACTATTGATAACTATTTGTCATGAAAAACAACTTAACATCTCAAAATAAACTAATGGTACATTATTTTATTTTTACAGATTAACATGGCTGATAACGAGAGTAAACAAGAAAAGAAAAGACGCCAAGCTAGAGAACGACGACAGAGAGCAGACAGCCAGCAGACACCGGAGAAGAAGGAAATTCGACGAGAAAAAGAACGCAAAAGAATTGCAAGCAAAAGACTGTCACTTGCAGAAATTAAAGATATGTCAAAAAAAGCAACAAAGAAAATAAAGCATTTACAACCTGTTGCTCAAACATCAGATGACATTTTACCAGAAAAAATACAAGAGATACCAAAAAAAGCAACAAAGAAAAAAAAACATTTAGAACCGTTTCATGAAACATTACATGACATTTTACCTCAAACAATACAACATATACCAAGAAAAGCAACGAAAAAAACAAAACATTTAGAACCTGTTGTTGAAACATTATATGACATTTCACCTGATGAATATGAAAGTCAAAATCCTATATGCTTTGCAAATTGTCCTCTACTCAAGTCTTTAGCAGTAGAGGTTCATAGTTGTGGGGACATGACTACTCAATGTCAGTTTTGTGAGGCTTATTATTTTAAACAGGAGAGACCCAGAGATGGACAATTTTTTAGTTATTGTCAAAAAGGCAAGTTCAAACTTCCAGAAAGGAAAGAATTTCCAATTTATTTACAAAATATTATGACTGAACCTACTTTTCCAAACTACAAAAATTTTAAGACAAACATAAGATCCTACAATAGTGCCATATCCTTTGCATCCATGGGGGCAACATTAGCTGCTAATGTACCAGGACATGGTCCTTACTGTTTTAAAGTCCAAGGACAAATTTATCATCGGACTTCACATTTACATCCAGAGGAAGGAAATAAAAGAAAATTCGCTCAACTATATGTCCTAGATACAATGGAAGCTGTTGACCAACGTATGCAGATGGAAGAAAATAAAAAATGCTTGCCCAGTGTTTTCATAGAGCTAAATAACATTATGGACAACAATCCCTACAGTAAAGCTTATAAAAAATTGGCAGAAGTAGAAAATGAACAACTACTTCATGCACAAACACATCAATTACCGAAGGTTAATATGGTGCTTAAAAGAGACAGACATACTGATAAACGTCGTTATAACTTGCCAACATCAAATGAGGTTGCAATGGTGTTTCAGAATGATGAAGGAGAACCACCATTTCAAAGAGACATTCGAATATATCCTAGAAATGAGGACCAACCGTTTATTAATATGAGTATCTTAAGTCCAAATTTAGATCCAATGACATATCCCATCTTTTTCCCACACGGAGAAGCAGGTTGGCAACCAAAATTAACTCTTCCCAGTTACCCAAATGCTAAAGCCAGAATCCGAAATAATGTTTCTATGCTTGAATTTAAAGTAGCTCAAATTGCCATTCGCAATGTATTTAATCCAATTTTATGTGGTGGGAAACTAACACAACAATGGATTATTGATTCATATTTGCAAGTTGAGGCAAATAATTTAAACTTTATCAAATATCAACAAGATAAACTCCGTGTAGAACAATATTCTGGATTAATGGACTATGTTGCTGACGTGGCTACAAGCAGAGACATGACAGCTGGCAAAGCCATCATTTTACCATCTTCTTTTCAAGGATCTCCTCGGAATATGAGAGAAAGATACAATGATGCTATGGCTATTGTCACTAAATTTGGCAAACCCGATTTATTTGTGACATTTACATGTAATCCACAATGGCCAGAAATCACACAAAATCTACTTCTTGGACAAAGTGCTTCTGATCGACCAGATTTAGTAGCCAGAGTTTTTAAGATTAAATTAAATGAATTAATACGTGACTTCACTATAAATCAGTTATTTGGCAAATGTCTTGCTTATGTATATACCATTGAATTTCAAAAAAGAGGCCTTCCACATGCATCTTCTAATAATACTTCAAGAAAAAGATAAATTAGATACTTCAGACAAAGTGGATGCAGTCATTGTTGCTGAACTACCAGATCCAGAACTATATGGTAGACTATATGAGATTGTTACTCATCGCATGATTCATGGACCCTGTGGTGACCTTAATCCACAATCACCATGTATGGAAAATAATAAATGTTCCAAAGAATTTCCAAAAGATTATAGAGACAAAACCTATGCCAATTGTGATGGATATCCACTTTATAAAAGAAGAGAAGGAGATAGTGCCATTATTCGTGGAAAAAAAGTGGACAATAGATATGTTGTACCCTACAATCCACATTTACTCATGAAGTACAACGCCCACATCAACGTAGAAGCCTGCACTTACATCAAATCCATTAAATATGTCTACAAATATATTTACAAAGGTTACGATGCAGCTACTGTAGTCGTCAAAAGTGCAGACAACCCTGAAAGTAGTGAGTTAGTACATGATGAACTTGCATCTCATGTAGATGCTCGCTATGTCAGTGCGCCAGAAGCTATGTGGCGGCTTTTAAAATTTGAAATGCATGATAGATCACATGCAGTATATAGGTTAGCAGTACATTTGCCACAACGACATTTAGTCTATTTCCATGCTGGAAATGAAATGAATGCATTGGCCCAAAGTGAAGATCGTCACACTACACTAACTGCATGGTTTGCATTAAATTCCACTGATGCTGAAGCAACACAATACTTATATATTGAAATTCCATATCACTATGTTTTTGTGAATGGATTATGGAGACCAAGAAAAACCAGAGGCAATAAAATTATTCCAAGAATTTACACAGTCAGTCCAAGAGATGTTGAACGTTTTTGCTTACGGATATTACTTTTAAATGTTCCTGGAGCACAAAGTTTTGAACACTTAAGAACTGTTAATGACATTGTATATGAATCCTTCCATTTAGCTGCAAGACATAGAAACTTACTCGCTGATGATACAGAGTGGGAAAGATGTTTAGAAGAAGCAGCACAATGTCAAATGCCACGACAGATGAGAGAACAATTTGCTTTTATTTGTATCTTCTCAAATGCTCCAAATGCATTAGCTTTGTGGGAGACTTTTAAAAGTAATATGGCTGAAGACTTTATGCGACGATACAATGAACCCATTGCACACTTAAAAGCGTTAATGGAAATCCAAGAAGTCTTTTTAACTCATGGATTAAGTTGTGCAAGTTTTAATTTGCCTGATCCAGGTCTTATAGATGACATTAACTTTGAAGACTATGATATTCAACTACAAGCAGAAAGAACAGAAGAAAGACTTGCAACTTTAAATACACTACAATTGCAAGCATTTCATGCCATTAAAAATGCTATAGATGATGACATGGTGACAGAGCGTTATTTCTATCTTGATGGACCTGGCGGATCAGGAAAAACATATTTGTACAATTTATTAATGAGTTCAGTACGAGCACAAGGAAAAATAGCAATGGCATTTGCCACTACTGGAATTGCTGCACTTTTATTAGAAGGTGGAAGAACTGTTCATAGTGGATTTAAACTGCCAGTGCCTATTTTAGAAAATTCTGTGTCAGATATTCGCATGACATCCTTACAAGCAAAGAAATTGAAGAAATGTAAATTAATTATAATAGATGAGGCCACAATGATGTCATGCTATGCCCTCCAATGTATTGACCGTTTGCTTCGTGAAGTCATGGAGAATATTTTTCCATTTGGTGGAAAGGTAATGTTGTTGGGTGGCGATTTTAGACAAACATTACCTGTCGTTGTACATGGAAATCGAACTGACATTATCGAAACATGTATAAAGTCAAGTACAGTATGGAAACATTTTACCCATCTTCAACTGCAACAAAATATGAGATCAGAAGGCCAAACTGATTTCAATGATTGGCTTATTAAAATTGGAGAAGGCAGAACAGAAAAAATACTACATTTACCTGACGACACTGTAGAGATCCCACCTCATATGATTTGTCAACAAGATATTATATCGGCTATATTTGAAGGGAGCATAAATAACGAAGAATATTCCGAGCTTGCCAACCAAGTCATACTGACGTGTAAAAATAAAGATGCATTAATCCTCAATAATGAAATCTTTAAAAAAATTAATGCACCACAAAGAAATTATCACAGTGCTGATTCTGTACTTGCTGATGACAATGAAAGTCAGGCTAACTTTTCGACTGAATTCATAAACTCTTTAACTCCTTCTGGAATGCCACCACATATTTTGCAGCTAAAGAAAGGTGCAATTATCATGTTACTGCGAAATATGAACCCCAAAAAAGGCCTATGCAATGGCACAAGATTAATTGTTCAACAATTAAAGGACCATTTTATAGATGCTGAAATTTTAACTGGGACCCATAAAGGAGAGAGAGTTTTCATACCAAGAATAGATTTAGCACCAAGTGAAAGTAGTCTCCCTTTTATACTTCAAAGAACACAATTTCCCATTATTATGGCATTTGCCATGACCATTAATAAATCACAAGGTCAAACTTTCAAATCTGTGGGTATTTTCTTGGAAGAACCAGTTTTTGCACATGGTCAATTGTACGTTGCGTTGTCACGGTGCAAAAATCCACAGGCTATTAAAGTTTACATTGAAAACAATGAAAGTCAAGGTGATTTATTAGAAGATGGACGTATTTTTACAAAAAACATTGTCTACTATGAAGTACTATAACTTTGAAGGATACAAATTAAAGATGCCAAGATTTTTTAAAAGCATTGCAAAACACATAACAATTGGTTGTTTAATTCAGTCATAATTAATGGAAGTCATGTTTATGAATGATTCGCCTCACAAAATACTTGCCTTGCATTGTTAGTAAAAATTATGTTAAAATGTTAAGTGACTATGTTAATGTTTCTAATGTTACAAGTTTAAAAAATATATTTTCAAGTTATTTCATTCAACAGATTACAAAGTGGATGTTAAGAGGTCAAGCACCTTTTAAGTCACAATGTAAATATTGTCTGTTATCTTAAGATTACTACCTACATTAATGTTTATCGCCAGTTTATGTGCTCAGTAATAAATTACTTTAATTACGTACGTTTTAAGAAAAGTTTTACTGTATGCCTTCTTCTACATTCAATGTATATTCAAGTTAACAATTATTGTGATAATAACTGAATTTTAATACTGATTAATTTAAATGTCAATTGTTTTTACATTCAAATGTTAATACTTTTAATAAAAAATTAGGTTACAAAATGTATTCACTATGTTCCTGTTTATAATGTTCAAAATTATAACAATGTTTTGTCAACTTCTAAACTTACATAAAAAATAAAGTTCAAGTTTAAAAATATATACTTTGAAGGTTATTGCTTACATATATTTTAAACTTCGTTCTCTGATGAGCACCTCTGACTTTGTTGTTTTCTATATGCAAATTACCTTTAGGGTTTAGTCTCCCTAAGGGTAATAGGGGACTCCAGACGTGGACCCCTTGCTCACTGTGCCTTAGGGAGTTCAGCTGCACCTCACTGACGAGGCCCATAAAGGCCGAAACGCGTCTGGGGTTTGCTGTTTCTCCTGTTCAGGGTAGAATTGCCTGGTATTTCGGGCCTGGGTCACTCTTTTGAGTGGGACCAGACTGATATACTACAGGAGATTTCTCCCTGTGAAGGGCACAAGTGAGCTAAAAGAGGTTGCTCTCAGAGTAGCTTATCATGGCTATAGAACCAACCTATTAAGGTTGGTTCGTTCTCTGATGAGCACCTCTGACTTTGTTGTTTTCTATATGCAAATTACCTTTAGGGTTTAGTCTCCCTAAGGGTAATAGGGGACTCCAGACGTGGACCCCTTGCTCACTGTGCCTTAGGGAGTTCAGCTGCACCTCACTGACGAGGCCCATAAAGGCCGAAACGCGTCTGGGGTTTGCTGTTTCTCCTGTTCAGGGTAGAATTGCCTGGTATTTCGGGCCTGGGTCACTCTTTTGAGTGGGACCAGACTGATATACTACAGGAGATTTCTCCCTGTGAAGGGCACAAGTGAGCTAAAAGAGGTTGCTCTCAGAGTAGCTTATCATGGCTATAGAACCAACCTATTAAGGTTGGTTCGTTCTCTGATGAGCACCTCTGACTTTGTTGTTTTCTATATTTTAAACTTCATGTTAAAATTCGCGACGTTTAAAGAAGGCTTTTTACTTTCCTATTCATTCAATGTATATTAAAGTTAACAATTCTTCAGATACTAATTACATTTTAAAAAACCATTACATCAACATTTTAAAAAAATACACGTTCATATTAAAATACTTACAAGTGTCAAAAATATATGTTAATAACTAAACAACTTGACAAACATATACATCACATTGCCGTCATTTTTTGACGGGCAAGTCGCTAGTATTAGATAAAAGGGAACCTAACTGAATAAATAATACATTTTATTTATTAATGTAATAAAGTTATCCAACAATGAAATTGTTCTCTTATATTTAATAACTAGTTCTGTCACCTTTAGCTGCAATGAATGCAACCAAATGCTTCCTATAATTCATCATGACTTACAAACCGCTATTGAGAAATGTAAATCAATTCTTGCTCACAGAACTGCTTTAATTCAGAAACATTGGTTGTTTATGGAGCATGAAATGCTGGTTCTGCCACATCATCTCTATTGGCTTTAGGTCCGGACTTTGACTAGGCCACTACAAAACTTTAATTTTGCTTCTTTTACGTCATTCCCATGTGGACTGGCTTGTGTGTTTTGGATCATTGACTTGCTGCGTAACCTAACTATGCTTCAGTTTATGTAAGGATGTTTCAGAAAAATAATTTTCTGAAACATAGCACAAATAATCTTTCCTATACTAATGACAAGACTTCCAGGTCATGAGTAAGCAAACCATCCCAACATCATCAGACTACCATCCCTATGTTTGACTATTAATATGATTTTCTTACTATGGATTACGGTGTTCTCTTACTGCCAAATATAATATGACCTGTGCTGTCCAGAAAGTTCCACTTTTGACTAATCTGGACTATTTCCCCAAAACAGATAACAGTGGTTTCTGCCTTGATACTGAATTCACGCTGCGCCCTTGTAGATACTGTTTTTGGGATGATTCACTACTGTTTCAAGTGTTCTATATTTTATAATATAGTCCCAGAAGCATATAAAAGGTTTTGTAACCCTCTCCAGGCTGATAAACAACTTTTTTTCTGATCTCTTCAGGAATTTCCTTTAATTGTCACATAATGTGCTTGTTGAATCTTTGTGTTGGCAACATGACTCTGTTTCACGGGCCAAAATAAGTGAAGTTTATATTGAGCAGGGCTGGCTGTAACCAAGTCTAGCTGTGCTCAATCAATCAACTTTTTATCCCTTTAATGCGGGGGGGGGGGGGGGCAATTACTTTTTTGCACAGTGCCAGTTAATGTTGGGTAACCTTGCTCAATAAATGAATGCAATAAGTAGAAAATATGTAATTTGTTCACTTAGGTTCTCTTTATCCAATATTAGACTTTGTCTAAAAATCCAAAAACATTTGTTCCTATAAATATGCAAAAATAGAGGAAATCCGACAGGGGCACAGAGGCAGATATTTTTGACCAATATTTTTTCATTGTTCTCTATGGTATGACCAGCAACATAATTTTTGGACACAAAGACAAAGTTGAGAATAGTGCAGGTGTATATACTTTGACGTTCTGCATTCAAAGAAATTTAACTGTGGTTTACAATGATCAAATTAATTGTTTTACACCTTAACTCCTCTTGTTTTACAGTGGAACTAATATTACCGGGTTTACAAGCACTGGAATGATTAACATCCACATATATATACTTTCATGTGTACACACCAAACTGTAAGTGTATCATTTACCATTTTTATTATCACTAAGTGGAACAGGTTCTAATATCCTATTAACAGTAACATGATTACAGTGGAGTCTTCTTTACAGAAACTATACATCTATAAAGCAATTCTTGCCTCATTGCACAACTCACAATTTATTCATTGGAATAAAAATGTACTTACTTAAAATTGCTGAGTCATACAGTACTGCTGAGGTTCTGGATCAGCAAACACTAGAATGGTAGCATAAAGCTCAGCTCAGGCCTCTCAGCTTCTACAAAACAGTTCTTTTAAAATCCCACAAATTTGTTAAAACCAATTTTCTAGAGCTCTCAAAAAATACAATTTAATATGCATAATAGATATGTTATTGGTTTAAAAAAAAAAAAGAAAGAGGAAAAAAAAGGAATTTTACTCATTGTAAGTTCTGTTTACTTATAGTCCTTAAGGGTAGCACAGATAATGAGATTAAGACCAGATATCAGCAGTGTAATATATAACAAAAACTAAATAAGCAGCAATTTTAAATAAAAAAATAATTTGATTAAATGAAACTATTATACAGTGGATATAAAAAGTCTTCAAACCCCTGTTAAAATGTCAGGTTTCTGTGCTGTAAAAAAATTAGACAAAGATAAATCATTTCTGTGGACCATGGCTTTTGCTGTGGGATGCGACTAAGAACATTTCAGGAAAGACCAACTAGAGCAGCTGAACTTTATTTGGGGTTAATCAGAGGCACCTTAAATGATGGCAGGTGTATGCTGACTCCTATTTAACCCGATTTGGAATGTGATTGCTTAATTCTGAACACAGCTACATCCCCAGTTATAGGAGGGTGTACAGACTTATGCAACCACATTATTTATTTTTTCTTCCATCTACCTAAAAGATTTCAGTTTGTTTGTCAATTGAGTTGTACAGTTTATAGGTCACATTAAAGGTGGAAAAAGTTCTGTAATGATTTATCTTTGCCTCATTTATTTACAGCACAGAAACCTGACATTTTAACAGGGGTGTGTAGACTTTTTATCTCCACTGTATACCATGTCTTGAGTAAATAACATTTTAAAGTCAGACATCTGCATGAATATAGGTATCTCTATAGATATAAAAATGAATGACAATAGTGCATAGCTAAATGCTATTCTGATAACAAAACAAAAGTAAACATATATAAATCAATAAATAAACAAAAAGCTTTTGTCACAACCCCAAAAAAGGATTTAAGCAAATAAATATAATTATCACTTATAAAAAGAAAGACACAGCCACTTTTAACTGCTGTGGAATCTTAATAATAATCTCTGCAACATGTTTCGGTACAGCTTCATTAGGAAAACAAAAGATAAGGTTGATCTATTTATAGATTTGTATATTTTTACTTTTCTTTGGTTATCAGAATATTGCATTATTTAAGGCAATCCTTCTGAGGGAATGCACATTTAGGATATTGATTCTATAAAGTGGCTGCTGTCCTTTTTTTTTTCTTCATTTTTTATTTGTAGTTTTGTCCCTGCTTTAAGAGCCCATCACAATAGATTTGTTTTTGTGTAATATATAAATCTAACTGGGTATCGGCCAGAAAAAAATGACAACAAACAAGTATTACAAGTAAATCAAGATTAGGGAGATAAGTCTATGTGAATAAAAAAATCTGCATCTTTGTGCTTTTGGGCAGCTCAGATGAGACTTATAAAGCAAATGTAGCCACAGACAGGGATGGATAATCATAAAAATACAGCCTCCAAAACGCTTATACCAAACTTGGAATCTGGCCCCATTTAAGTTTGTACTCTGTAATGCTTTATGAATGTATGGAACCATGGCATCTTGATCCATCTTGCAATAATTGTTTTTGAAGCTTCCTTGATTTTCATTTTGTCCTCTTGAAAAGATATAAACAACCTTTGTCTGTATTGTCATTTGAAGTGTTCAGAAAAAAAACATTGTGTTGATTAATATGAAAAAGTTGAGGAAACCTTTGGCTAAACTTCTGGAGGAAGTAAGTAAAAAAAACAGCATCTTCGCGAGTAGTTAGAAAGGTATCTTGAATTAAAATACATTGGATTTCACCTATTCGTCTTGCTGTTGTAACAGCCTCCAGGAATGGTAATTTAATAGGAAGTTTATTGAAGTTTGATTCGGTCTCTAAAAAAGCTGAGACATGTACCCTCCCAGAACAAAGCATAAATCCCATGAAGGAAAATTGTCAAACTGGAAGCCTTAAATTCCATGTCGCTTTTAAGAATTTATCGATTAATGTTCTGACCAGATAATCTCAGCATCAGCACCGCTTGCTTTATATAGACTGATTGCTCCTTCTGTAATAATTTTACCTGATGAGTAATCAAACTTTGCTTGTTCAGAGGCAAAAACATTCTTGCTACTTTTCCATTCAAGTCAAGGCCCAGGAATCTTACAATTTGCTGGAAGAAACAGTTTGGATAATAGAATGAGAGAAGACATTTCCCTATTTATCTCACTCTCATGGGCTGTTACAACCACTATTACTTTGGTGAAAATCTCGGAGGCTGTAGACTAAAAGGCAGGAATTGCCAGTAATATTTTCTTATTGCAATTCTGAGATATTGTTGTCAGCTTAGAGCAATCAGGGTGCAAAAGCAAGCCTCTTAGGTCTATGGAGACAATCAAACTACTCTTTTTTTTTTTTTTTTTAGGACTGCCAACATTGCTCCTGTTGATTCCATCTTTAAGTTTTAGATGCGGCAAAGAATCACGGGCCAGACTTAAATCTTGATGGACCTTTGGGACTACATATATTCTAGAATATACCCCTTGAAATATTTTGTCTGTAGTGATGAGGTTCTGGGAATCTTTGAACTTTTGTTTGCTCCCACCAACTTGTAGCTCTATTGACAAACTCTGGGAGTCAAAGGGCCTAAAAAGAACACTGAGCCGCTTCTGTCTGATAGAAAGACAAAACCTTCAAACCTTTTTCCTTTCAGATGCTAATCTATTCATTTAAATTTTCTTTTTTTCTTTCTATTTTTACTTTTATATGGGTATCCGTATTATGAGAAACCTGAATGTCTAAAACGAAAATTCTTCTTAACTTGAGAAAGCCTGGAATTTATGAGAGTCTGGCATCAAAACAGCTGCTATCCTCAAGATGGCTGTTCTGGTCATTTTGTATAGCTACAGCTTTCATTTTTTGCTAACTTGTGTCTTGATAATTGAAAGCAGAAAATGTTCCCTTTTTTTTTCTCTGCTAGAAATTTTGCTTTTACATCATAGCAGGAAAACAAATATATTGTGCTCTAAGACCAATGTCTGTTGGTTATTTATGACTAATAAATGAAGGTTACCTATGAATTGCCACAACCCATTTTCATGTACAAAAAAATAAAATAATGTACCTGATAACAGACGCCTTCTACTTTATTTGGATTGCACCTGTGAGATTATTGGAAATCAAAATGATCTATCCTTTGCTACTCTTACTAACTAAAGAATCCAATGTTGCATAAGTGACACAGAGGCTGTGTCTAATTACCATGACATTATAAATAAAGCTCTTCTGGTTGTTGTAAGCAAAGCTCTTGATCTTGAAGACAATTTCAAAGTCTCCCAAGGGATGTCACAAATAAAATCACTAGCACTCACTTACTTTTGCAATAATTCTTCTCTGGAGACCCTTGCAATAAAGGCTTGCGCCAGATACATCAACCGTGACAAATCACAGTTGCCACACAAGTTACTACCGTGGAAACCTTGATAGCTGTCCCAGATGCCTGGAAAGATCTCCATGTCTATTGGTCTTTAAGGTGCTGAATCATTTTCTAGAGGTATTGTTGTATGTTTAGCCAACTGTTAAACTGTAATACCTACCTTTGGAAGATTATTCCAAACTGCTGTTTCTTCACAATCTATGGCCAATAAATGGTGTAAATGCTTTGGTCTATCCTTTACTTTCTAGAAACTTCGATTCTTTTCAACCAATTTATGGAGTCATGTACAGGAAAAAAAATCTTCAGTTTTCTTTAGCCCCAAAATGCACTGTCTTTTGTATATATATATTTTTTTACTTCTCAAATTTCAAAGCCAGAACTACATCAGAAATTAAACTCTTGTCCAGACAAAAAAAAGGAATTCTTAGACAGAAGACTCAAATTCAGCTTTTGAACTACAGGAATCATAACATTGGATGTTCATATCTGTTTTTTTTTTTTTTTTTGCGGATGGACTTGACAGGATTCAAAGAAAGATGGTTTCTTAATTTCAAGCCAAAACAAGTTTTTAATGGCCGATTGGAACCAAAAAAATCTCTTATTTCATTAGAAGGCTGAGAATTTGACCCAACTTTTCCGATAGAGAAAATATTAATATTTATGTATTTGCAAGGATTGAGCCTTCTAAACCATCTAATTCACAAGCTTTGCCCAGAAAAATAAAAACAGCCATTGTCTTTTAAAATAAAAAGGATAATTCAGCAAATAAATGGACCTGGACAGAGAAGAGTGTGTGGCAGTTTTAACAGCACAGGAACCAGCAGGGATCCAACTAAGCCAGCGAGAATGGCTAGAAAAATGTGTAGAAGTAGTAGGGAGGTAGACGTCTTGCATAATAAGAAACTCTTAAAAAAAATTAAAAAATTACCTCACATTTCTTGAAAGAAGAATTTGAATAAAGCCATGATCGCATAGTTTAAATGTGGAACCCTGGGGTTCACAAGGATCAAAACATAAGCACACTGGTGCTTAATCAAAGCAATGTGAAGAAAAAGATAGCAAGTCTCTTCCTCCTTTTCCCCTGAAACATTTGCTCTGAGACAATGACGAATAATCAGTTCCCTCCCTAGAGAGGAAGATAGGAAATGATTTTCCTTACTTCCTCTTCAAACAGGAGTGCTCCTACCTAAGGTAGGGCAGGATGATACTTCTGGTTTAGGGGAAGGAGGTATTTTTAAAATCTGGTGCACATCTGTCCTACCTCAGGAGGAGGGGTCTACATAAAAATATCTATACTGCCCAGAAAGAACATAAAGGAAAATCAAGATGTTAAATGGCACGTGTAATTTTCTATCAAAGGTGTACATTCTAAACCCTTAGCTGTTTCTGAATGGCTTAGGTAGTTGACTCATGCTGTTCATAGAATAACCGGGACAACCCCCTGCAATTATAGATTCAAAGTAATTTATTTGGCAATTGGACTTTGAAATAAAAAATAAAAAAAAAGAAATCACAGGGAAACGAACAAGCCAGGGGTGAGGTGGCCAGGTACACTAAAACATCTTCTTGCTTTCAGCTTACAGTACCACCCCTTGGATTGTGATGGGTTTGAATATATTGGCACCCAGTTTGCTTCCCCAGTTCAAGAACAGCAGTCATCTGAATAAAAGAGCAAGAGGAAACGTAGCAGGGAATCAGGATATCAGCAAGCAAAAAGTGCAATAAAAAAAAAAAAAGTCTTCCCTCTACAATGACACATATACCATGTTTATGTAGAGTCAATCAGAGCATAACATTAATGGTCAGTTCACCTTTTTTTATTTTACTTTACGCATGCAAAACATCAAAGAACAATTGCCTCAACCAATCAGAATATACCACCTTTGACATTGCATAAGGATCACCACATGGGGTAATATTAGCTCCAGAGATTTAGAGACTTTGTCTCCCTTGCCCTCTAGGTGCCAGAGAATCTCATGATACTGGTTATCAGCCCCTTCTCATAGGATTATGGACACAAGAGTTAATTAGCCATTCTCCTGCTTATCCAGTTTCCTCTGGCAGGATCTGCACACAGCAGAGGTGATAAGAATATGTGAGCAATAGCTCTGTCTGGGTGGGGGGCTTACGCGGTAGCTCTGCCATAGGAAGTAACAAAATGGAAAATCTAACATAACACACTAAAGATACCCTCTCAATCCCATCAGCATCTTATATTTTTCGAATTAATTAATTAATATCAAGCTGACAATTCTGTTAACATTCATCTTGCATTGTTACGTTATAATTTATTTTCTAAGAAAATAAGTAATTTATTATATTTAGTAATAAATTACATGCAAACTTTTTATTGAGATTCATTTGATGAATATTAAAGGTCTAATATTTTAAGTTAATACAGAATTATATTTATGGAAAATTGGTAAACTAATCCATTGTGATGAAAAGTACATATTTAGAAGAAGTTTTATAGGTACAGTTTTGTGCAACAGTTTAATTAATCTACATTTCAAATACAGGCCAGTGATATCCTCAAGGGAATACTTCAAAATGTTACCAAATCAGGTTGAACCAATACAATCAATAAATTGTTATGTTAAAGTAAAAATTCTGATTAGTGTAACATTTGTGAAATCTTATTTCTGTATAGTGTTACCTCCTGTTTGACAAGTTAATTGGAAAACATAATCATTATTTTGCTCTGTGTATTAAAACATGTCATTATTTTCACTAACATTGTCTAATCTAATTTTAGAACATGCTCATTTGTAGAATTAGAGTACATCCTGTAACCTTTTGCTCCATATTTACAGAGATCACCTGACCGATTCACTAGGTAGATGAGAAATTATTTTGATGCAGGGTCCCAGGCACGGTAATAGTAACCATTCATATGACATTAAACCCTAGACAATAATTGCAAAGGCAAATATTATCCCCCAAAACATTGCAGGAGAACAATTATTTCAAAGAGAATACACCTTAAAAGTATATGCAAGTGAGCTGGGTTATGAATGCATTTGGTAGAGGAGAATTAGCAGTGTATGAAAACATGTGTTATAGAAAAGTTCAGTTTACTTACAAAGTTATTTGCACAAAAGTCAAATTCAGTGGTTCACACCCACAGGACGCTTACATAAGCTGGGTACCCATCGGAAATACAGCAAGATACGAATGTTGACCTTTCTGGTACAGAGCACAGGAAGTAAATGTTGCATTTCTTGTACTGAGCACATGCCAGAAGCCACTGAGGTGAAGAATGATACAATGTATTATCCGGATTCTGAAATTGAATGTTATGCTAATTGAGGTGAAATTTTCTAGGGGTGTACACAATAAAATGAAAATGGCAAAAAAACATAGGAAATTTTGCTAACTTCAAGGTAAGCTAATTAATGTTTATTTTGGGATGATTTCATGCAAAAAAAATTTTTTATACACTACTAATTCTAATCTATCAAATGAAATTCATAACCCAGCTCACTTGCATATACCTTTAATAATTTTGATTTACTTGTATGTGCTTACACTGTAATGTCCTGAAAATCTGGTTTGACTGAAGTCGGTCAATATACGATCTTATAAGGCTAGTGACTCGCACATAAATCCCGTCCTTTGTTTTCTGTAGTGTGAAAATGTTCCCTTTTCCATAGCATCTTGTCTATTTATTCCTCCCACAACTAGCTTAAAATCCCCTCTTACTCTATAAAACACTTCCGTTCACTTTTCACAAATATTCACAGACATTATATAGTGTAAGTTTATAAATTAACACAATTTGACAAACACTGAATACTTACCAATCACAAGTTACATGGTGATATCTGTATATGCATATTTCTCAATAAATCACTTCTACTGAATGACGGAGGGTTTAGACCAGTGCTAGTCAACCTGGTCCCCACAGACCGCAAGTGGGCGATTCAAGCTATCAGGGCAGGTGGCGTGGTAATCGCTGATGAGTGATGACACGCAGCGCCATGCTTGGCCGTTTGGAGAGCCAGGGACAGCAGTCAGGACCGGATCACTATATAGTAAATACAGGGTGACACATAGCTAGTGTCATAGGATTTATGTAACCAGAAATGAGATTGGGTAAATTGTCTTTTGTATAGAATATGGCATTATTTTATTATTAATATAAGCTTGTGCATCGGAATCTCTGCCATCTAGTAGGCGCTGTATCAACGGAGATGCAGAAATTCATTAAGTTATCTTTGTATAAACATACATAAAGCATAAATAAAAAGATACATAAGTACATTTTTTTTCTTTTTTTTTTTTTATAAACCGTCCCCTCCAAAAATTACTTTGCAGTTTCGCTGAATTAAGGTACTGCGGCAAGTGGGCGGTATAGAAATTTTGCCATCAACAAAGATATAAAAGTGGGTAGTAGGTATTAAAAGGTTGGCAACCCCTGGTTTAGATGTATATTTTTATATGAATGTAATTAGCTTTGTCTTCATAATGGGATTAGAAGAAAATACATTTTTCATCTGAAGAAATAGGAGTATGTGGTATCCAGAAACTGGGAAAGGTGAGTTGAGACTTCAGAGTTGAGAAAAAGAACAGCGTATTTAAGAGAAATTATATATACAGTCACATAGCGCAATATGTATGGCTGCTTTATGCAGATACATTTTTTGTAGCTTTGTCTTCGCACAGATACTGCTGTGAACAATGGTAAAAAAAAAGGCTGTCTTTTCTTTCTTTTTTTTTCTCCTTTAGCGCACATAATGATAGAAAAACAGCTAATCTGAATATCTAAATCTATATCTAAATAAAAAAATCACACAATACACACCAGAGATTTCAAGGTTATTTTGAATTATGCCATCTTCAACTAAGTACATCTGAAATGAAAGCCAATAAAAAAATACAATGGACAAATACAAATCTACAAAATGGATGTTTTATTAAATGAAAGAAAATCTGTTTTGTGGGTCAAATATGAAATAGAATATACAAAAATTTTACATTACTCCTCTCAATTGAATAAAACCCTATTGCAGGTTAAGCTAATCACCCATTCTCCTCTGTCCAAAGCACAACATACGAGTAAGCTTCCTGTGACACTACAGCTGCCAAGGACACTTACTTGGTAGTTACAACAGCTTACAGAGAGGCAAGGTTAAAAATCTAAACACTGCTTTTGCTAACAAATCCAAACTAGCGCACAGAAGAACTTGTAAAAACATGAAGTTTAGTCATTATCATTAGTTAGAAGCAAGTGACAGATCGGTCAAGTATGCTATGTTTTCATATTACATTCTCTATATCTATACAAATATAAATTGAATTCCTTTAAAAAAAATTGTCCTATGTCTGATATTTGTGGAAAGAACACAACTACAGCTCCTGTCTTAACCCGCACCCTCCCAGTCAGGCAAAAAAAAAAAAAAATCAAATAAAAAACAAAACAAAAACAATAAACCTTTCCATTATATAAAGCTCAGACAAGAGCATTACACGTCTTTGGCATAGCACGATAATTTCCCCTTAATACTTTTTCCTAAAAAGAAATAAGGAAAAACAAAAGATATTTAATTAGGTAAAACACCTTTAAAACAATTAGCTCAAAATGTGTAAAAAATGGGTTAACTCTCGTGTTTGCAGCAAAATATACACAAACATTTCTGGAAAAACAACCAAAAACAAAAGATCATACATACAGTGTAGTATCGACGCAAGAGTTCATTTATGCCTGCAACTACAAGAGATACTAATCTTTGCATTAGTTGGATGGTGTCATATGAAGTCATTAAGCTCAGCTTCAATTGCTGCTGCCATTTCATCTGCTTCTGAACTGCTCCCTTCCTCATCCTCATTGCTTGACTCTTTGCTGGATTCACTTGCAGCATCATCTTCATCATCATCATCCAGTTTTCTTTTGTGGCCTCTACAAAGGGTGGAAGAAAATAGGAAACTGTTAAATGGTAAATAGGCAATGTAACATATAATTAACATGGCAAGAGTCGTAAAACACTTTTATTGAAATTGACTGTAACTAGAAATGTTTTTGATTAAACACATTATTATACAGAACAGCGGTTTGCAATGTTTTATTATTTAAGAACCACTGCAGACCAAACATTAAAGCAAGGCATATTAAAATGTTATAGAGATTGCCTATTTTGGTTTTCATTAATTAAAATCTAATCTAGGAAATCTAATAATGATTTCAATACATAAGGCTGCTTTTGGGTCTGATAGAAGCACCATATGTTGATCTGTACTAAGCCACATTTTGTCCTAGCTTGTTGACTGTGGAACATCTTTGCACTCTGGGGAAATCATCAACTGCCTCTAGAGCAGGGCTTTTCAAAAACAGTTCATGAGGGATGTCAGAATGTATGTAAAGACAGGAAGAATAATCAGTGACACAAGTATTTCGACTACTTAGATGTTAGGAATATTTTGCAGTTTTTAAAACCAACTCCTTTAAACATAACAGGAACTTTGAGAATGTATGTTTTTTTTTTTTTTTTTACATGTAAGTTTAGTTCACTATCAGATATGGAACTAATCAGGTATTTAATATGGGGGTGTAAGTTGTCATGTCTGATTTCTGGGGCCAGGGTGGGACTCCCCTGAACCTCACAAGCAAATCTGTTATTTGGGACCCTAACACATGCGGTTACTAATATGAAAAATGCTATGACAATGTACTTGTTTTAAGGACTGTGACATGTTGTTTCTATGTGAATGTTGGGTTACCATTTGTTGCTTATAGGTGGCAGAAATGGTTTATACTACGTGATATTCTGATATATTCGATCCAGGAATGGAATTCCCAGATGTTACTCCTCCCCCTCCCTAGTCTCCCATGAATGATCAAGTTTGAAGTGACCTAACAAGATAAACCACAAGCCCTCGTGTTTCTGGAAACCAGGGAGTGGGTTGATAGCCCTAGCAAAAGGGTGGGGAGGTCACAGCTTGGTTTTATAATGCATCTAAAAGAAGAACAACATTAGTCTCCGTTTGATGCACTGACTAAGGGTGTATATTTCCAGTTGTTAATGACTGGGCTGAGCTTGTAAGCCTGATATTCTGATTTTCCATGAATGATGTTAGTGAACTGGTATGCTGGGATAAACACAAAACCTCACCACTCAGGGGTGTTCTGTTAGCTGAAAGCAGGAGATTGTTGGGTATACCTGATCCCCTCCCCTGGGTCATCAACAAGAAAAATAGAGTGACACAAAACATTTGACTAACTGGAAACTTTTCCCACAGAAGCCATGTTTGTAAAGACAGAACTCCGTTACACTCAAGCTAGTTGTGCATATAAATAACATGTTTCATTACAAAGCACCAAAAAATAAAAAAAACTTGAATACAAAATGTGGATAACACAACAAGAAATGAGTAATTATTAAGAGAGAATGGATTATTCCTCCCAAATGCATAACTAAACATAAGTGAAATAATTAACTCTGGGAGATGTGGATACAAGCCTGCACATTGCAACTGTTCATTAGGATCAGCAGTATAGTTTTATTAATGTGGGAAGTTTTAGGTTTTGGAAGTGTCTGTGTAGTGAAATTAGCCCTAACCTTTTTTGTGATTTTGTTTTTGCTCTATGAAAACGGACTCCTATGTGAAATGAATGAAACATGAACATTTCTTCATCTAACAAAAATATATAAATATGTAGTGATATATTAACACAAAAATATCCAAAAGGAATGCAGAAAATGAGAACAATGAAAAAAAAAAATATAAAAGTGATTGGTATTTCCGAAAAAAAAAATGTACATGAAAGTTACAGAATGATTTGCTCCTCATTGTTAAATGATACAAATAATGAAACTGTGGCAAGTTCAAACTGTCCTGAATCACTACCATCCTCCTGAAGGAACAACTTGCTAATCAAACAAATTAATTTAAGATCACATCACAAGATTTCCTCACAGCTTTTGTATTTCAACAGAAAAAGGAGGAAAACGTTGACCAGTAGCTTTTCTTTTACATGCTTAATTGAAGGTTTTGGAATTTGGTTTCCCTTTAAGAAATTCTCAAACCAAGAACTATTTGAGAAGGTACAAAAACTGCTCTAAGCAATTTGTAGCAAGTGCCATTAGATAGAAAACATGTTATTAAAGATCACTGAAGCAGAGTTTAAAAATAAAAATGATATACATTTTTTTATGTGCCTTATCTACGAAATAAAACACAGAAAATGTGTCGTCTCAATTTGAGACGATATGAGAAGTCACTCTGTGGTACTTTTGTTTTTATTTTCTCTGTAGCAATTAAATGCTATGTTTATTTCAGAAAATGAATTAAATATTCTGTGAAGGCCAGAAATTTGTGAGTGCATCGCAGGTTATGATAAAAAGCCTCTAAATGCAGATTCAATTAAAAACGGTTACCTTTGATACTATACTCTCATGGCAGCTCCAGTTTCTTCAGAACCAGTAAACAGCTTTTTGCTAGTTCCTTATCTTTTTTATTTAGCTCAATGCTATCTGTGAGTGACAGTGTACCCAGGAATTTATTTTTATTAATTTTTTCTACTTTTAATCCGTCTTTTCATTTCAGTCGAAATTTCAGTTTTTGGGCAACGTGTAGCCTTCAGAGCTGCAGACCCCCATGCTGTTTTACTAGAGGGAAATAATACAACATCCCACACACAAAGACCATTAAATCCTCGTACAACTGTCACTTCCTTTTCTTGCCTCCTAGGCACATCCCTACGTATATTCCTCTTAAAGGTCCACAGCACTTCCTAAACAAAATGAGCTAGACGTTTTAATTAGGCTTTATCATTCATAGATATTCTATTCAAGGATTTACAGAAGCAGTATGGCAAGCACACAAGCTTTTGTCTGACTATTTTCTGGTGTCCCAGTAAAAGTTAATGCCACCCTGGAGGTTTAAAATCTATAAAATGTCAGAAATTATGTTTAGTATTGAATATTCCTTTTCCACAATCACCAACTAGAAATGTTATGAAAGAGCAATTCCTAATTAAAGCAAATATCTCCTGTTAAGGCAATAGGTTGCAATCACTGATCTGTATGTGAAATCCAATGAAAGATTTAACTTTTTGGGAATCAATTAAAATTATCATTTTACTAGTATGCCATTTAAATATAAAATCAACTAATTGATATAAATAAGTCAATAAATAAATTACATTATTGCATCAGACACAGCTAAAGGAGTGGTGTTTTCGCTAGTAAATACCTGAAAAAATTGGGCCCACAACTGGGTAATCTGTGAAAAAGGATTTTTAATTATTTAGGGGAAAAAGAGCATATGAGTATTTTTTATAGATAGGCAAACTGATCACTATAAAAGTGATATTACCACCTACATGTATTTTTGGATTTGTATTGACCCCTTCTAGGTACCTACTTTGTAAAGAGAAGTTGCAACGCAGCCCTACATTATTCTGCACAGGGCCCCTCCATTCACTATCACACTATCAAATCACTGCATATTATTGTTGTCACATGATAAACCAGGCATATATGCATGCAAGTGACCCCAAACCAAATCAGCCAAACACTGTAAAATATTTACATTTACTGTACATCATTATGCTTTTTTTAAAACCATTTCAGTGTCCCTTTAAAAATAAGCCAAACAAGAATGCGAACGATGGAAAGTGTACGTGTTGCTAACTTAATTGGGTTAAGAACTTAATTGTATTTATCCTGTTACAAAGCTGCATTTAGGATCCATAACACATAGATGCTGCTGAAAGCAAGATGCAGTAGCACTGTAAACACTTTAATCACTAATCCAATTAACATTTACAGCAGGAGTCCAATTATTCGGCACACTGCACTAAGTTGGCATTTCATCATCCGATGAAGTAAACCCATTTTTCCTCAACATTAAATTTAAAGAATACATTATTTACATTACAACTGGAGATGGAACATGGGAAATACATTAAAGGAAGATGCATCTAAATCAGCCAAACATATTAACTGTTCATTATTAGCATTGAAAAGGTATCATTTTGTTAAGTCAATCATAAAATAGCTACTACAATTTACAGACATTTTGCAATATCTTTGTTTAAAAGAACCCTGGAGTGATTATTCTTCTTTAACCATACTCATTTTACCTCAAATATTGTCTAATTTGTAGGAAAAAGAATACATAAATGAAACTTATGAAATATAATAAATAAATTATATTTTTAAAACAAATATTAACCCTAATGGATTACATAGGAACATGTCCTGCATCATTTTTTGCCAAAAGTGATTAGGCTGAACAAAAGTGTTTTGCAGTATGTACAGTGCCTTGGAAAAGTATTCACCCCCTTGACTTTTTACCTATTTTGTTACATTACAGCCTTAAATTCAATGTTTTGTTAATATGAATTCTATGTGATGGATCAGAACACAATAGTATAAGTTGGTGAAGTGAAATGAGGAAAATATATACATAAAACTATTTTTTAGAAATAGAAAAAACAGAAAATTGGCATGTGCATATGTATTCACCCCCTTTCTTATGAAGCCCATAAAAAGCTCTGGTGCCACCAATTACCTTCAGAAGTCACATAATTAGTGAAATGATGTCCACCTGTGTGCAATTTAAGTGTCACATGATCTGTCATTACATATACACGAGCAAGAGGCACCACTAACCAAACACTGCCATGAAGACCAAGGAACTCTCCAAACAAGTAAGGGACAATGTTGTTGAGATGTACAAGTCAGGGTTAGGTTATACAAAAATATCCAAATCTTTGATGATCCCCAGGAGCACCATCAAATCTATCATAACCAAATGGAAAGAACATGGCACAACAGCAAACCTGCCATGAGATGGCCGCCCACGAAAACTCACAGACCGGGCAAGGAGGGCATTAATCAGAGAGGTAACCCTGGAGGAGCTGTAGGTTCCACAGCAGAGACTAGAGTATCTGTACATAGGACGACAATAAGCTATACGCTCCATATGGCAGAGTGGCCAGAAGAAAGCCATTACTTTCAGCAAAAAAACAAAATGGCACGTTTGCGAAAAGGCATGTGGGAGACTCCCAAAATGTATGGAGGAATGTGCTCTGGTCTGATAAGACTAAAATTGAACTTTTCAGCCATCAAAGTAAACGCTATGTCTGGCGCAAACCCAACACATCACATCACCCAAAGAACACCATCCAAACATGGTGGTGGCAGCATCATGCTGTAGGGATGTTTTTCAGCAGCCGGGACTGGGAAACTGGTCAGAGTTGAGGGAAAGATGTATGGTGCTAAATAGAGGGATATTCTTGAGCAAAACCTGTACCACTCTGTGCGTGATTTGAGGCTAGGACGGAGGTTCACCTTCCAGCAGGATAATGAACCCAAACACACTGCTAAAGCAACACTTGAGTGGTTTAAGCGGAAACATGTAAATGTGTTGGAATAACCTAGTCAAAGTCCAGACCTTAATCCAATAGAAAATCTGTGGTCAGACTTAAAGATTCCCGTTCACAAGCACAAACCATCCAACTTGAAGGAGCTGGAGCAGTTTTGCAAGGAGGAATGGGCAAAAATCCCAGTGGTAAGATGTGGCAAGCTCATAGAGACTTATCCAAAGCCACTTGGAGCAGTGATTGCCGCAAAAGGTGGCTCTACAAAGTATTGACTTTAGGGGGTGAATAGTTAAGCACATTGACTTTTTCTGTTGTTTTATCCTATTTGTTGTTTGCTTCACAATAAAAATAATAATAATAAAAAAAAAATCTTCAAAGTTGTGGGCATGTTCTGTAAATTAAATGATGCAAATCCTCAAACAATCCATGTTAATTCCAGGTTGTGAGGCAACAAAACACGAAAAATGCCAAGGGGTGTGAATGTGTGTGTGAGTGTGTACACACACACACTAAGTGAAAAAATATTTTATGCGAACATGTTCCTTTTCTGTATTGCAGTGCACCCCTGCAACCCCCCCCCCCCCAGCAGCACCATTCAGCCCCCAATCCCCCAGCAGCACCATTCAGCCCCCCAGCAGCTCCACTCAACCCCATAACCCCCTAGGAGTACCATTCACCACCCCTGCAGCACCAATCAGCCCCCAACCCTCCAGCAGCCCCATTCAGCCCCCAACCCTCCAGCAGCCCCATTCAGCCAACCGTGACCCCCCCCCCCCCCCAACAGCACCACTCACCCCCCAGCACCCCTCCTCTTACTTGTTCAGGGATATCCTTTTACTTCTGGATCTTCACACTGCAGGGGAAGAGAATTCCTAATGAAGTCATGTGACCCTGCAATGACTAATGAGACAACCTGACCAGGGACCACAGTGAACAAGTAAGAGTAGGGAGCTGCTGATGACACCCACAGCCCAGCTGAACAGAGGCCACGGACCAGTGCTGGTTCACGGCCCGGAGGTTGGAGACCCCTGCCATATGGGATCTAGCCCAGTCCATTCAGTGAAAGCTTATGGTGGACAAACTAGAGAGACATTTGCTAATTATTGTTTAAAATGTCACATTCTATTTAATATGTTTAGTGATGCCAACAATGCTCAAATTAAATACTTCTCTCCAAGAATTATGTTTTGTAAGCAATTGCTTGTTTCTTCATGGCATTAAACTTCCATGTCAAAAATGTGATGACACCCATAGCAGATAAAATCCAAGTTGTGCAAGGACAATGTACAAAGTTATTCACTTATTTTAAAACTAACAATTAGACCAAATGACAGCTCATTTAATCTTCTACTTTTTTTTACATAATACAACAGTTAGGGATCAATTTATCTCTGCCATTTCTGAACTGCTCAGGATTTCTATTTAGATCCTCCTGAAATGATTTATTGGATTTAGGATAAGTAGCACAATGAAAAACTACTTAAAAGGCATAACCAAGTTTCCATGTTTTTACCTTTTTCTAATCTAACACAGCAGCAGTGTGGTTCCTCCTGCTTCAGATGACTTCTCACTCCATAATTCCTTCCTGCACAAGCCCCCATTACAGACTGCTATGATGTATTAAAATGTATATCTGCCTGTGATTGGACAAACAAATGATTAATTTATGCTAATTTTAGCTTAGATACGCATGGATGTTAACTCCGAAAAGAAACTTTTTGAAAACTAAAAGATATTTAGCAAACGGGGTGAGTTTGTTAATTTTGGTATTTTTTTCATGCAAATAAATGTTTTCATACACTACTTATACTCCTTATCAGATGCATTCAGAATCCTGCAAACTTAAATATGCATTTAATGCCTGAACTTACTAGTTGGGAGAGGAAAAGTGACCAATATAAACAATTTTAAAAATGGGGAGTTTAGTCTTCTATTTTTTAGATATCTTACACTCAGGCTAGTGTAAATGTAAAGCAAGTTCTGGGCGTGTGTATTTGTATTTGCATATATTAGCTTGTTTAAACTCTATTTGCTTGTTAAACAATACGGATTACAATTTGATCACACACATTTTTCATGCTATGAATAAATTATGGTGATTAGTAAAATGTATAATGGAAATGCATGTTACTGCTGATCAGACTTGTCTTATTTTAATTTAGTACAATTATTATATGAATTATGAATGTGTGAATATACAACTTTTAACAGCAATCAATCACTTGGTTATAGAAAACTAAAGCAGACTCTTAAATGTGTTTACATTCAAGATTAAACAGATCAAAACAGAGACTCGCCATAACCTTTACGGACTGATCGATAATAAAATTGTATAAGCAATCATAACCCAAGAAAAGAGCTAAACCACATCACAAGTCTGGAATTCAGATACCCAATACTAATTAACTCTTAAAAGAATGACATTCTATAGTGTTTAGAATATTGTTTTAATTGTATTGCTTCAATGGAGAATCCTAGTCAGGAAAACAGTACAATATAAAACACTTGCAAACTCAGGGCAACCTCTGGTTCACATTTTTTTAGATGCACATGCATGAAGTTTATGGTGGACAAAAGAGTGATAAATGCCTTAAGCTGTACACAGAACAGTAGGCAAAAGAATACACTTGCGTGAACATTTGATGTCAAACTAGACAGGTTTCCAGCTAAAAAGCCCAGGATATACAATTCTTCAAAAGCATTCTGGGAATCTGAGAATGAAAATGCAAATGAGCCAACAATATATTTCATTCTATAATCCCAAAAAACATTTCAACATATATCTTATGCCAGCCGTTCCCAAACTGTGCGCCGCAGCGCCCTATAGGCCGTGACTGGCCTACAGTGGTGCCGCAAAATATTTGACAACAGTAACAAATCCAAAAGTAAATTTTCCTGGTGCTAGGGCCTCCATGCTAATCCATTCTACAGCAATTACGAGTGCCGTAGGGGAGAGAGAAGAGAGAAAAGAGAGGAGAGAAAGAGGAGAATCAGATAAGTATATAGAACTATTGTTGGACTTGGAAAAAACTTGAAACATTAAGTGCGTCCTAAACCAAAAAAGTATGGGAACCGCTGGCATATGCCCATCATAAAAGTCTAGCGACTTGCTCGTCAAAAATGACGGCAAGAACATTTTAAGGCTAGCTATACTGTTTGACATACATGAAAGGCTATGGCCCCTCTGAGCACCTTCGGCGCTCATTGCAAGCCTCTCCCCCCATTTACTTTACAGGCCTCGCAATGAGTGCCTTAGGTGCTCATTGCGAGCCCCACAATGAATGGCTTTGCTGCTTGTTACCGTTTCTGTCAAGCCGCAACTTTCCTGCTTTGCAATGATCACCTTCGGCGCTCATCGCGATCCCCACGATGATCGCCTCTCCCCCCTGTGTACTAATGCTATTTGACACACATTGCAAGTCTCTGCCCCTTCGGCGCTCATCTCGAGCCTCTCCTTCTGTCTATTTTACGGTCCTTGGCACTCATTGCAGGTGTTTTCCCAACCCGCAACTTTGGTGCTTTGCAATAATCACATTCGACACTCATGGCAAGCCTCCCCCTCCCGTGTAGTTTAGGGGCCTCGTGATAAGTGTTACTAGCTTTGGCCTAGTTTTCATACTGTTAAGTTTTTTCAGCCTTTTCAGTCGTGAAAAGGCGACAAATATGCCTCAAATTAACTTGCAACATCGCTCACAGGCTCCCCCCGTGCTGTGTGTGTGTGCAAGTTAATTTTGAGGCATATTGTTTGACCGTTAAAGCCTACGGTTCCACCGTTAAAGTCGTAATTTAGTGCAGCCCCGCAACTGCAGGCTTCGGTTTGCGAGGGCCGCAGTTGCAGCTATGGGCTTCAGTCCTAAGTCCTACGGGTTGAGGCCTGCAATGAGCGTCGAAAAGCCTAAAAGTCCTACGGGTCTTGCGATGAGCGCCTGTGGAGGCCTGCAAGGAGCGCCAAAGGCAACTGCGAGGGCTGCAATTATTTAACATTGCGTTACCGACAAACTCGCAGAACGACAACTATTATATGGGATAGCTTTTGAGCATATCACAGGATGGAAGTGCATTAGTTAGGAAGCCTAGGCACCGACAGCACCGTTTTCATCACGCATATCCAGCCTGTGCTACTCATAAAGCTGTGCTATCGTTGCAGGCATATGCCCTAAAATGGATAACAGAAGAGACAAATATTCTGACTTGTTTTAAATAGGCAGATGTACACGCCAGCATATTGTTTTGCTTACCTGTTTTGTTGGTAATGGATATGAAAGCAGCAAAAGTGAAAATAATGTGTAGAAAAGCTGAATGGTAAGCGATTGGAAACCATGGCAAAATTAGAATAAAGGATTAAATGAGGTTACCCTAATAATGGAAAATAACAAACTTAAGTTGTTTACTACATAAGGATCTCTGCAGCTAATTTGCGATAACAGGAAGGTCTCTCCAGAGAGCAATGCCACAAACAAGCCTTGTACCTGTAAATAGAATTGTGGTGAAATGAATAAATGATGTTGCAGTTTCTAAATGTAATTACTATGAAGAGTAGATAATCCAATCTATTAAACTCAAAAACACATTTAATATTTCGGAGAAAAGTAAGCAATGGTATGAAGCAATACATTTAACCTCTTAAACACAGAAAAGTCGGTTTCTACACGGTTATGGTAGTGTATAGTGTACCAAGTATGTGCATTTTTTTTATTAAATGCCCTTTAGAAGGTTTTGCAAAATTATGCTCATGGGTACCCATACCATACACAGGATTTATATGTTCTGTTAATATATATATATATATATATTATCAAAGCTTGTATAGCATATGTCTGCCTCACCTTCCTTGGATGCAGATAAGGTTACATTTACGGCTATTATTAGTAGGCTTACAGTCCAAGGGCCTCATTCTATTAAGGGCCATAAAATGGCTGGTACGGCTACGCTGCTATTCAAATGGACGGCGCGTCAAGGAGGACCCGCATTTCCCGCTCGCCCGTAAATTGTGTTTAAGGCCGCAAAGTCGGAAAACTGTGAATGCAAATATAAATTCAAGACAGCACTGTAAATGATGGGGAACATAATGGGGGACATGTGGATTAATAGCAACACCCTCTCAAGCTTGCAGATCGCCCAAATCCAATATTTCTTTTCAGGTTTATTTTCCGGCCCAAGTCCTGCGGGCTTCAATGACCTCAAAGAAAGTAAATCGTTAAAACCTGTACGGGTTCGGAGGTTGAAGGCTGCAAACTCAAAGCATTGTAAAAGCAAATATATATTCAATCCAGCACTGTAAATGATGGGGGACATGAGGATTAATAGCAAAACATTCTCAAGCTTGCACATCACCAAATTATAATCTTTGATTTAAGTTTAATTTCTGTCCAAAGTCCAACGGGCTTCAATGACCTCCAAACCCGTAGCTCGTTATTCAAGCCCGTGCAGGCTTGGAGGGTGATTGACCTCCAAGCCTGTGGGACTTGCATGATAGATCGAACACGAAGAGTGAACATGAAATTACATTTCTTTATTTGCGGATTTGAGAGTTGGGAAATGTTGCGACACCTCAGTGGCGCAAGTAACCTGTGGGTCTATTTTAACCATTTACGTACTTGACGGAGGCTAATCCCGTAGCCGTTGCAGGTCTGATGTGCTCCAAGTCCGTGGGACTCTGGGCACGGAAATTGAACATGAATTGCAAAAGAAAATGATTTGCAGATTTGAGTGTAGGGGAATGTTGTGCTATGAATTCTAACACCTACAATCACTTTCACGTCTCAAAGTATAGGATGGGTTTTTTATGTGCTTAAAGGGTGTTACGATTTGTAAGTAAGAGCCTTGCGGGACCTTTTTGGTGTAAGTAGGCTGTGGCTTGGTTTTAGCAAATAACGGCCTTGGCGGAAGGGTTCGCAAAGCATTTGAAGAGTTACCTGGGCTTTCTCGCGGCCACGTAAGATCAAAGGCTTTGACGGAAATAAGCTCATCGCAGCGGCCGCACCTCGACGGCCGGAAGCCGCCCGGAGGCAGCAAATTGAATATCGACGTAGCCTGCGGCCTCCTCTTGCGGCCTTGCAGCTCTTACGGCCCTTTATAGAACGAGGCCCCAAGCTTCTAGTCCATCCCACTACTGGCAGATGCTAAAAATTACAATTCCAAAAGTCAGAACCTATTGGGTGAACAAGTATGAACCCAATAGGGTTCTACACTCATCCAGTTTCCTTGCTGGCTAAGGTAATGCCTCCAAAAGAATACTTTTTAGGGTTGAACATCTTCTTCATAGGAATCTAATAAGTACTTTATTGTTTGTCACACACTTATCTTTAAAGGTTCACTCTAGTGCTCATACAATAGGGTTTCATTTGTTTACTTAGATTGGTTAATTTCTGATTAGCAATTAAATCTGTATTTAAAGAAAATATATTCAACGTAGCTTTTAAAACTTACATGTGAAATTTAAGGTTTTAGACATTATCGGACATGTTGCTCTCCATCTCTTCTCAGGTAGGAAAGGATCTGGGTATATTACATTTATTTTCTGCAAATGTTGATTTTATTGTAAATGTGTAGCTATATAAAAATTAAACCCTGATGTATACCCATACAGTGGTGCTTTAAATACTAAGAGGAAACTTGTATAGAAAAAAAAAATGGCAGCTGGTTGTGGATTAGCACTTTTATCTGTTGTCTAAAATATTTAGTTCATTGCAGCATATAATCAACTTATTTTTATGAATGTTTTAAATGGACAATCTGTCCTACCTGTTCTCTTAATGTTTTGCACTCTTCAGGTATGACGACCAAAGGATCAGTGTTAAAATAAAGTCTTTGCTGGGTGGATTCAGATCTTGACAAAGAAGACTTTATTTTAAAAGTAAAAAAAGGAATGCATGAAATTTTCATTTTACGGTTTAAGATCATAATTAGATTGTGAAACCTCTACCAGAATGTTTAAGGTCAGCTGAGAATCTATAAACGCCAAGGCGCCACAATCAATTGTTCTCTCTACATAATCACTTGAGGAAAATTAAACACTTCAATACATTTGTGCTGTTATTCATTTATTGGAATAAAAAAGGCTGAGATCCCGCTCCATGCTGATGATAGCCAGTAAGTTTGAAACAGCTGTACATGGATAGGATACTTAGCCTGTGTTTAATCCAACCTTGGCTTTGCATTAAAGCTGTATAATAAAGCATGCATAAGCTTAAAGGAAGCCATGTTTGATAATGGCTATGGATTGAACGAGGTATTTGTGGGCACATTTGCATGTCCCAGCTTAATTTCTCAGAATGCAGTGTAATAGCGGATTTTCTCGACATTCTGAGCTGGAAGCAGGTTTTTTTTACTTGTTTTAGACATTCAAATGTGAACACAGATGTACTATTTATATATATATATATATATATATATATATATATATATATTTTTTTTTTTTTTTTTTTATATATCAAATTAGTAATAGAAAAAGTGATTTTAGTAATTCTACACATAAGGCAAAAAGTGATTTGAGTTGAAAAAAAAAAAAAAAAACAGGATAAAAAATATAGGAGGAAATAGAAGTTGTAGCCTAATTGAATTGAAGCTTGCAATAAAGAATAATAGGAAATAAAAGTGAAACGTGTAAAGGTTCTGTGTTTGCTAGCCTCAATCATTTTGCCAATTATGAGGTTAGGTATTTAAAAGGCCCCAGTGTCCCTTTAATACAAGTACTTTCAAGCTAACTAACAAACGTATCTGCATCCAAGGCTCTTTTCCTAGTGACAAGATATATACACGTGAAAATGGCTGCACCTGTAAAGCATAATTACATATAATAGCTGCTAAATCAACAGACATTGCTTTTATTTTCAGAGGAGTTCATTGCAAATATGAAAAGGTCAGCATTTGTTAACCCTATGTGCCAGAAACCAGAATTATAAAGAATGCATTTCCCACAGTTACAACCAAGGGCGCTATTCCATCAAAAGCTCACAAAGGCCTCTAACCCGTAATTTTGGCTGTGGGTGTTTTTCCTCTAAATATTTAGATGTATTCTAATGACTGAAGCCCAAAATTTACCTCCTTAAGCCTAAGCTCATAAACACTGTCTTTAAGTAGGATTTCAGGGGGCGTGATCATATGATCTGACAATATTTAAGCAAGCCAGTAATTTACATCTTAGACACAGCCAATAGTAAATGAGACATCAGTAAAACATGGAAGTTGCACGTAATCTGCAATTGGAAGCTAAGAATTAATTGGTGGCAATAAGTAATATTTCCCTATCTCGCTCGCAATCAAGCAATCTATAAAATGCATTCGATCATCTGTTTTAGTCCAGGTTTGTTTCATGATATGTATTCACCCTTTTGAGTAGATATTTCTCAGAAATATCATTTAAAAATAATATTTTTTAATTGCATATTTGTGGGTTTGTGGTATGTATTTATATGCCTTACGGTGCTTTTAAAGTATAGTAGTGTGTGTTTAATCGGGGTTAGAGCTCTAATAAGTGTTTGAAAAAGCCCTTGTGAGGGATACTTTTTCAGTTTTGGGTTAGACTTTATTTGCGAGCTAAAGCTATGGGTCGAATAGAATATTGATTTTGTGTAACTTTAATTATATAGAGCTCGAAATGTTCGAGCTGTGCTAAAACTAAAGGAGTTCTAAGGGAAAATTTGCATCTTTGGCTAGCCCGTAGTGATTGTGGGCAAGTAACTCTGAATCAGATTGCAAGTAGCGAATAAGAATATGGGACAATATTAAGAGTGATTTTAAGTGTGTATAAATGTATAAAATGGGCAATAGAATAGGACAGACTTATTTATCTAGCTAATGGAGAGATCATTGTCAATAACTGCTAACTACCCCATACAGCTTTGAATCTAAAGTCTTCAGTGAAAAGCTATATGAAAAATCTACCAGGCATGCTTGAAGCCTAAAGAGTAACTAAGCTTATTAAATACATTTGCTTAGCCTGGTATTGGCAAATAAGTTTGCTTTCTGCGCAATACATGAAAAAAAAAAAAAAAGCCAATTTTGAGGTTCATGGATATACATATATAAAGGAGCATATAGGCAATCATTTATTTTCCGTACAATAAGTCTTCCATTTTGACTACAGACTCCATGTTGAGCACTTCAAGTTACAAAATGTTTTTCACTCTGTACAAATTCTGATAAACAAAATCAGAGGTCAAAAGTTTTGCAAATCATAGGTCAAAATGTACCAATTTATAGTGACCTTCACACCATCAATTAAACAAAACCATTCTACTAAAGACCTATAACCAAGGTTTTACATAGTGCAGTGTAAAACCAATCCTTAATTTCTCAATAAATTATACATTTTATACTGGTAATTGCGTAAGGGTGATCTGAAAAAAAGACAATGCATTTCAGCAGAGAGTGTATAATTAAATATAATTACATGGAAATGTTAAGCATAGTGAACCTGTTTCGACCAGAAAAATGTAATATATCATTATTTCCACCAACCATGATAATCTTACTTAAATAAACTATTAATAAAAGTGTACTTTAAATTAGAGATACAAGAATAGTCTCTACAGGAAACAAAATGCATTTTCTATTTCTCATCAGGATTTGTAGTTAGATTCACAGTATTACGGTAATATTGCAGTGAAACAGCTCACCACATAATCCCTACACTTCAAACTCACCTGGAAGAGCTTGTGACAGTTTGTGCCGGATAGTGGGAGTGAGGAAAGGACTGAGAGGAAGTGTCTGATGTGATGAGGGAAATGGGCAGAGAGGCAAAGTGTGATGGGAGTGGACTAAGGGGGTGAGGTGGGAGAACTGTGTGAATATGTTTTTATAGCGGGTGTTGCCCATATTACAATAGCGGAGGTCAAGACATCCTATTAATCTCTAATTGAACACTTAATGTGTGGGTTCAGGAATTGGGAAATAATTTACATGGAGCACATTAAGACAGACTTCATGGCATAACATTGCACCACTTATTGGAAATGCAGGTTTTTGTGATGTAAAGCCAGAAATCAAGAATAATCATCTCTCTAATGTGATCTTGCACCCAACAAAAATCAAGATAAAAAAATAAAAATAAATAAGTACTAAGAAAAATAATTGAATTAAAAACCCTAGAACATGGCTCACTACAGCAATACGGTTTTGTGAACAAGGTTTCACTTTGTAAACTTCTAGATGTACCAAATCAAAGGCTTAGTTTATAGTCTCATGTGTCTATAAACACACAAATAGTCTTTTATAGTTAATGGCTGACATCATACATAATAGTATTGTTGCACTATACCACTGTGTGTGGCATTTTACAACACAGTCCTCTGCGGAGGTACGCCTAATGTAGAGAGAATAGAGTCTAGTTTATAGTGTAACTAGTCATAATTTAAAGGTTTGCTTTCTTTTGTTGTATAGGTTCAAAATCATATTTGAATTAAATCATTTCTTTAAACATTTCACTGGCAATTACCTTATTTTCCCATTTTTGGGCCACAACTTTTTATTTATATTGTGCTGTAGTTATGTTTGTAGCACTGCAGCTTGCCTTATTCTTAATTAGTTACAATTATTTTTATCATTATTATTCCATCGTCTTAGGCAGTAGAATTCAAGTTAGTTCAGCACTCAGTCTTATTATACACACTTTGAGTCTGTATCGCATACAGTGCCTTGCAAAAGTATTCACCCCCTTGGCATTTTTTGTGTTTTGTTGCCTCACAACCTGGAATTAACATGGATTGTTTAAAGGATTTCCATCATTCAATTTATAGAACATACCCACAATTTTGAAGATTTTTTTTTATTGTGAAGCAAGCAACAATTAGGACAAAATAACAGAGAAAGTCAATGTGCATAACTATTCACCCCCTAAAGTCAATACTTTGTAGAGCCACCTTTTGCGGCAATCACAGTTCCAAGTCGCTTTGGATAAGTCTGTATGAGCTTGCCACATCTTACCACTGGGATTTTTGCCCATTCCTCCTTGCAAAACTGCTCCAGCTCCTTCAAGTTGGATGGTTTGTGCTTGTGAACGGGAATCTTTAGGTCTGACCACAGATTTTCTATTGGATTGAGGTCTGGGCTTTGACTAGGCCATTCCAACACATTTACATGTTTCCCCTTAAACCACTCAAGTGTTGCTTTAGCAGTATGTTTGGGGTCATTGTCCTGCTGGAAGGTGAACCTCCGTCCTGGCTTCAATCACGCACAGAGGGGTACAGGTTTTGCTCAACAATATCCCTATATTTAGCACCATCTTTCCCTCAACTCTTACCAGTATCCCAGTCCCGGCTGCTGAAAAACATCCCCACAGCATGATGCTGCCACCACCAGGTTTCACTGTGGGGATGGTGTTCTTTGGGTGATGTGATGTGTTGGGTTTGCTCCAGACATAGCGTTTTCTTTGATGGACGAAAAGTTTAAATTTTAGTCTCATCAGACCAGGGCACCTTTCTCCATACATTTTCGGAGTCTCCCACATGCCTTTTACAAACTCAAAGCGTTCCATTTTGTTCTTTGCTAACAGTAATGGCTTTCTTCTGGCTACTCTGCCATAAAGCCCAACTCTATGGAGTGTACAGCTTACTGTAGTCCTATGTACAGATACTCCAGTCTCTGCTGTGGAACTCTGCAGCTCCTCCAGGGTTACCTTTGGTCTCTGTGCTGTCTCTTTGATTAATGCCCTCCTTGCCAAATCCGTGAGTTTTAAGGGGGGGGGGGGGGGGGGGTCTCTTGGCAGGTTTGTTGTTGTGCCATGTTTTTTCCATTTGGTTACTATAGATTTGATGGTGCTCCTGGGGATTATCAAAGATTTGGATAGTATTTTTGTAACCTAACCCTGACTAGTGGTGCCTCTTGCTTTGGTGTTGCAGCCTCTGGGGCCTTTCAAAAAAGGTGTGTATATAATGACAGATCATGTGACACTTAGATTGCACACAGGTGGCCATCATTTCACTAATTATTTGACTTCTGAAGGTAATTTGTTGCACCAGAGCTTTTTATGGGCTTCATAACAAAGGGGGTGAATACATACGCACATGCCAATTTTCTGTTTTCTATTTCAAAAAAATTGTTTTATGTATATATTTTTCTCATTTCACTTCACCAACTTAATCTGAATTGTATGTGATGGATCAGAACACAATAGTCTAACGAAACATTAAGGCTGTAATGTAACAAAATAGATAAAAAGTAAAGGAGGGTGAATACTTTTGCAAGGCACTGTACATCTTTAAAAGGCAGTGATTATTAGAAAAATGTGTGTTATATAGATAAGTTCAGTGTACTTACAAAGTTATAGGCAGGAAAGTAAATTCCAGCCTTGCACACCCAGCGCCAGCTTGCATAACTAAGTATGCAGCAAAGTTTGGAGTTTCACCTTCCAAACAGAAGTACCTGCTGCTGGATGGAATCACATGGCTGGGTGCGGTCTGAGCTTACAACTGAATCAGAGCACAAGGATATAGAGAGAAAGAAACTACATAGCCCAGGCGGCTTTGCCACACAGGAACCCCAGAGTATGATACAAATGTATCTGCTTTCTCCTGATTGGCCAAAACGAATTATGAATTTTATGCTAGTCTGAGAGGGATTGTCAGAGGTGTCAACTGACAAAAGCCTCAGCTTGCAAACTGAAAAGATTTTGCAAACATCAGCGTAAGTTTGTAAATGTTTATATTGGTATTTTTTTCATGCAAAAAAATGTTTGCATACACTACGGATTCTCCTCTACCAGATGCATTCATAATCCAGGACACTTTGTTATGCCATTAAGAAAATTATCTGATGATGTGATGTCATGTGCATTATTCAACTACATTAATACCAATATCATTTCCTAAACAGGTCACAGGCACACACTCATTCTCTCATATTAATTCATATTTAGTTATCTTAGCATAGTAACTTTTGTTGTCCTGCACTATAGTCATTTTTGTAATTCTGTGCAGTAGATATTCTTGAGCTCACTATACACACCATCTATCTGACTGGAGTTATGTGTGAATGTAATGTATATGCTTAATATTTTTTTACTTGATTCTCGTGGCAGAATTAGGATATAAGATTTTTTTTATTATATATTTCTATACATACATATATATATATATTCAGGATTAGTATGATATCCTTTTGATCCAATATAACTTGTTAGCTCAATGACTCAATCAGAGGTTTATACATAGAAGTAATATGATTTGATGTAGATGTCATCACACATAACCAATAAATTATATTATTCCTGTTTTGGCTTACACATACATGTATATTCTCCATACAAATATCATCATGCATAAAAAAAAAAATTATATTTATATTCAGCCCTCTGTTTAAATTGTATAGCACAATATCTGACTGGTATGTAGTCGATCTATAAATGCAGAGGGGTTACTTGCGCACTAATTAGTAACGTTATGGTAATGCACTTTTGTCACTAGCTTTACGGGCATACTAAGCTATGCTCAAACTATTTTAGCAGGCTATTTAAACCCGCAAGAATATCTTATAGTTGAAATGTACCGATCAAGAGAGAGTGGTACAAACGAATATCAAAGGCATTGAATGTACCATGGAGCCTGTGAAAACTATCATCAATAAGTGGAGAAAATGTGGCACCACGGGGATATGAACATTTTAAGGAAATTCTACAAGAACAACTAATTTTTATTTGGTGTTAATCAGAATAATTGATGGTATGCTTATGCTATTTACTTTTGGACAAGATCCTGAATGTTACTGATGAACGCTGCACAGCCTCTGTTTTAAACCTGTGTGCACACTTTTGCAATCAGGGTGTTGTAAGTTTTTTATTTCATTAATTTCTCCTAATAATTATCTACTTGTTTTTCCTCTCTAATTTGTTTGGTTACAAATGTCAGATTAAAGAAAGAAAAATGTCTAACATGATATATCTTTATTTCTGTCTTTAAAATCACCAAAACATGAAATTTCTATAAGTGTATAAAAACGTTTTATACCCACTGTATATTTGGTACCTAAAATTTAAATTTCTGTGCAATGTTTGAAAGTATTATTTTACAAAATGGCAGTAAATGAGTGGAACAGTCTTCCAACGAAGGGTCAGGGACAAACACAGTCAAGCAATATAAGTATGCCTGGGTAAAAAACTAATTTTTTAATTGAATTGTATTTTCCATCCACACTTAACTGTAAAAACAATGGGAGATATCAGACTAATTTTAATAGTGCCACAGCAGAAAAATGTTATCAGTATTAGCCACAGGGTACACATACTGGATTCATATATTAATAGATATTTATAAAGATTGTGCATAACAGAGAGAAGATGCAATGATTACTACAGTAGTAATTGTGATTACGAATGGAAATGCCCTTGAGTTTTGCAGGCATTGCAGATTACATGATTACATGTCATGGCTCAAGTAGTCTCAGAAATATAAAATGTCTTGTGACATGAAATGAAAGAGAAATGCCAGGAGTCAAAGATCATGAGATCTGAATTCTTCTCTTCGCTGTCACAAATGGACAGCTTATGTTTGTCTTTGTTTTATTTAAAAAAAAAAAACTCACATATGATACATATATTAAAAACATATATTCAAATTATTCATGCCAGCAGAGAAAGAGGTTTAGAAAGCCATACAGCACTTATCTGGATTTGTCAACTAAATCAACAATAACTTGAACTTACTAAACTTAGTAAGAAGCTTGTTGTCCATTGAAGTAGCATGCTTTTTCATATTCATTAAGATTTTGTTGTTAAAATAAGGTAATGAGTGAGACCGCATTTTGCTATAGAGATAGATGCTTATTCCTGTCAGATAATGTATCAATCTACTGTAGGTTAGAATACATCCATACATTCCTAGTTTAATATATAATATACCCCTAGTTTCTATTAAAATAAAAATATGGGTGAAATATGCAGACCACCTGCTAAGGTAATGCAATGCATATATGGGGATCAAATGTTAATTAGGTCACATAAGATATACCTATTTAGGTGCGTAAGTGATTTACCTATTTTTGTGTCCTATGAGGAAACGGTAAAAAGATTATGTTACCTTACTCTTCATCACAATCCTTATATGAAGATGTAGACTAATTAAGTTGCATTTGTGATTGAGCTGAAAAAAAGATGCTTCCTCATTTTTGCTTACTTTAGAACTAATGCTTAGGGCTATGAAGAAATTGCTTTGCCAAGAAGAATATAACAGCAAAATCATAAGATCATCAGTCTCAGTGAAAGATGCAGAATAATGATGTATGCTTTAACCGTAAAGTTAAATAAAGATAGATAGACGATATCCTCCCAATAACGCTTTCTCTGTCAAAAAATACAAAATTATTATTAAACAGCGCCACAAACTCAGGAATATTCTGGTACTAAGCAATTGCTGCTTAGCATTGGTTTATTTCCTTATAATATTCTACAATGCTTATATACTGAATCAGGTATTAAGTCTGGGAATAACAACTCCTGTCCCAATAATATTCTCATAGTATTGCTAGCCAAGCCATAGATAACACAGAGAAACTTTCTTTAACTTCGTTCAATTACTGAATGGATATGTTATAGTACAATCTTATGCCCTTAATCAGTAGTGTGCCACATTTGCCCTTTCAGACTCTTAAAGAAAGTCAGTAGACGAAACATGTCAAAGAGCTGGAGATGCCTCTCAGATGCTTAGAGGGGAGGGATTTATTTTAATATGGGCTAAGAAAATTATGGTACTAAACGGGCTACGATTATACTGGAGAGAAACTATATACCTGTAATCTATCACTTTAAGAGCTAGACATGGGTTTGTTTCACCCACGTGGAACTCTAATGATTAGGAACATAAAATTGTACTATAAAATATCCCTTCAGTAGTGGAAATGAGAAATACATTTTCTCTAAGAAACAATTACTTAGTATCAGAAAAGTCAATGCAAAAAGCCACTACCCAGGTCAAGAGTGCTCCCTAGAAAAATACATTTTTAACCATAAAGTTACCAGAACTAGAAGGCATTTAACCATTTTTAGATAATATAGATGAACAGTATTGTGACATGGTAAAGAGGATATGACCATAAGCTCACCACGGGACCCACGACCATCTGTCTCCATCTTGTGCTGAAAAGTCTTACAGAATAGGTGAAATGACAGTTATACCTGTATTGCTGAGCGCACTCATCCCATAACCCAAGCTAAATAACATTTTATTATTTGCAACTTGTGTGTGTGCTCATTCCCACTCATCTTCTGCCTATGAAAATCAAGATCTACTGAGAACAGATGATTGGTAAGCATTCACCCTTTCTGTAAAGTTAGGCAATAGACTCCTTGATAGAAATAGAATAGCAAATCTATTGATGTTCAAGTTTATTCTATATTCTGTTTTTTATTTATTTTAGATATAAACATAGCTATAACATGCTCCTACATTGATAGAAAACAAATACTTACTGAATACGGAAATGTTTCATATATAAAAGTAATTATTAGGTGTTCACAAACATTTTGCCAAAGCATGCTCACACTAAACTATAGAAAAGAACCTGTTGCTTTAAGATTGAAAAGTACTTAAAGGACCAGTTAATGCAGCACAACTTCGAGCACACCACTGTAAAGTACTCCCAAAAACATGTTGAAATAAGTTTTAAATTTTCTAAATAGGTGCCTTTTTCAAAGAAAAATATAATAAATTAAGTTTCTGTTTACATGAGACTCGGACATTCCCCCACACAGCATCACAGTAAAAGCTGCATGCAGAGAACAGAAGCAAAAAGAGAGTTAACTATTCACAAATTCATTTATGCAGAGAAATGGATGCTGGAAACTCCTAAATATGTTACTTGTGGGTTAAGACTATTCCTGCAGCATTGCTGAATGCAGAGCAAAACCATAAATCTTTGTGCTCACGGGTGTCAGCAGATGCTGTTAATCATGGAACAGTCAGGAGTGTCTTTGTAAACAGACCTAAGACTGCAGATATTTAGCTGTTATTAGTGTAATTAAAGAAAATAGATAATTTTAACATAGAATCTTGTGCTCTTTCATACCATGAAGAGCACGTACAGTGAGGTAAATGGTCCTTTAGGTGCTGACATTATTAAGGAAATAGGTTTAATCATCAATACAAAAAACTGGCAGTTAGTGGAACAGAACAAGGCTCCTGGGCAGCTTGTAACCATAATATCCACTCTTTTTTTGCAGTCATTTGGATTAATATACATATATTCCACACCATTAACATGGTTTGTCCTTTTCTAGTGCAGAGCATTTTTATATAAATAAAAGGCTCACACAATATAGATTTATTTGGTCAGTTTTTTTTATGCTACCAGCTTATTAACCATTTTACAATAGCTTAGGCCAACAGACCGATATGAAAATCTCCTTTTAAATAACTATCTACTATACTACGCTTAAAAAAATCCAATTAATGTATTCTACACTGATTTACATTTTCAATTAAAGATTCACACTTTGGATGGGTTTATTTATGCTTCATTACTCATTAAGTAAACTTAACATATGTAACAGTGAAATATTATGAAATATGAAATGGTAAAGGCATTTCTTTTTACAGCTTCTGCTTTTCCAAAAGGAACACCATAAATCATTCTCTCAACTCAAAATACCTGCAGAGCCATTTTCTATATAATTATATACAACTACATTTCCAATTATAACAAAGCTGACATTATTAGGCTGATTAATATATCACTGGCAAACCTCCATTGATTCAGACAAACAAAAATAGACAAGCATAAAGCATTCCATTAAAAGATCAAAATAAAACAAAAAGCAATCATAGGTACATTTTAACATTTACGTGCAAGGTTTCTTAAACCTCTAGAAACTAGCAAAGCCTCTTTAAGAACTTTTTAATACTTCTGGATGGAAAATTTATGGTTATATGAAAAAATTAAATATTAATCATTGCACTTAACATTATGAATATTGAATAGGATTTCAAACAAACATTTCCACAAGTTGCATACTTTTACAGTTCAGTAGACAACATTTTAGACTTCTTTGCTAATCGAACATGAGACGGAGTACCGCCACTGCATACCCTTAAAATCTTCCCAAAACAGCTAAACATGAGCTTGGATACATAGTATTCCCATTCTAGAAAGTTCATCGGCAAAGAAATTCACTTGATTTTAGTCATATATGGTAACATAGATTATCATTATAAAACTTTTTAGATATTTATGATCAGAATATCCTAGTTAAGTTGCCATGTTCTTCATTACTGAAGACATAAGAAATATTTAGTAAGAAAATTAGATTTGCTCTTGACCCAATTCCACTACAAATGGCCAATGAATGTTCCTGACGGTTTTTGCCCTAAGAAGTATTTTTTTAAGGTTGCTTATTCACGCTCATGTTGACCCTTTTGTTAAAACTAATCTCTGAAAAAAAAAAAAAAAGGAAAGAAAAATTTTACATTTTACAACTCCAAATGTCACTTGAAATGGGGGACAACAATTTAGGTGGTTTCGCAATAATCACCCCCATCACATATGCGCTGGATATGAATGGTTAGATCAACAAAACATCTTTGCAAACAGAGATCTATGGAAGATGATACATTTGCAGCTTTTCTTCCCATATATTGTTTACCCAACAACTTTAAATTTGAGCCTGTATGCAACATATATAGTTTTATCCAATTTCAAGGGCAGAAAAAAAAAACGGTCTATCCTTGGAAGAAATTTGCATCTCCCTAAAAAGTAACATACTGCGATGCTAAACCCTCCTCCTGTGATTTCACAAACCACGTTCTTGTAGTTATCAAATTTTGATTTTGCATTTGACAAAACAAAAACTAAAAATAGGTTTAAAATAATGAAAAACAGTTATTTTGAAAAGCTTTAAACTCACATGCATGTCAGACTCTTTGAGCTTTGAGGGTTTGTGAATCCAATATAGAGAAAGTACTATAGCTGATGGTTGCATGTGTAGACAGCAGTACAAATGGTGTTGCCAAAATATTGGAATTTGTTTCCATTACGCTTGGGCAATGCACAATCTTTAAGAAAAAGAGCAGCATGGATTTGTGTGCCGGGGAAACCTAACATTGCAATATACCCAATTGCCAATGTTATGATAAACTAAAATATTCTATGGTAAAAGGTGAATATTAAAACAACAAATATTTCTTTTTTTCTCAATGAGAGAGAGAAAAAGAAACCCAGGTGGAAAAAGCCCTGTCACTAACCCCGCCTCATGTCAAATCCCTTAACTACTGCTTTTCAAGATGCTTTCCCTCTGCAACAAAGTTGTTGAAGAAAATTACTAATAATTTAAATGTGAACTCTGTGAATACAAATATAGTGTGGGTGGCATGAGGCTAGATAAAAGAAATCCTAATGGTAGGCCAGCAAAAACATTGCATCTTATAACCCAGATTGAGCAGATTGTGCTTTCATAAATGCAGTTTAAGGAACAACATTCACATTACATCCTACATTTCATCATTTTTTAATAAATGTTGTCTATGAATTGTTGTAAGTAGTTGTAGGATTTCTTATGACAGATACAGCGTAGATCAAATATACAATGTAAATGCAGAGTGTTGTACCTTATAACTGCATCTCAAACAAGTCACTTTGGTTGTGAAGTTACTCCTCAGATGGCCGCACCAAACATGACTTAACAGAACAGGATAGTGTCAGGACAATGGCTGCCTAAAGCCCTCTGACAAAGCAAAATTAGGAAGTTATGAGCCATTCTTTAAAGACTGAATGATCTCAACAATATGTAAACATGGCTGCACACGGGGCCTCTCTAAATGTTTAGTCAAGCAAAAGATATAAAATCACGGGCTCTTATTCAAACCCCAAAGCAGTATTACAGAAAGAGCAATATGTTTTAGTGAAAGTATCACATATATAGGTCTCAGCAGCCGGGCTTGGCAAAAAACGTTAGTTGCCGTAGGGCCGCAGTTGCGGGCCGCTACCGCGGACCTTGCAAAGCGAGGGCCGTGATTGCGGCCAGGCAAGGAGCACCAAAGGCGCTCCTTGAGCTGGTGGAGATGAACCCCTACGACCCCACACACCTTGCGCATCATACCGACAACCCCCGAAAACGAGGCTACATGACCCCTAAGCATGCAAAACACTGCCAAGTACATACGCCTTTTACACAGACCCGTACGACCTACTAAATACACTATTATGAAGCACGCGAAATGCTCCACACCCGCGTAACACAATTGCAGCCATTTTACAACACTAACGGCAAACTAATAACATTACCATTACAAAATGCGGAACTACACAGCTAAACTAACTGCTTCCTCTCGCGCACACAGCCTATTTACACTACACACATTGCTGACAGTTACACTTCAGCCAACACTCAAAATATACATTGTATGCTGCAGGAACATCAAAACAGAATGTTAGCTCTTCAGCATATTGATTAATGCATATATTAATTACAAATAGGTAAAGTATATTAATTTATAACTTTACAAAAAAAAAAATTACAGAATCACAATAAACAATAATGGCGATAACCGCGCGCCTCACAAGCAGCGCCAACGGTGTTTACAGAACCACAACTATACCAGGGGAGAGAAAGGCTCACAATGCGAGCCAAAATGCCATCATCGCAAACGTTACAATGAGCGCCAAAGGAGCTCTCATAACCAAACCTACACCAAGAGGCTCGCAATGAGCGTTGAAGGTACTCACACAACCAAAATACTTACTTTGTGCACCAACAGCATTACATGCCTTACAATTCTATTGCCGTCATTTTTTGATGGGCAAGTCGCTAGCAGAAATATACTAGTCTGAAGTTCAAAAATGGACAGTACACAAAGAAAACAAAATAAAATAATTGAAACCAATAAAAAGATTGTGTACGTGTCTGGCATCTACCAGTTTCTGTGATTATCACAGCCACTAGAAGGGTGGCTTCAGAAATGCATGGTTTACAATGTTTTTCGTAATGAGATGCTGACAAACTGTTAACTGGAAGCAATCATTGGAAATATACATCTGTTTATGTTTTTATTTAGGTTAAGTGTCTAAAAAAAAACAAAAAACAGTTGCTTTGTTTGTTTGTTGGGCATGGATTATTATAAAAAGTATGCAGTTTAAAATAAATAAAAGTAAAAATGTTCTTACTTCTGAATGTGTCCACTTTCCCTCAAGCAGAGCTTATTTCCTCCTATCTGAGCTTATCAGGGGATGAGGCCAGACATGGGTTCAGACTGAGCATGCTCAGTAAAGGGGGGGGGGGGGGGCAGGGCTATGTTAGCACATGCATAGTCACTGGGCAAGGCCTACAGGGCAGTTACAGTTACAAGCAGGCTACACTACCTTCAGAGTGAGGCCAGTGACATCATAAACCTATCATAGCTTCCAAGCTCCATCACAGTCCAGCCCACAGGGTAAAGGTGACCAGGGAGGCACAGAGAAGAAAATTAAAGCAGCGCTGCTTGAGGAGAAATCAAACAATTTAAAAAATAAGAAAAAAGATGAACTTTTATTTATTTTACATTTTATACTGTTTTTAATAGTCTCTGCGGAAAAACATATAAGCCTTCTTTTTAAATAAATTACACTGGTCCTTTAAGTTATGCAAAAAAAAAAAAGAAAAAAAAAAAGAAGAAATTAGTGACTCATCGAACATAGAACCAAAACTAAATAAATAAACAGATCACCTCAGTAAATTAACGTATCTTCTATAGAGCCAAACTGTTATTTTTTTTTTTACTGAAAACAAAATTCTCTAAATATTAACACTCAATATATGTATTTTCATAAAGTGATTACATGCATATGTTGTTATTTATTAAAAAGGATGTCGCTAAAAATGTGATACTTACCTTGTGCATATGCTTCAAATGTGTGAAGTACCCGACTTAAGCAGTTAACAAGTGATTTATTGAAATAAATGATGCTTGATTAACTTAAAGAACTGTATACAGCACAAAACATACAAATGAGAGCTATAAATGATGCACAGTGATCTGTGCCAATTTATCTTGCTCAATAATAAAAAAAAGATACGAAAATTAGAGGTGCACATCAGAGAACAAACTATCTGTGGACATGATAATCCACTCAGACCAACCTCTTTTAGCTCACTTGTGCCCTTCACAGGGAGAAATATCCTGTAGTATTTCAGTCTTGTCCCACCTCACCAGGGTGATCCAGCCCTGAAATACCAGGCAATTCTGCATTGAATAGGAGAAACCGCAAACCCCAGATGTACATTTCGGCCTCATCAGTGAGGTGTAGCTGTACTCCCTAAAGCACAGTGAGCAAGGAGTCCATGTCTGTCTCCTATCACCCTTAGAGAGAGTAAGCCCCCATTAAGGTTAGTTTATTCTCCGATTGAGAACCTCTAATTTGGTCTTATGTATCATATACATGACACATAAAATTATATTAATAAAAAGGGAATCCAGAAAGCATCCATTCTTTTTTTCCTCCGCAGAAACCTCTTTCATGACATATATTATACATAGATTAAAGCTGCAAAACTACTTTTGTAAGTAGAGGTTTACTTACTTCAGCACAAAAACATTTGATTTCAATGTGATAATGGCATTCTTCTCCACACAAAATCACTCTCTGTCTTCTTATAATGAAGACAGGAAAAATAGGAGAATATTTATTACTTCTGAGAAATATGTAAAACCTGGTTTAGTAGAAGAGGGTAACATTAAATGGCTGTATATTTGTCAAAGATATAGCACCCTGAAGAGGACATCCACCTGTCAAACATACTTCTGTACTAATTTACATTGCATGGACAGCATATTGTCTTTAGATAATTATACGCTATAGATGGGTATGTTTATGAGCAGATGACATATATCTCTTGAGTTTTGAAAAACCCTTCTGCCACATGCATGAAGCTGCTTTGAAAATGTTGTGTGGGTTTAGCTGTTATTTCTATGTAGACATCAAGAGATTTCCTAGAATCATTATTTTTGTCTAACATTGAAAAAAAGAGAACCCAGAGCAGAAGAGCAGATACCTGTTGTGGTATATCCTCTAGTCATTATTGGAAAGCACAAATCAAAAAAGACACCTTACAAACACTTGATTACGTTTTGATTTTAGAAGAAAATGTTCACTTAAGTGACGGAAGTTCTAAATATTGAATCAAAGTTAAGAAAATTTACTTCATCAACTTTTTTTTCTTTTTTTAAAACAGCATTTTCCTACAAGAAATTTACATCAAAGTAACATGTTTACATGTCAGTCTTTTAGATCCACGTATTACAAGGTACTTGCCAAAAATAATCATTGTGGATAAATACTAATTAATCTATTGGGCGCGGAATCTAATATTTTTAGTGTAAACAAATTGCTTTCACACTGCCATCTTGCATTTGACACCCTCTTGTATCACACCTAAACCCTTTAGATTGTAAGTTTGCGAGTCTTCAATCAGGTGTTGGTGCTTTGGAAACCAGCACTATGTACATTTGATTTTATGCTCAAAATCGGGGCCCTCCATTCTTACGGTGTTCATTTTGTTTTTGCCATGTACTTTACCCCTGTATAGAGCTACGGAATATGTTGGCACATTACAAATAAAGACAACAACAACAACCACAACAACAATAATGCCATGTGAAAGATTGAACATGCTCAGATTCTAGGGATATTTTTTTTCAGGCTAGTTACTAGTTGCTGGTTAGAACCTGCTATTAGCAATTTATATTTGACTGTTCCTAGTGAGTGGATCAGAAAGGCATGCAAACTTCAATGTAAGTTTACTGCAGGTAAATACAATGTTTCTAACAACATTCAGCTGATAAAGTACTTGTTATTACCTGCAAGTTTTAAATTGTGGCATATATGGAGCCTCTACCGTGTCACTATAAAAAGGTAAAACATTTCACAATGTGGTTTAAAACAGGACTAGTGCGTTAACTTGTTGAGCTGTATTATAGCAAAATTAAGTTTTGATTTGTATAGTGAAAATGTTAGTGTAAAAAACAAAGATGCAGGATTACATTAACATTTTTAACAACAGGATTATTCTTCATGTAAGGATAGGATGAGTGAATGGACGTTCTAGAGTTTAACCTTTTCATGCAGCTTATTTTGCAGAACAATTCCACCTGACAAAGAGTAATGCACAACCTTTCCTATAGACGGATTTGTGGACTGCGTGGTCTCAAGAACACAAGAGCAAGGCAGCACTTGGCATAATCATTTATCTTCCCTGGCTGACCAAATACATGATTTGTGTTTTTTGTAGAGTCAAGTTGAATAGGCTTTTACTTCTACATTTGGTAGAGTGCTATCTAATGATTTCAGCCACAAGGTTATTTCCAGATAAGGCTACAGGTGTATGGTTTGCAATGTTAAGCACAGAAATTATTATTCTGAATACTAACTGAGCTATAAAACCAGTCAGCTTCAAAACCTAATGATACATTCTGTTACTGGACTTGTTGTCTACCCCAGCTTCCTCGTTAAATCAATCTATATTTGCAAAGTAGTAATGTTTAAGATGCATCAACATTTTCTGTACTGGACAGCCATTCAATACAGACAAGCTATCGAGAGATGCAACTCTCTTTTGCAAGTCCACTTGGGACACTGATAGAAACTCTGCTTGGGCACAGTAAAAGCGCGGATAAGTAGAAAACTGCAATGTTACAAGTTAGATCTCAATAAGATAATAACATTTTTAAGTGACATTTTCCAACTGAACAACAGCCTAAGGAAGAGTGGTTTGGGAATTACAATGGTCCTTTACCTATTAACGGCAGCTATATGTTCCACACTATTTGTTACGATCCAAATGCCAAGGCTCCATCTGGCTTTCAAGAATGATAAGGCTAACTATCTGAATTATAAAAGTGCATAGCAAGTTATCAGTTTTAGTTCCTCAGGAGGAAGAGCATACCAAAAACATGAGACTTCCAGGTCTCCTGAGACACCACCTGCAAGTCTCTCTAATGCTTCCTTATGATAGAATTCCTTATGCTATATACAACAGATGAATAATCATTCTGACTTGTAAATATAGGTAGTATTGCGGTGAACCGAAGTCTGACAATTACCATAAATAATCCTTATTTAGCCCCATAATTATTAGAGAAACATTAAAAACACAGAATATGGAACCATCTATAAATGATGATCGTAGAGCTCAAGTCTTAAACGGATTAGATTTACAATTCAGCTCATGTCATCCATGAAGCAGTGGAGACACAAAGAAGGACATCAGTAAAGTGAAGTCATGAACTCTTGTCTCTGACTAATGCAGTGCGGTGCTAAGCTTTATACAATGGCGCCAAACCAGACCGTCTTCGTAATTTATTGTACTGATGCGCTTGTAAAGGAACACAAAGCATGATACCAGGAATAAAAAATACTTGTATAATTGTATATTAACAAAGAAATTACACAAATAAAGCTGTTCATGAAGCAATGCCTGCTCTTTTTATAAACCAGAAACAGTTATTAATTATAGAGAACAAAAATATATTACAGGCAAAAGATTTATTTACTTCTGCTAGGCTACCAAAGTGGCGTCCATTGTGCAGTCAATGTCTGCTCCAACCTCAAGAAGTTGATAAGCAAAAAAAAAAAAAAAAAAAAATAGAATAAACTACATATAAGAACATTTTGCCTATTTTGAAGTCTGTTCTACTCTTGAACAGACTTCAAAATAGGAAACATTTTCTTATATGTAGTTTATTCTAGGTTTGTTTTTTTTAAGAGTAGGTTACAAAATATGACTACAGTGACCCTTTAATCAAAGTAAGTTATTTAAAAATGTACCATTGGTATTAAAATAACAAGGCTACAAAAGAACTTAATCAAAAGCGTTTAAACTAAAATAAAATATGAGTTCATGGAATTACATTAAAAAACAGCTGATACATCATATTTATATCAGCAATGTTGAAAATGTACAAAGCATGCAAAAAAAATGAGCTACTAAAGCTAGTCGGCACAATGATTACTAGGCACTACTAAAGGAAAGGATAATTCATTTCTATGAGGGAATCGAAGAGCAAACCGTCAATATGCACAAGGACAGCTCATACATAAATACGCATCCTTGGATATGCTTGAACAACATGGGAAACTCATTTATCCTCCTAAATTACTATCTTGTAAATGTTTAGTCTTCCAAGTTTATTCTGCATCTTTTCATATCTGACAGTTAAAAAGGAGATTTGAAACTGAAGATTAACTAGAATGGAAAATAGTATGCACACAAGATTGGGTATTTTGTAGGATCTGATACACAGGGCACTTAAATGACAATATAAAACTTGTTTACGACATATGCACATATATTTACATATGGCTTTTAAAAAGGCCACTTTACCAGTTGCTGTCAAGAAAATGACATTATCTGTGCGAGCGCAATAGGTGAATTTGGAAAACATGCTCCATGTTTATAATTTTTACCTCTGAATTGAATACAAGTACCAAATGCCAAGTGTACAGGAGTATTTTTAAGGTGATAAATCACAAAGAGTAAAGAGAGAGGTGGCTGCTAAATTTGTGTGCACATCTTCACAGTTCACCTCTTTATTTGATTTCTCATTGCATGCATGGAGAAGCCATCAGAGGAAACAAGTCATCAACATGATGGAGAACACAAGGATTCCATCAGCTGTTTTATTCAGCGTACATCAATGTACATGCCAGGAATCAATCATATTTACCGGATTTAGATTGGTTCCTTCCTATATTACTCTTTGGATGATTGCTCTGGCAACAATGAACTTGAAATAAATAAATTAACCATTTGAAGTGAAATTAATGCAAGTTACCGAGGAGCAAAGAAGATTTAAATACAGACTATGGGCCTCATTCTATTATCGGCCGTAAAACCTCTGCAAAGCTGCGATTCCTTGCAGGGCTCCCGTTACCTTGCAATTCAAATAGACGGCGCCGCAAGGATATCCCCCTTACGGCCGGCCGCATATCTTGCAACCGGCCGCAAGGTTTGAAAACTTTAAAAGCAAATATAAATTCAAGACGGCACTGTAAAGCTCTGTAAATGCTAGGGATCATATTGGGGGACATGAGGATTAATAGCAACCCCCTCTCAAGCTTGCACATCAGCCCAAATCCGGGATTTCATTAACTGTTTATTTTACGGCCACAGCGTGGGCGCGTCTGAGGTGCTCCAAGCCCTCGGGACTTTGTCCACGGATATTTGACATGAATTAAAATAAAAAATATTTACGGATTTAAGTATAGGGGAATGTTGTGCTATGAATGCGAACACCTACAATCACTTTATATTCTCCTCAGAGTGCAGGATGGCTTTATTTCGGCTTTATAATGTGCTTAATTGTGTGCCTGCGGGACCTTTTTGCTGCAAGTAAGCTGCGGCTCGGTTTTAGCCTTGCAGAGAGGGTTCCCGGAGCAATTGAATAGCAACCGGGCTTTTCTTGCGTCCGAAACTCTTGCGGCCGTTTAAGATCAAAGGCTTTCCTGCGGCGCGTGCGGCCGCAAGGGATAACAAGGCGCCAGCCCCGCATCTCCTACGGCCGATAATAGAATGAGGCCCTAAGTGTGTAACTGCACAAATTATTTAAAATGTTATGTATAACTTGCTTTTCTACATGTGCATTGTGTCAAGACTTCCCCATTATTTTGTATTACCCCCTTAAACACTGCACCTGTACAGATTCCATGAGGTACTCCTGCTTTTCACCAATAATTTTCAGATGAAAATTAGTAAGTAAGCATAAAAATGACCGCAGGTCTAAATACGGGTTATCTTTTTAACGGTATTGCTTTATTCTAAAGAATATTTTTTCTCTTGCACCATTCAAAGACAGAGTATAAAATGGGTTACAAAGCTCAACAAATACAATAGAAACAACCCCAAAACAAGTAATAAAATAATCTATGGTTGTATATCTATGAAATTAAAGGTGAAATTTAGCAATCTTTAGTTATACCAGTGATACAGTATTGAACTAGAAGTACAGAAGTAGGTAATTATAACTGTAATACATGGGAAACATACCGGGGTGTGTTGTCTAATGCGCTCCTTTCACTTGATGATGAAGATTCTGTTCTTTGTTCTGGATTTTTCACTAGATTTTCTTGGGTTGTACTTTGTGTTTTCTTTACCTTCACAATCTTCTTTTTTTCACTGTCGCTGTCATCACTACCTTCTCCTAAAATATCATCAACCTGCCAAAGACCAAGAGGGGTAATCAACATAAGATTTAGCAACAAATAACATTTAGCAAAGACTTAGATTTGAAGGGACAAAGATTCCATTTTTAAATTACAACATATTCTTTAAAAAAAACTAAAAAAAACAAAGAAAATAAACATTGTCCCTTTGCTGTGAACTATTACACATTTATTACACATTGTATATAGGTACGGGTGGTGTAATTGGTGGTAGAATATTGTCTTGTCAGTCCTCCTAGTTCATCAACCTAAAAAAATAAAACCCTATGTCACATGAGACATTCACTGGCAGCTGTTTTTATCTAAATGTTACAATAATGTTTCTATGTTTCTTTTCAACACAACCCAGACAGAAAAATCACATTAATAATTCCTTTAGAAAACAAATTAAAACAATTTGATTTCTTTTAATGTAAGCCAAACATTCATTATTATGTGTCTAACTATATTAGCAGCTGTGTTTCATAGAGATGAAACATTTGGAAAAGAAAAAAAAAATTGTGAAGACTCGGTTTACGAGTACAGGAATCCATTTTGTGTTTGTTACACACACTTCTCTGAACTATATTACTTTTACTACAAAAAAGAAAAAAAATGTCCTGGTTATTTATTGAAAACCATTAACATAACAATGAATTCTCAGAATGACTTGGCATATAAAAAAAGAATTATAAAAAGTGCACTAAGCACAAAATACCGTCTTAAAGAGTTCTACAGTACATTAGAATCCTCCACTGTAGCCTAGACTACTAATGCAAGAACATTACCATCTATTTTGCAGCAAAATGTAAATGACAAAAAGCTAGGCTAGAGTACTCACAAATTTTGTGGCGCATAGTAAAAATATGCCGAAAATGTTACTTCTTCCCATTATAACCCCAAAAAGTAATCTAGCAGAAATCATTGTGATGGCTTAATAATATCGGAGATTGGTTGCTTCAAATTATCACACAAGCATCTAATATTTTAGTTGAAAAGATTGTATGTTGCATTTTGTTCCTACTATAATGGTCCAGATCTCTTGACTTTGAAAAGTTGTGAATACGGATATTTAGTATTTAAGAGTATCATAATTAACAAAACAACAAACAACCTTTTGTGAGAATTAGCTCTAAAAATGATTGGGGTTTTCTCTGATGTTTACGCTTGAGCCGCCCCATCTTTTCCGAGCGGTTACAGAGTGTGAAACACAAGCTTACTTACTGCACAGCATTATTGGCAGCGTCTATAGAAGTGCTGCACAGCCATGGATTGATCAAGATGGAAAAAGCATAAGACTAAAGGATAAGGGATAAACCAGCAGCTTTCAAAACAAGCTCGCTCACACAAAAATTAAGTGTTTTAACAAGAACTAGTTAAAGTGGTTTATATAGATCTTTTCTACTTATGTTAGGTTATGACAATTTAATGTTCAAGAGTAGCTGTTTAAGTTATTAATAAAAAGATAATAAATAATAAAATTATGTAATAATTTAGAATATCAATATAGACTTTCAAGAATCATCGTATCTGCCCCAATTAAAAATGTGTCTCCACCCTCATAAGGTCATAAAGGGGGAAATGAGGGATGTTCAGAAACAGATTATAGACTATAAGAACAATCTGATTAGGTAAGAGGACAAATGGGCCATAGGCTACCCACAGAGCAAAAAGTTTGTTGTCAAAGGAAATACAGCCAATGGAGAGATTTGGGGTAAAAAAAAAAAAAAGTTTGTTTCTGAAAATGTAGCATTTCCTGCTACATAAAGCAACCTTCTCCCATTGACCTGTTAGCGGTTGCTGACCCCACCCACTGAGTCTAATCTTTGAAAGTTTAATATTGAATATTGTTTTTAAACTATTGAATTTTAAATTATACAGTAGACGCTCAGTTGACCAGAACTCTCTAGTAACCAGAAAAAAAAATTAAATACTATACTTTAAATAAAAAAATAAAATTTCAGGGCTCAACAAATGCCAAGAGCCAGGTTATCATGCCATATAATGCTTACAGGCACCTAGATTTCATCTGTTGTACATCTCTGCAATTTAATGTTACCTGGAAGCAGACAGCCAGTGCAGTGTTGGCGTTACATTCCCCGGGCTCAGCACCACATCCTCCAGTCAAACGTACCTATGTGTGAGGAGTGAAAGCTGCTGCTGCTAGAACAGCCCTCACTGACACAGGATGATCTGCTCAGTATACATGTGCAGCTAATCTAGGCCTCTTAATAGTGACTCTCAAGCAACCAGAAACTACATTTATCTGGTATCTACCAATCCCAATGGGTGCCGGTTAACGTAGAGTCTACGTAGAGCCTACTAAATCCAGCTCCTTTTGTGAGGTACTTTAATAAACACAAATCTATACATATTCAGCTGTGGTTTACTAGATTTGTCATGGCTTGCCCAGTACTGCACGTCAGAAAAGCAAAGGACCCATCACTAAGAGGCTCAGGTATCAATGAAAAAACATTATTGAAAATTACGTTTATGATTATATTTGCCAAAATCCCAACTTATAACATTTCTTTGCAACCACATTAGGAAAGTAAGACAGGCTTCCATAACAATTCAGTAAGTACAACATAAATGACAGCATTTTCTCGTATTGATGATATCAATGTGTGGGACACTAACACAAATCCTATCGTCTGGAGGTCTATTGTATTTCATATATCATCAAATAAGTGAAAGTTCAACATTTGGAATATCTACATTTCCATACTAGTTGAAAAAAATACATGATAGAAAAAAAAAAAAAGTTACCAAATGTGACAGTGGGTGAAGAATGGCAGAAGGGAGAAAGCAACCTCAAAAGCCATTAATTATTTTTTGTAAAAGCATTGAAAAATACATACTGTAAAACAATTTAAATAACACGGTTATGTTTTAAAAAGAAACATGCTGTTTCACAGTTGTTTAGCTATATTTAGGCTTAGTACAAATGTAGGCACTCAAAAGTGCCACCGCAGGATACATGAGTAGCATTCATTATTACCTACTCTATGCGTGGTCAAATGTTCTGTGCTCTATACCTTGTGCACAACGGGCACCTGCTGCTCTCCCTTTATGTATTTACACAGTCGGGAACTGTCAAGAAAAGCAGATAAAAGTACCCAGAAATCATAAGGAAAAACTGCATTATTAAACCCAAAAGGCTCACACTTAGTTATAAATGGCAATGTAGGAGATATTCAAATCCTGAAAGCTAATTGCAAAGCCACAGTTATAAATGCAGATCCATTTTTCTTTCATACTATGAACAATTACCTACTTAAGAATATAACTGGCAGTTCAGATGCTTTCTTGTTAATTCAGTCAATTATAGAAACCATGCATTTTTGTCAATCACCAGCTACAGTACGCAAGCTGACTTGTAGATCAATTGTAAAAGTTATAAATGGTGTATGAATTCATGATTATTTTATTTTATTTTTTTTAAGTTTCAGACTATACCTCCAACAATCTGTATTTCCAAATTCAACATGGATGGGTCAAAATCAGGCTGTGTCCAGGGAAATGTTTGTGCCAAGAGGACTAGATGACATCCCTTAAGGCTAGAAGGAAAAAGATTCCACCATAAAGAAAGAAAAGCGTTCTTCACAGTAATAGTGGTTCATTGGTGGTATTCTCTACTAAAGGAGATGGTAGCAGGAGACAACTGGCATAGTTTCAGTGGGGGTTTTTTTTTTGTTTGTTTGCTTTTCTCTGGATCAATTAATAAGTAAGAATGAATCGACATATTTTTTTATTTTTTACAGTCATGTAAAGAATAACAAAAGCGTAAAATGATAAATGATGATTTCAGAAACAATAAGCCCATATGTTCCATGTAACCGTGTGATTCCACTTTGTATGACACAAAGGGTTATGAAGAATGTAAATAGTTTTGTAGGGGCAGCTTTGTACAGGGAAAGGGGATTTTGGTTTATTACAGGATTATTTGCATGACTGCAGTTGTATCATTTCCTTTGGAGTCAAACATGGGTTCTCTGACTGAATTAATATTGAAATCATTGATAGTTTTTGGTTCTAACATGAACATCTAGAAACCACAATTTAGCTCCTTTCTTGGAATTTATTACAGAAAAATAAGCGTGGATAACTTATTCAGCCAGACAAAAAGGAAGAAATCTAGGTTTTAAAATAACATCTTCATTTCCTGCTGCAAAATATAGCTAGGAAATCAGACTATACATAGGCAAATATCTTCCTCTTCTACTCCCACCAGAGTATTCATAAGGTACATGAGGGTATAACCTGGACCAATTGTCAACGTGTACAATACAGTCAGCTCAACTAGATCTCAGAGCACTTGTTTGCTAATGTATTTGATTGTGGTTGCTTCTAATATTCACAGGTAGTAGTTTGAAGAGTTCTTGGAATTTTCTATAGTAACGTTTCTTTATCTGTTTATCAAGGGCAGCATGAAAGCTTTTGGTACTAAAGGATTAGCAGACTGTCAGTTTTTCTCTGAATCTATTCTCAAAACACTTTATTATGAACATAAAAACTTAAGAACTACAATTACTGTTCTTCTGTGCAAGACTGGTTAGGACACAATGAGGGCAGGATAACTGCTTGTTCAAATTATATACCAAAGCCACTCTAACACTTCTGTTTTTGAAACAATGCCACAATTTTGCCTTGATGGCACTGAAGCAGTGTCGGCTACTATAAGAAACACTGGAAATCCTCCACAATCGTCGCAGAAATCATCACAAATCACAGAAACAGATCTGCTGTGAAGAATCATTAAAAATCTAAAAATGTCTGACATAGAACAGCTATTTAAAACAAGCCCTTGTGCCCCCCTAGGGTGAAAGAGCAGGGGTTCAACTTTCAACTGTTATTACGAATTAAGGTGTAAGGTCTTCTGCTATCAGAAGTGGCTTAGACCTGTGTTGTGAATGCAGTCTAGATCATATAATTCAATGTAGATCAAAACTGAATATATTTCCCCCACACAGAAATGAGGACTTCCAAATTCTCCATTAAATTCTTATTCCAATAAACCATGTATAGCACAAGATAAATAAATATGGTATAGGGTTCTATCATTATTTTGTTCATCATAGGCTTAATGGATTTATGGTTAACAGCCTTTTATTAATTAATGGCATGAATTTGAAACCAGCCAACAGTGGCAAAATCCAAAAATGACTTAGACCGTGCTATTTGTGGATAGGTACCGAATTCATGCATATCCATCCCATGCTATGCTCAAAAGCTGTGCTATAAAAAAGGGCCATGTAAAAAAAAAAAAGCACCCACACCAAGAATACTGTGTTATCCATGTTTTGGGAAAAATATAAATATTTATTAATCATGTTTGTCTACACAAGACAAAGAAAGAAAGAATACATATTTATATTTTACCCAAAACATGGATACATAGTATTCTTGGTGTGGGTGTTTCTGAAGTGTGCATACTGACATACACTGGTTGTATATATCCAGCACACATACATAAAAATACTTTTTGTGCAAAACTGAATAAAGCAGAGTCCCCAACAGATTTCAAGAAGAGCTCCTGAAACAACTATACATATGCGTAATATACCGCATAAGCTGTTTAGGTTGAATAAGGTGAGAGTCACATCTGATGTGGTTAATAACTTCCACATCCATGAGATCCAGGTAACATCTGTGGGTAGGTCCCATATCTCAAGCATAATCCTTCCTAGGCTGTGCTTTAAAGCTGGCTAATACAGGTTAGAAGGTGCAATGTATAAAGCGATATTGGATTAAATCGTGAAAATGGCTTGTCCCTGCTGCGTGTGAGTAATTTAATAAAAAACGGTGACATCATGTGATGGTATTTGCATGCTTCCACGCAGTTTCCTAGAATGCAACAGGAATTATGTTTCTTGGATTTAAGCTGGTTTGTGACTTGTTTTAGACATGCATATGTACACATTAGTGTATTATTTTGCCTATCATTTGATAATTTTACCAAATGTTAAAAAAACAAAGCTCTTACTGTTGCCATTATTGGTCAAATTCAGTTTTGCTAAAAATACAATGCAAGAAAAACATATCCCATTGATAAAAAAAGGCATGAATGAGGTAAAAATAACAGTCCCATTTTATACACAGTTGCAGTAGGTTTTTTATCTGTTTGTTGAAATGCAATTTTGGTCTAGTTATCTCATGGGCCACAATACTTAAAATTGCAAGTACAGCTTCAGATTAAGCACAATGCATTATTCATCACCAAGTTTTGCTTTCTTAAAACGTTATGCAAAAAGAACACAGAATACTTGGCTATTTGATCTATTTAATGGTGAGATATCAATAATGCATGAAGACAAGTATTTTCAGCTCTTCAAAACCAAATCTTATGTGGTACTGTCACATTATTAGTAAAAGCTTAAGCTGCATTTCTAATGTCAGAGTTGTATTTTATGTTACAAAATGCACACTATTATGTATATGGGCTGTATCATTTGGGAATCTTTGTTACAAAAAGGTCAGATGTCCCCTTTCACAGTTCCAGTATAGAGCAGGCGTTCACAAACTTATACCAAAGGTTAGAGTCAGTCAGACTATCATTGAGTTGCCAAAACTTTTTTCTTAAGAGCCAGGGAATGGGGTATGTATATAAATATATATTTAGGATCTCTCCTATTATGGTGTCGGGACAGGTCCGCTGCCTCAGTGCGCCCTCCAACCGCTAGATGGCGCTGTCGATATTTTGCAGCACTGCCGATCTGTGAGAGAAGTTCTAAACTAATAATAATAATAATAATAATAATAATAATAATAATAATAATAATAATAATAATATTAGCCTAACCGTCACTATGATATGGCCCCAAAATTTCGGCAGCGCCATCTAGTAGATGCTCAGCGCCACTGCTGCTGCGCTACCATAAGAGGATAGGACCTATATTTAATTACCAAAAAATAGGAGCGAGAAATAACATTGTAGGAGCCGAGACTCATGGGATTTGTCAAGCTCTGGTATAGAGAGTCATTGGATCTTCTATAGCACTTTCAGCAACCCAAACATCTAGAATAAATGTTATGCCTTAAAATATATATTTATATAATGAAAAGTGTTACAGAAGTTGAACTACACATCTGTAAAAACAAATAAACCATAAAAACCACACGGCCTAAAATAAATTACACTATACAGTATATCCAACATGTTTAAATTCTAGTATAACAGTACAGGCTGGCAAATAAGGAGGAAACACTATGCCAAATGCTAGGAATAAAACCATATGAAGGACCTAATAAATACATTAAATGTATTATATTTAAATGAAAATCTTATTTTCTAGAGGCTTTATGAAATCCTTAGGAATGCCTCAAGCATATGGCAGAAATTATTACATTACCTTGTGATAGTGTAACTACTGTACTACGCGATCCACTGCAACACTCAGTTACAAGCTACTCACAGCCAAATCAAATGAATATTTATCTTTTGTTACTGACCTCTATGCAGTTTTCAGCAAATTCCACAAATAAATAAAAAGAGAAAATCAATAAATTCTCCATAGCGCTTTAGTGGCTTCTGCAGCATGTGCGTTTGTCTGATCACAGAGGAGCAAGGACTGTTATTGGCAACTTAACAAGGGAAGTTCTTTCCATTATATTGATAGCATTGTCTTTTTTGGTAGGGGGGGGGGGGGGTAATTGGTGGACCCCACCAGCAGTCACATGTATGGAGGGATTTGCCTTATAGTATATAGAGTAGATTTTTCCCATGAAGGAGTAAGTGACAGGCTCCACAAGCCACCATAACAGTCTCTATAGGGACTTTAGGGTTCCCCTTTATTGAACATTATATGTACAATGTATTCTGATTATTTTTTATACTCTGCAGATTGTGTAGCTTTTGATTTATGGTTACACTAGCACTTTAAATGTTTACTGCACCTTATTTGTTCATTACTTTTTTCATTTATAGATATACAATTTGTATGTTTTGTGATTCTATTTTTTACTCATATAAACTGCTGATGTAATGTTTACTGACAATGCACATCTGATGTTATAACCTGTCATGGCGCTATCCATTGAGACACATGATGTTTTTAATTTGTTTTATTTTTATGAATAATAAAATATTGCCTTTTATTTTTGTCTGATTTTGGACTATTTTCCCATGTGCTGTTGATTCTCTACATAGGGACTAGATGGTGGTTTAAAATTGGTGTCTTCAAATATATTGTGTAGCTTTACACTTACCACCAATACTAAGATTCACTGTGTATACGAAGGATTGTGAAAAATTCTCTAGTGGGCTCTTTTTTCTGCATTGTATATTAACATGGTGAATCTACCCATATGAGTAATTGCTTGTTCTCTTTTTCATTATATTATTTCTTGCTTCAACCATGATCAGTAATTGCCATTGAAGTCACCATATTTACCCAAACTTTCAAAACACAATGTAAAAAATACTAAAAAAAAGTTATGTTATATCCAAATTTAATCCCAAATAATTTTATCCCAAATAATGCAATTTAATATAATTGTTTTTTAATTAGTTTTTGGTTGAGTGATTTTCCATCCCACGAAAACTGCATATAACAAAATGTAAGTGATAAGAGAGTAACTGATTTAAGGAGCGTCATGTGCATCTGTAAAATGGGTAATTATTAATGCATTAGAGGTACACAGATCAGATTTTTAGAGATTAAACAAAACCGAAAACATTTCAATGTGGGATGAAAATCACCAATTTTAGGGAAATGGAAAGAATACAAGTACTGACATGAATAATTTTTGTCTTTACTGCTTCAACAAGCTCCTTCCTTTTAAACAATACCCAGGCAAATGGTGCGATTCCTATAAATAGTTGCAAAAAATAATTTTGCATTAAACAGAACATTTTTCAGAGACATGCAACTCCTTATTTTGTCTAATTGTAGAGTCTTCATAATGATAATTCTATGTTTCAGTCTGTGTGACTAGGAAGAGAGTGTGAGCCTTTGGCATGTCCTAAAGACATGTGTCTAGCAATATGAAAGTTTTATTCACCACCTGTAAAGATCCCAACATAGATGAATGGGTTTCATGAAAATGACAGAAGAAGGATGATAAACATATATCTTATTCAAACTCTGCAGGAGACAAACTGTTTAGTATTTATTAGCAGCAGTGACAAAAAGCTGACAAAAATGCATTTGAACAGAGAATATATATATATATATATATATATATATATATATATATATATATATATATATATATATATATATATATATATATATATATATATAGATAGTAAATATGGGTATAAAACGCAGGAACACTAGGTTGGAATCTGATTAATGAGCCTTAAAGTACCAGAAATATAAACTGTACTTCTAAGCACCACATACATTTGCAAAGTATCTTGACAGTATCATATGTTATGCTCAATTGTTTGTCCCTCTTCCCCCTCCTCCTCTCTCTCTCCCCCCCCCCCCCTAAGATACCTATGGAACTTACCCCATTCTTCCAGTTTACTCTGAGAAAGGCTGCCATCTTTCACACAAATGACCAAAGGCCATACCCACAGCAGAGTTCTTCAAAGTACTAGTGTCATGCTGCTAGTAAACAGAGACAAAGGATGTAACGGTGTGCTTGCAGCAACATGACACTGGTAGTGTGAATATGCTCCAGCCAAGGGAGTGATATGACAATTACAATTTTTTTTTTTTTTTTTTTTTTAAGTAACTTAGGTAAAATAGTTAATTTTGCTTAGAGTCCCTTTAAAAAATACCAGTTGATTAAGGTATCAAGGTAACCCTTACTTTATATAAATATGAAAATGCTAATATATATATATACGGGCTACCCACTTTAATACAAGTCTGCACAGGTGTGCCTGACAGACTACAGCTAATTTGCTACAATTACTTTGGCAACCAATTAGTTTGACCTGAAAGATCAGGACTGGGTGAAGCTGCTCTAGTTCTATCCCACTCCTCAGTCATGGGAGGATGGAGTACTGCAGTACAAATCAATACATGACAAGCAAAATTGTTAAACAAATTAATAAGCACTGTTCACAAGTCCCGCAGCAAATCAATACTTAGCTTAAAAAATAAAATCTAAACACATTTATATCCTTAGGACAAACAATTACTTGTTGTAATCCAACTTCTAACCACGCGTACATATACTTTATAAGAATCATTGGAATTTACACCATTACGAAGAAAACATGTTAAATTCTCAGTGTATCTGCACAGTATAACGTCTCAATGCAACAATTCCATTATTTTTAAATATGTATAACTTGCAATTGCATTAAAACAGTTACTCAACATTATAACATCTGAAACCAACAATAAATATGAGAAAATATTTAATAATATTAAGGAAGGGCTTGACATCACTGGAACCAGAAAACCACCCCTCCTAAAGTTTTAAACAAAAAAAAAAGTTTAAGTAAGCTATTATCTTCCTTTATAACTTTCTACAAAAAAGCAATGCAAATGAACCAGGCATTGAATGAGTAATTTGCAAACACAATTGTGACTTAATGTTCTTATTGAGCTTACCTCTTTGTCCATGCTCTCCAAGTCCTCTTTGCAAAGTGTGTACAGGGGCATAGTCTCTGACATGCTTGGTTGACGTTTCCTCCGGCATGGACCCGATTGTTCCTCCTCAGGATTTCCTGTGGGCAGCTCTTCATCAAACAGTTCTTCTTGATGTGGCTGAACAACCCTGTCAAATAAGACGTGTTTCCAGAGGTGAAATCAATCAAACCTATATAACACTGAGTAAGATGAGGCGTTTGCCCTCAAACTATCAACAGCGTGTTTACTACATAAATTACAAATGAGACCTCTTAATCATGACTTGAAGAAAGGCATGTAGTTATTGCTTTCTAATATGGAAAATGTTTCTCCATTAAATATACAGTGGACAGGTCTCAAAGTTAAATAGGAGAAGAAATAATAATAATCTGGACAATCAAAAATATTCTCAATCTGGATTCAACGTATAAAAAAAAAAATTTGGAAAATAAAGCTGCAAAAAGCACATGCTTGTAGGCATGATCACATCTATTGTACAAGTGTAATGAAAACTCAGATGGCTTTTTAGGGGGCTGTAATGATTTATCATGTATTTATTATAGGTGCATGAAAAATACCCAAAAAAACAAAAACAAATGTGAATAAAAATGTTAAGCTCTTGAAACTTCAGACCTTAAGGTATAAGTGAATCAATAACTAGATTGTAGTGTAATCGTAATATTGTCCAGAATTGTTGGGTGGATAGCTCAGAAAAATAAAGCACATGAAAATGAGGCTACAAATAAGAGCTACATCAAAGCAATTTACACACCCTTTACATGAACTATCCAATATAATAAAGCAGACAAATATAGGAGTGACCTACGGTATGAAACCATATAGGTAGGTAGGTATATATTCGAAACATGATGAAACTGAAGTGCCCCTTCTCCAGTTAAAAGAAACGGCTAAAGCAAATATTTTTCCTCTTTTGAAAAAAAAAAAAAAGTGCAGATTATGACATGGGTAGCAATGGAAAACGTATTTTTTGTTATAGGAGATATTGCTTTAGCAGATGTTTTCAGGTAAAGAATTACACTAATATGTTAAGGATTTCAACTTAACCCACTTCAACTGTGTTCTGCAAAAAACAAACTTGGTATGATTTGAACAGATTACTTTGCTATTAGTTCACGGAGGAAGGCATGTACAAGCCACAAGTTCCTACTGGGTCAAACCATTTCATTTTGTGCAATTATCTTATACTACCCTGACATGTTTTTCAGACCGACAGCTTTTTGTTTTCTTCTGGTGCAGAGAAGCTTTTACAGTCCTAAAGAATATTCTAGGACAAGGCTTTTCAAACTTTACAAAGGCACTAACCGACTTGCAACTATTTCAAACTCTTCTATACCACCCTTGAGACCCAAACCTGAACAAAGCAGTTTTTAAATAATCTATTTACTATTGAGTTACTGGCATGTCCATCTCTCCTTATTACTAAATCTATCACCCCATTAATGCCTCTTCCATATCTTATGTCTTACGTCTCTTTTTTTTCTAAGATAACCTGCAGTCTACAGCTCCAAGGACTGTCACCGGCTCCAGAGCCATCTGTTGAGAGGTAGTTAAGACGCCGATAACCAATTAGGAAGTAGTAACACTAAAATGTTTTCTATTACCTTTGGAGCCTACAAATATTAATTTGACATTTTGTATTTAACTTTTATGAGACTCCGGAGCATTATTTTCATATTCATGTTGCGTTACACCATGAATTACAGGAACCTAACTTAGTCTAAATATTTGTATAGAAGATACTATTGGTCTGCTTCTATGTAAAATGTTTTCTCTAAGCAAATACTTCCACATTTTAATTTGCAATATGACCATATTTTGGAGACAATTTAGAGTTTACATAAAGTTTATGTAATTTTTACAATTTTTATATGTCCACCACAACTGAAAAAAATAAAAGTATTTCAAAATAGAAATGTTTACTAAGTTGTAATAATATGTGTTGCTGCCACCATGCTGTACACTATTTTATATACGGTTTTGGTGATAATGATAATCACGACTAGTTACCCATAAAATTATCTTATAAATATGGGGCTTAAGCAGTTCTTTGAGGAAGTTTGTCGGTTAAATACATTTTGCCCATCATCCTCTCAAACAAATTTTCCAAAAATAATTTCCCAAAAAAGTTAGCATTTTGTTCAACAACTAAATTGAAAGTAACGGTAGACTGTTTGTGCATTATACCTGATCATTCATTAGCTTAAACTGTAATACCCAAAAGCTAGAGCAAGGTCTAGTCGTAGATTGCAACATGATGACTGGTAGATTACTGAATGACTGGCAGCACTCTATGTTCAGCTTGTAAAGAGATTCACACGTCACTGGCTGCTGCTGCAGTAGAGAACGACAAGCGGCTAATATAGAAGAGGGCAAGTTGTGCATGTTTGCTTATGTGATATGGATGACTGGTGGTAGATCATCTTAGGGTGACTATTGCATGGGCAAACCATAGGAAAACAGGGATCACATTTTTCAATAAGCAGAGTAAGGACTTTCAACACATAATAGAGGACTGCTTCCAATGTCTTTCTGAAAGGTCAGAGCATCACTGATTATGCAAGAAGGTACAAACTAAAACAAAATAAATAACATTGGTCATAGAAGGTTACTCCATTCTCTAAGGCAGTATACAAATTTGTGATATGAGAATCCGTGAGCATTCATTCTTTTGTTGTATTAACTTCTAGAAAATACAAAATTTATATTTGTGGACAGACCATACAGAATTTCCATTTTATTTATTTTTCTTGTATACTGTTTATTACAGCAACTGGAAGCAAATTAAGTGAAAATTGTCCTGGTCAAGACCAGAAACTGCGTAACCGAACAACAATGTCCGTGTAAAAAAAATGTAGGCACTCCTCCCACATGGGATTTATCAGTGGCCATTGACCTTAAATAGGAAAGATATAGAAATCTGAAAATGTAAAAAACAAAAATTAATTTACATGCGTCTGATAAAATCTTTTTTTACTCTGAGTTACGGTTATGGTAAAAATCAGACTGGCAAAAATACTACTAAGAGTTTGTCAGGAATAACGAAACCGGAGCCGCCCGTATTGCATTTGAATTTACAAACCATATGTTTCACACAAAAGCAACACAAGAGAAAGAAAGTACATGATTTTAGTTTATTTCATAGACGGAAACATACATTTAAAATTAACCTTGATGTGAAGCTTGTTAAAAAAAAAGATGACAAAACCTTTGTTTTCACTTGTTCATCCACCAAAAGATAAAAGTATTTCCTGATTAGTAGGTTGTAACTTGTCGAATGAATTTGTAATGTAATTCTATTGAAAAGGCATTTTTGAACCTAATATAGAATTTTTACTATGTTTTGTGAGCTGTAGAAAACAAATATCTACAGAATTTTATTTCATTTATAGTAACTGCATTTACAATCCTTCTGAAATTAATAGAGGGGGTTATAGGAAAGCATAACATTGGATACAAGCTCACAAAGAAAATAATGCTCTAGATTATATTTTGTACAAAAGGAAAATTGATTTGCCCTCAAATTGTCAATTTCAATAACTTCTTATTTTTCCTGGGCCTTTTAATTGTAATCCTACACACTGTCAAAACACAAAAACATACATTTGAAAATATCAAGTCTATTAGAATCATTATAAATTTATTCCTGGAACTTTCTAATAGTTAAAAGATAAAAAAATAGATTATATTCTTTTAGATCAGTGTATTTCAATACAATGCCACATGACAACACTACATATTATCAAGAGACTGTAGTTGATTTAACACAATAACAGAATTAGAGCAAAGTCCCACACTAGCGTTTCATGTACCTGAAGGACGAATGTTCTCCGTGCACCGGCAAACTCAAAGGTGGACAAGGTGCTTGAATATATGGCGATTGGCTGGAACCTTGGGATGGCTTTCTGATAAGCTTCCCAGTATTTGGATCATACAAACGGACTTCAGGGCCAGGCTGTGTCTTTGGATGGATAGGTGTAGGGTGAAAAAGAGGAGTCTGAAAAGCACCATGTACGTCAGGAAAAGTGGTGGGGCTAATTGTTCTGTCATAAGAAAACAAACAAAAAATGGACATTAAACTGAATTCACTACTTAGCCAAAGTAACTATAGTCTGCTTTTCAAAGTCTTAACATCGGTATGTTGATGATGAATGAAGCTCAAATGAGAAATGTGTGACTTCCTTACACATGGATTTCAAATCAATAATTTTAGAAATTTGAATGGCCACTGTAAAGCTAGTTGTTTTAATTATGCATCAATCATTAATAAAATTCCTACTTAATGATTTATAATAGGATTATTGAATATTAAATACATGTCTAAAGATTAGAGTATCAGATTCCAGCTGAGCAAACTACCCCCTCTCTGATAGGGGAGAAGGGTCGAATGGATTTTAAAAGCAATCAGATTAAAGAAGAGGTCTGAAATACACATAAGGATTTATTACTTAAACTATGTAGATAGAATGAGCAGACTAGATAAGAACATTGTCTTCTCTACAATCAGATCCACTTTTCTAGAGTCTTAGTGCAGCTAGCAACCAGCTGGTGCTAAGTTCTACAGGACATACAAAATGTAGCACTTTCATTGACCAACACAAAATACTTGGCAGGTGTTTCTGCCTGAAGAAATACACATTTCTGTATAACAATTCACAGATTTACATGAAATTATTACATTTTCTAGATCTACAAAGTCCTATTAACATTAACAGTGTACATAAGTATAAAATGCATTAAATGGACACAGGGGAGGTTCCAAATATGGTATAAATAAAATGTATATTTAATAAGTACTTTACCAATGGAATTATTAAAAATATTGCATTTTCCTACAATAAAATAACACTGAAGTTTGCAATTCTGTGTAGACTCCTTTTCTGATCCCCCCATGGAGATTCAAACCATATGTTCATGAGAGATCATTACCAATTTTTACTGATTCACTCAAGAGAATGGAGTGTCTAGTTGCCTGCAGCAAAAAAAAGACGAGGCATGCTCAGACCAAGTGAACATGCACAGTCTTTTGTTCTGCAGTTGGCTATTACTCAAGAAAATAGAGCCACTGCTTCAGTGTTGATCAGTAAATTAATGGCAATGACTTATAGTGAACACCACATTTGAATCATGTTTGTATGTGGATCAGAAAAAGATTTACAACTGAAACTGGCAAACGTCAATGTTCATTTACACTTTTAAAACATTAATTGTATAAACTACTTGTTTTAAAAATAACTTACCATATTTGAAATGTCCTCTGTACTACACTGAAGATGACCTAATTTAATGATGAGCACTTTGTGAAGTTTTGCTTCATATGACAAGAAAAATTAAAACCTGTGTGAGGTATTTTTTTTTATTATTAAAAATGTAAATCACAGCAAGTGTAAAGGACTTAAACACTGTAATGTTATTTAAAAGTAGGCTATTTTATGGTTATTTTTAAATAAATCTCATTCTAAGTACTTTAAATTTCTATATGCAATATGTCTCTCCAACATATTTCTAGCCACACACTAAATTATACAAGAGTATTTTTGAGATTACCTTTGAGACTTCATGTAATCTTCCTTTAATGGAAACAGTTGCTCTTCTACTTTTTCCCATCGCTCCAAGCAGCTCCAAAGCCAGTCTGGATTTACAACATAAAGGTGTTTACAATTTTGCGCTTGTCTGACTTTTTCTGTACCTAGATAAAGGAAAAATGCAAAATTAGGCACCAAAGTAATATATCAAACTGAAACTAGTAAAAAAAAAAAAAAAAAACAACAACAACAACGTTTAAATAGAACAAGGATATTTGTTCTTTTGCATGTTTGCTTATAAAACTACAAAAGTCAATTTTGTCATTTTTTTTTTCTGTTCTAAATGCCAAACAACATTCAACATATTTACTGTGGTAAAAGATTTAAGTAAGTTGCTCTTTCAAAAGGTTTCTCATGAATGAATCTGAGTGCATACACGACCTAGTTCATGAAATCTTACCATTCAAGTAGCGATCTCAGGATTATCTCAAATTTTACTATCTAACTGAAAACAGATTGTGAGGTCACAAAACATATTTTTTCCTGTTTTTCCCCTCATTTGATAACAATGAAGGTTTGCAAAAAAAACACAACACAAAAAAAAACAAGAAGCTAAACATGTTTTTTTTTTCTTAACACCCATAGTTAATGAAATACAGAAATTGATCTATATCAGTTTGATTTCTTTGTACAACAAGTATATGGAGACATATCTTCTAGTTAAAAGGCCCATGAGCACAACTGTTTTTTCCAAGCATGTTTTAAACATTACAAAAGTAATCTGTTTAAACTTACTTCTAACAAGAAATACACAGAGACCCTACTTTAGACTGTAGATCTCATTGGCTGACAGAGGGAAAGCCTACAGGAGCATTTAACAATCTGATTACCGTACCTCTTTTGAGCTCTGACATCTTCAATTACAAGATCACACAGTGAATACATTATCAAATACCTGCTTTCTGATGCAACAAAGAAAACATATTTCCATGTCCCTTTAAGGCACTTGAAAGGAAATTAGGAAATAAATGTACACGTTATATCTTTGACGAAACATAATGCTCAAAAATTGCTGTGCACTGGTTTGAAAATCTGTAAGGAAAACAGTTTGAGTTGTTAAAAATGGAAATAACTTTGTTATATGCATTTTTGTTATTGTTTGGATAACCCATGATGAGCTAATGCAATTGGACAATAATAAACACAAAGCCAACACGCTGCTTTATGTGGTCGGTCAAGTGAATGGGATTAAAAAGGGAATCAGCATTTAGGAAAGGTAAATATCTGCTGGGTGCAGAAACTGACTGTATCACTCATACGGTACAAGATACGATTCAGATAAACTTCAGTGTGCAAGTCTTGGCATCACTGGAAAAATCCATGCAATCCCTACATAAAGCTTCAAAACTTCAATTTACACACATTAACCCCTAACAGAAGATCTGAAAATTATAATCACAACTGCTTCACAGTGAAATAAACTGTGCATTAATCATCAGAAATGCTTTAACTGAATTAGCTGATGGACTATGCTTAGACTTGGCTCAGTTGCCGAGCAGTTGGGTACGTTTTTTAACCCTTTACTAACCTTCAAGCCAACAGCAGCACAATGCAGAAATCTAAATAGCAATGCAGTTATGCCAGGTCACAAATATGACAGATGGCAGCATGCATGGAGGATACTGGTGGTTACAGCAAGCTGCCAGGCAGTTAGTTTGTTGGCTTCTAAGAGGCAAGTATACACTTTATATCAAAATTAAATTGAGGATGAAAAATGTAATAAGCTAACATAAAACATTTACATAAAATAAAAAGGATAAAAAAATTCCAATGCATGTGGTTAATGCATTAAATATATGAAGAATAACATTAATATGGGTAAGAGTATGTATTTCATTGTAAAAATTTCACAAGATGGTACCAAATTGTCAGACTTGACATCCAATTATGATATTTAAAATCTGGCACAAATAAAGTGGCAAAACACACCTTAATTGTTATGCCCTTCCAATAATTTAGTATTCTGATACCTCTGACTATGAATGAGTCAAAGGAGCAAGGCCTTACATACTGTACACCATTTTGAAGAAATACAATTGACATCCATTATATGCAGTCCTGGCTCCCTTAATTACTGTCTTACAAGATCTCCCTGTTGTCAAATAGAAGTAACTGTTGCAGAAAGTAATGCAATTCTAGTTTGTTAGTTTTAATCATACTTGAAAAATAAAGATAATCTTACATAGGAGCCCCAGACTGCATGGAACAGGTAAACCCATGAATGGCTGTTTTTTATTTAAAGGTATATGAATATCATAACCCACCTAGCAAAAAAATGTTTGCATGAAAAAAATGCAAACATTTTTTGCAGAAAAGAAATGTGCTGGGGGTGATGTAGACATTCATTTTTAATGAGATATCCAATATGCAGCACATACGCATGCCGATTGGCTAAAGGTAAGGAAAATGTCTGAAATCATGCGAATCCCCACATTAGCCTAGACTACAGGTGCTAACTGAGCATGTCTGCACAATCCCCAGGCCAAAAAGATACAATGTATAAGTTATGCTAATATTCCCTGGGAATTTCAGGGGGTGTCAACATTGAGAGAAAGCTCTTTGCAAAAGCAAGATATTCAGCAAACATCAGAATAAATGTTTAACTGCTTACTTTGAAAAAAATTGTTTGCATGAAAAAATTCCAGACACTATAAATTTTCCTCTACCAGGTATATTAATAACCCAGCTCACTTTCATATACCTTTAACTCTATAAAACAGATTTTTCCCTCAAACCAATTCTACTTCCTTTTAAAAAGAAAAAAAATGTATTAAGATTTGTAAATTTGGTTTTACATCTTGATCCTCCAGAGAGACTACATCTACTTCATACTTACTAGAAAAACCTCTCTAATTCTAGTAAATCTCCATTTGTCATTACAGTAAGATCTATTTTTTTTTAAACTTCATAACTATACCTCATATACCCGGTATATGCTAATGGCGTCACATGCGTGCCGGGTCAAGACGGAGCGGAGGCCGGAGCAGAAGCAGGTAAGTAAGGGGAGAGGGGGAGGTATTTGGGGGGGTTTAGGTTGAGGAGGGGGGTTGAGGATAGGGAGGTTGAGGATGAGGATAGGGAAGAGACACAGGGAAGTGAGAGGGGGGTCGGAAGAGACACAGGGAAGTGAGAGGGGGGTCGGAAGAGACACAGGGAAGTGAGAGGGGGGTCGGAAGAGACACAGGGAAGTGAGAGGGGGGTCGGAAGAGACACAGGGAAGTGAGAGGGGGGTCGGAAGAGACACAGGGAAGTGAGAGAGGGGTCGGAAGAGACACAGGGAAGTGAGAGAGGGGTCGGAAGAGACACAGGGAAGTGAGAGAGGGGTCGGAAGAGACACAGGGAAGTGAGAGGGGGGTCGGAAGAGACACAGGGAAGTGAGAGGGGGGTCGGAAGAGACACAGGGAAGGGAGAGGGGGGGGAAGAGACACAGGGAAGGGAGAGGGGGGGGGGAAGAGACACAGGGAAGGGAGAGGGGGGGGGGAAGAGACACAGGGAAGGGAGAGGGGGGGGGAAGAGACACAGGGAAGGGAGAGGGGGGGGGAAGAGACACAGGGAAGGAAGAGAGACACAGGGAAGGAAGAGAGACACAGGGAAGGAAGAGAGACACAGGGAAGGAAGAGAGACACAGGGAAGGAAGAGAGACACAGGGAAGGAAGAGAGACACAGGGAAGGAAGAGAGACACAGGGAAGGAAGAGAGACACAGGGAAGGAAGAGAGACACAGGGAAGGAAGAGAGACACAGGGAAGGAAGAGAGACACAGGGAAGGAAGAGAGACACAGGGAAGGAAGAGAGACACAGGGAAGGAAGAGAGACACAGGGAAGGAAGAGAGACACAGGGAAGGGAGAGGGGGGGAAGAGAGACACAGGGAAGGAAGAGAGACACAGGGAAGGGAGAGGGGGGGAAGAGAGACACAGGGAAGGAAGAGAGACACAGGGAAGGAAGAGAGACACAGGGAAGGAAGAGAGACACAGGGAAGGAAGAGACACAGGGAAGGAAGAGAGACACAGGGAAGGAAGAGAGACACAGGGAAGGAAGAGAGACACAGGGAAGGAAGAGAGACACAGGGAAGGAAGAGAGACACAGGGAAGGAAGAGAGACACAGGGAAGGAAGAGAGACACAGGGAAGGAAGAGAGACACAGGGAAGGAAGAGACACAGGGAAGGAAGAGACACAGGGAAGGAAGAGGGGGGGAAGAGACACAGGGAAGGAAGAGGGGGGGGAAGAGACACAGGGAAGGAAGAGAGACACAGGGAAGGAAGAGAGACACAGGGAAGGAAGAGAGACACAGGGAAGGAAGAGGGGGGGAAGAGACACAGGGAAGGAAGAGGGGGGGGAAGAGACACAGGGAAGGGAGAGGGGGGGGGGGGGAAGAGACACAGGGAAGGGAGAGGGGGGGGGGGGAAGAGACACAGGGAAGGGAGAGGGGGGGGGGGGAAGAGACACAGGGAAGGGAGAGGGGGGGGGAAGAGACACAGGGAAGGGAGAGGGGGGGGAAGAGACACAGGGAAGGAAGAGAGACACAGGGAAGGAAGAGAGACACAGGGAAGGAAGAGAGACACAGGGAAGGAAGAGAGACACAGGGAAGGAAGAGGGGGGGGAAGAGACACAGGGAAGGAAGAGGGGGGGGAGAGACACAGGGAAGGGAGAGGGGGGGGAAGAGACACAGGGAAGGGAGAGGGGGGGGGGAGAGACACAGGGAAGGAAGAGGGGGGGGAAGAGACACAGGGAAGGAAGAGAGACACAGGGAAGGAAGAGAGACACAGGGAAGGAAGAGAGACACAGGGAAGGAAGAGAGACACAGGGAAGGAAGAGAGACACAGGGAAGGAAGAGAGACACAGGGAAGGAAGAGAGACACAGGGAAGGAAGAGAGACACAGGGAAGGAAGAGAGACACAGGGAAGGAAGAGAGACACAGGGAAGGAAGAGAGACACAGGGAAGGAAGAGAGACACAGGGAAGGGAGAGGGGGGGAAGAGAGACACAGGGAAGGAAGAGAGACACAGGGAAGGAAGAGAGACACAGGGAAGGAAGAGAGACACAGGGAAGGAAGAGAGACACAGGGAAGGAAGAGAGACACAGGGAAGGAAGAGAGACACAGGGAAGGAAGAGAGACACAGGGAAGGGAGAGGGGGGGGGGAAGAGACACAGGGAAGGGAGAGGGGGGGGAAGAGACACAGGGAAGGGAGAGGGGGGGGAAGAGACACAGGGAAGGAAGAGGGGGGGGGGGGGGAAGAGACACAGGGAAGGAAGAGGGGGGGGGGGAAGAGACACAGGGAAGGAAGAGGGGGGGGGGGGGGGAAGAGACACAGGGAAGGAAGAGGGGGGGGGAAGAGACACAGGGAAGGGAGAGGGGGGGGGAAGAGACACAGGGAAGGGAGAGGGGGGGGGGGAAGAGACACAGGGAAGGGAGAGGGGGGGGGAAAGAGACACAGGGAAGGGAGAGGGGGGGGAAGAGACACAGGGAAGGAAGAGAGACACAGGGAAGGAAGAGAGACACAGGGAAGGGAGAGAGACACAGGGAAGGAAGAGAGACACAGGGAAGGAAGAGAGACACAGGGAAGGGAGAGGGGGGGAAGAGAGACACAGGGAAGGAAGAGAGACACAGGGAAGGAAGAGAGACACAGGGAAGGAAGAGAGACACAGGGAAGGAAGAGAGACACAGGGAAGGAAGAGAGACACAGGGAAGGAAGAGAGACACAGGGAAGGGAGAGGGGGGGGGGAAGAGACACAGGGAAGGGAGAGGGGGGGGAAGAGACACAGGGAAGGGAGAGGGGGGGGGAAGAGACACAGGGAAGGGAGAGGGGGGGGGGAAGAGACACAGGGGGGGAAGAGACACAGGGAAGGAAGAGGGGGGGGGGGAAGAGACACAGGGAAGGAAGAGGGGGGGGGGGAAGAGACACAGGGAAGGAAGAGGGGGGGGAAGAGACACAGGGAAGGAAGAGGGGGGGGGGAAGAGACACAGGGAAGGGAGAGGGGGGGGGAAGAGACACAGGGAAGGGAGAGGGGGGGAAGAGACACAGGGAAGGGAGAGGGAAGGAAGAGAGACACAGGGAAGGAAGAGGGGGGGGGGAAGAGACACAGGGAAGGAAGAGAGACACAGGGAAGGAAGAGAGACACAGGGAAGGAAGAGAGACACAGGGAAGGAAGAGAGACACAGGGAAGGAAGAGAGACACAGGGAAGGGAGAGGGGGGGAAGGAAGAGAGACACAGGGAAGGAAGAGAGACACAGGGAAGGAAGAGAGACACAGGGAAGGAAGAGAGACACAGGGAAGGAAGAGAGACACAGGGAAGGAAGAGAGACACAGGGAAGGAAGAGAGACACAGGGAAGGGAGAGGGGGGGAAGAGACACAGGGAAGGAAGAGAGACACAGGGAAGGAAGAGAGACACAGGGAAGGAAGAGAGACACAGGGAAGGAAGAGAGACACAGGGAAGGAAGAGAGACACAGGGAAGGAAGAGAGACACAGGGAAGGAAGAGAGACACAGGGAAGGAAGAGAGACACAGGGAAGGAAGAGAGACACAGGGAAGGAAGAGAGACACAGGGAAGGAAGAGAGACACAGGGAAGGAAGAGAGACACAGGGAAGGAAGAGAGACACAGGGAAGGAAGAGAGACACAGGGAAGGAAGAGAGACACAGGGAAGGAAGAGAGACACAGGGAAGGAAGAGAGACACAGGGAAGGAAGAGAGACACAGGGAAGGAAGAGAGACACAGGGAAGGAAGAGAGACACAGGGAAGGAAGAGAGACACAGGGAAGGAAGAGAGACACAGGGAAGGAAGAGAGACACAGGGAAGGAAGAGAGACACAGGGAAGGAAGAGAGACACAGGGAAGGAAGAGAGACACAGGGAAGGAAGAGAGACACAGGGAAGGAAGAGAGACACAGGGAAGGAAGAGAGACACAGGGAAGGAAGAGAGACACAGGGAAGGAAGAGAGACACAGGGAAGGAAGAGAGACAAAGGGAAGGAAGAGAGACACAGGGAAGGAAGAGAGACACAGGGAAGGAAGAGAGACACAGGGAAGGGAGAGACACAGGGAAGGGAGAGGGGGACAAAAGAAAAGGGCACACAAGAGGGGGACATAGAGGGCACAAGAGGGACACAAGGGGCAGCACATTTCCCACCCTCGGCTTATACTCCAGTCACTCATTTTTCCCAGTATTTTGTGGTAAAATAGGTGCCTCTGCTTATACACGGGTCGGCTTATACTCGAGTATATACGGTACTTATTGGAGACCGTGACAAAGCTAAATATTTTATCATATTCATTAGTGATAGTAATAACCTTTGCTTTTTTGCAGATACACAAAAATATGCAACACGGTTGATTTTCCAGAAAGGATAAAGCAATGTATGGGGATCTAAGCAAATACCAGATATATGGGATTTCAGGTTCGGTGGTGAAAAAAAACTAAATTAGGCATTATACATATAATTTGTATATTACATATCATGTGATATAGGTCACTTTCCTCTTCTGTTGCTTCCATTCATCATCCAATATAGAAGTATGCAAGCAATGCAACAAAGCTACAGGAAGTCAGAATAATTCTTGGTTGCATTAAAAAAGGAATTCGCAGCAGAAACAGAAAGGTACTAAATGTACTTTATATACCTCCCTTAGAGGTTCTGACCTCCAAAATAATATTAATAAATTAGAAACATTAGTGGAGGGTAGCAAAAATAAGGCACAGTCTTAGATACCATACTCCATTTTAAAAGGGAAGATTTCATGATCTTAAGATGTAGAATTAGAGGTAAACATAATGGGCAGACTTGATTGACTTACTGTTTCTCATCTACCATCACTTTATATCTTAATATAAATATTTTAATAATATTTGTGGTGGGAGATAAATGTTTATTGGTTGACTTGGGTGATAAGCAATTCTTTACATTAGGATAACAATAGAATTCATCTTCAGCATCCACATTTTAGGATCTCAATGGTATTATATGAAGAAAACTCCTTTGCTTAAGGGGTTTCTAAGTTATTTCTTTTTCTTTATAGCTTCATCTGAGAGAAATAACATTATGTCCCTACAGTTTTAAGGACACACAGAGAACAGAATCAGTATTCCTCTATTTCTCTCTGCTACAATTATTATGGATATAATGTTAAAACGAATACCCAATAAAGAAAAGAACGTCAAACAACTATAGGCAACACTTCATATAAAAACATATTTCAAATGGATTAGAATAGAAGTACAGCTTTTGTATTCACATTTATTATATATAGTGCAGCCATATTATATAAAAAGAGCACAAAGAAAAGTTCTACCTTCACAGCAATGTGCTTTGGATAATATGAAAAGTCTATTTTATTAAGAGTGACTGCCCATCTCCATTTTAAAAAGGCAAATAAATTGTCCCAAAATGTTATACAAAGACAAACAAAACAAATCAAGTTTTTCTAAATGTATTGCATTTAAGGGAAGTGTCTAGTCCTTTATCTATCCCTCCTCTAATTTAATGATCTTCTACATGCCAAATAATACTTGCAATGACTCAAAGCAAAGTCAGAAAATCCACAATTTGCAATACTTTTGATGGCAAGATTTTTGCCGAATTATCCATCTTTTTTGGCTTACTTTGCGCCTCCCATTAAACGCACAGATCTTGTACCAGAGTACTTCATGCAAGTCCTTAAAAGGATTCATAAATAAACTGAACATTGATAAAAACAAGGTTTAGTTCACTTATAAATCCACTTAAATTCAGTGGAAAAGAAAACTTATTTTGACTTCTCATTTCTGAACCACTATCAGGGATGTCCCAAACATTTTTTTTTTCATTTGTGATCCAGCTATGTTCCACTTTGAAAAGACGAGTGATATAGAAACTTCGCTTTACACTGGAAACTGGATCTACTAGAGTTTAAGAAATGTGTTCATGAAACTAGAAACAGTCTCTAGATGGTAGCCTGCATCACAGCTGATAGAGCATGGCTTAGACAATGTAAGAAAGCCTAATTATTTTAAATTATTATTATTTTTTCATTCAATGACACAATAAGTCAACATACAAAATTATCCTCTATCCTTTCACATATAAATATATATATATATATATATTAAAGATTCCTTTAAAATTGGCACATCATATGGTTGCTAAATAGATTTTTGCTACCTCTGCATCCAAGACACTTTGGTGAAGGTTGCACAGATATGATTATTTGTGGCAAACAAACATACAAACAAACAGTTTGATTACCTGCCCTTGCCGCAATAAGGTGTGTCACCCTGTTAGGATCATCAGCATTCAAATTGAGGATCTTGCTGATCTTTGCTCCCAGTGCTCTAGCATGATAATGTTCCCTTGTCCTCTCTACTGGGAAGTTTGTGGGATGAATGCCACTGAAACCAATGACCGTATTTTCCAACACTTTACTCTTCAGTTCTGGGACTATTTTACGAATGTCTGGCATCTCATCTATCTCTTTTTTCAAAAAACGTTCATACTTTGCAAAGTAGTCTGTGTGTACCCTTGCAAGGATTTCTTCAAGGTAGATGAGGTGATCATCTTCATCCATATCATCACTGTCATCATCATCCTCTTCCATACTTTGATCTAGGGACTCTCCCACAGTGATACCAGACTGTTCACTATTTTGAGATTCAGTCTCCACCTCTTTCTTATCGGCACAGCCATTTCCTAGGTCACAAAGGCTTTCCTGGTCAGCATTCTGAACTTCCATTTCATCCTCTACTAGATGCTTATCTTTCCCTTCAGATGTTTGCCTTTCATCAACAGAATGGTTCCCGGACTCATGTTTGCCCGAGTCATCATCCAATACAGGTTCTGTCAATGTTGTGGATTCTTTGTCAGTTTTACTACATTGCCTCCAGCTTCTCTTACCTTCACTTTCACTACCTGATGCTGAAGAAGGGGATGATGGTTTCTTAACTTCTGATTCACTGTCACTATCACTAGACAAGTCAAAATCCAGGTCCTTTGCTGCCCCAGTCTTTGGCTGAGGTTTGCTACTCACCGTCCTTTCATTTTGTTCTAATGAGGGCAGTGTATCCGTCACATCTTTGGTATTTGAAATACCTCCAGTGACTGAAACTTGATCATTTAATCCATCAGTAACATCAAGCTCCCTTTTGAAAAGATCACTGTTTGCAGAACAACTACCATTGACCTCTTTCTTAGACTTCCCCAGTCCATTGCTCTGTTCCTCTACAGGACAGCTTTTTGATTCCTCAGCATCACACTTTTCTGCGGCTTCAGATGCTTTCGAACAGCTTACTGCACACAAAAAAAATAAAGAGGAAAGGTCAGACCTCTTGAAATATCAAATCCAAAGTTCATTGACCTATCTATTAGAAAGTAAAAGTTTACATTTATCACTATTATCATCTGCAATTTACATATAGTATTCTTAAAATGTTGACTTAATGAAGATCATTACAAACAGAAAATTCAGAAAAGATGTTACTTATACTCAAGAAACGCAAACCAAAAATATAATAATGTTGGTAGTACAAGAGTATGGTAAAAGAAGAAACAAACCTTTGTTCTTCATCTGTGCTTCTCTTGAACCAGGGGGTGCATTAATGTCACCAGTGCCTTGAAAGTAGACATACTTTTTAACAGTAATCAAATTTGGAGCAAACTTCCAAACATCTTCTCGATCATCTATAATGCATACCATAGAGTCCCCACAAGGAAAAAGGTTCCTAGTAGAAAGGAAAAGCATAAGCATTTCATATAAATATGGTTCTGTGTGTAATAATTTTGCTTTCTTCTATAACTATTAACAAACATTGTTTTATAAGAACTCTTATTTTCTCTTTGTTTTTGGGATCAGACAAAAGGTCTATGGAAGTATCCCTGTTTTTTAATATTAAAATATACAATATTTTTTGGGGGGGCATATTTAAATATAATTTTATTAACAAATGCTTAAAAGCTCTGTTTACACATATTCCAAACAGTCTGTGCAAAGGTCTGCCCCACAGACCTGTAGGTTAACTTTTTGCAATACAAGTTTTCAGAGAATCCCATTATGTCAGCTTACAGCACAATTATCTACAAATGTTTTTGCAGTTTTATTCTCTTGGGTATTTTTATGGATTTCTTTTCCACTTTTATTTGGTAAAATGTATTTACTATGTTACAACATTAAGTGCTTAAGGTTTAATAACTACTATGATGGGGTCAATTTTAGGTGCTCACACATACCTACAAAACAGGGGTGGATAAAAATAAATAATACCTAGGAGCCAGGATAATTTTAATAGGTGCCAAACAGGCTGTTTTCTATGAGTCTGCAAGAACGTATTTCATAGAGGTATATTATACTTTGGAAAAATATTTAGGAGCCAGCAGTGCAAGATTTAGTAGCGCGGCCTACTGGGAAATTTCCACCTCTGCCCACAAACATCTGATTTTAATAATATGCGGCTCCTCGAATTCAACTCATGCTGCAGGTGGCTACTTTTAAAGGGATACAATCTTTTTGTTTTTTTGGTTGCATGAAATTAAATAAGACTTTCACTGGAACAAATAAGCAATGCAGAGAGTATACTTTAGTCTTTCAGACTAATTGCATTACAAGCCTCCAAGAGCAGTTAAACTTCTAAATAAGTTTTTGAAAAAAGAAAATCCCCACTGACATATCAAATATCATCGGATGCAACAAGAATAAAATATGTACATGTCCCTTTATACTACACCCCTAAATACTGCCAATATTGCGATTTGAAAAGTCAGAACGGCTACAGAATAATTGTTAAACATTTTTCAATGAGGGTCTTCCAATACGAACAGGTTATTGTCTGAATACCAACCTAAGGTTCCCGGTTTTAGAAAAGGGATCGATACATTCATCTCGAGACAATATTCTATGAGAGAAAAGCTTCTTTTCAGGGTCTAAAAATCCTGGAGAAAAAAAATTGAGGAAAAAATTGAAAGAAAAACAACAAAAACAACACATTTATTACGGAGCAAAAACTAATTCTGTACTTACCTTTGTTGAACACATAATACATTTTAAACCATTCTAAATACAATTAAGAAATAAAAGTAAAGACCACCTGCATTTACCTTTATATCAGACATTTCATGTGTCTTTTGTGGCATCACACTAATAATTGCCTTCTATTTTCATCTGTAAATTTGAAATATTAACAAAATATGTAATTTAATATTTAAAGTCATCTTTAAAGTATCTGCAGCATTTGTAAACTCCTCCTAGTATATGATAAAATGAACTTCAATGTATAATAAAAACTTTCCCCATAGAGAAAGAAATTGAAAGGATAGGCTTGGTCACTTGCTTAATTGGGCTAATATAGCATTTTAAAAGCAAGTTTTCCTTTTGTAAATAGCGTTTACTTTTTATTATTTTAAGTTTAAAAATACCTGCCATAACCTATATTGAATGTTAAGAATATTTAAATAAATATGATTTATAGTTACTTTTACATATAATTATTTTGTGTACGGTCACAGTTGTGCTTGCTTACATGAACCATCAACTGAAATTGTGAGCGTACCACGGGTTGCATTTATTTGTGAATCCACTTGCTTCGATTGCAAGTTGGAGTTCACTGTAGAAAGTCTTACAACACACAAGTAGTTGTTCACAGTTAAGCATAACCGCATATTACATAGATAAAACTAAAATAAATAATACCTTTAATTTACTATGGACTTTACTATGGAAATATAAATAAATGAAATGGCTTGCAGCAGGTGGATTTGCCTAGAGCTCAATTTTTACAGGAGCCATTGAATGGAGGCCATATTTCTTGAAATTACAGAGGGAGATAATTTAATGTGGTGGGCAATATTAAAATGATTAACGTAGTTGGTCTTCTTAACCACTAATTTGGCATGGTTGGTGTTGGAGGGTTAAAGAGCATGCTTTAAACATTATCAAAGTTGTGTTTTTCATGAACAAGTTAGTAAAACCTGTTTAATCATGGCAGACATTAAAAGGGGAGCAGAGCATACATGTAGAGAGCATACATGTAGCCTGCATATTTCATGGCCAGAGAAGTATGACACATACAGCTATTTGACTGCTCATTGTCTAACAGGGCAAGTGCCCAGAACAATTTAACATTTGAATATTTTTTTCTAATTTGAGAGCTTAATTTGAAGAAAAAAACCAAAAACATTATCAAATATCCTCTTTCAGATGCAAATATAAAAAATTATTTCAATGCTAGCTACACTGATGTCATATTGGATTTATTCTTCTTACTCCACTTTGAAGACATTCTCTACAATTTCTCTAACTTACGTATTACCATATCTTTCCGTGTATAAAACAGAATTTTTTACCAGTTTTTTATAAGTCTAAATTAGGGGGGTGGTCTTATACACGGAATGTTGCAATTTGATACCCTGGTCTGGTACTGTAATCGTGCATCTGGCCATTAGATTTAAGGCAGGAGAAAGGACACACATTTGGAAATGCATTGGTTCGAATTAGATTACATTACACTGCTTGTGAGCATAAAAATGTGTATTTTATAAGTTTTTATCGTGTTACGCATATATTTAAAGGCACTTTCTGTCATGATTTTCAGATTTCGCGATAAGCAATTGCATTTTTCCGGTTTAACACAGGATCAAAAAGATATTGAGCTGGAATGGAAATCGGTGAAAATCATGATAGATATGCCCTTAATAATATGTTTAACACAATAAAAACCTATAAAATACACATTTGCTTATTTATTTATTTCTGAATTTTTGGCTCCAAAAATAGGGGTTGTCTTATAGATGTAAAAATATGGTAATTAATACATAGTGCTGGAACAGTTAAAAGTGATAATACTGCTGTGGAAGTCCTTCCTGTCAGAAGACTGTAAGAGCTGCAAACAGAACCAAACTATAAAAAGCAATGACGCATATTTCACTATGTTACTATATAATCTTAAAACTATACTATCTATATATCTATAGGTGTTAAGACCTGAGATTATATATATATATATATATATGGCTTCTAATAGTGGGCTGAAAAGTGAGAGTAGAGAAAACTAAATGACACACACACACTATAGATTAAAAGAAAGTATGTAAAAAATAATTATTCAGATATTTATATACTCTTTTGGTTCACCAGTTAAATTGAAGAAAAGCTATGTGAAAATGTTGCATTTTTGTCATTTGGAAAGCACTCTACAAAATAAAATGTAACTTGACTTATACGGATTTCAAAATAAAATGCACTATTTAATTACTCACTGTTTCATATGAATAGGATAAGTTGGGTTAGAAGGACCCCTTTAGTTCTGTAGTATAAAAAAATCTGAACCATTATTCACTCATAATAAAAAAGGTATTGTACACACAAAACTGACAACCAACAGGTATGAAAAAAAGCTAATATTCTTTGGTTTAGCCAAGATAAACTCTTTAGCTTAAGAGCCTATTTTACATACAAATTGAGAAAGGATAGGAGAACCTAAAAAGGAGCTTGAAAACTCGCTGTTAAATGGAAATGTTTTCTTTTGCCCAATACTGCCATCTTGTGTTATATTATCTTTGTTACATAGCATCAAGACAACAAGTAATCCAACCTTCTTTCTGTTACTCGGGACTTGACAATTCGCTACTACTGGCTCTGTTTTTGGGGTAATTCTACATATATATGGCCCATAAAAAAAGTTTGGTTTGGTTTGCAGGAGCCAGCTGGAATACTGAAAACCAAATTTTTCTTAGGTGCCAGTCGGACTACTAAGTTTGATATAAAAATAATTCAACTCCTGTAGCTAATTTGTAAGATTTAATGCCTTGGCAATTTATTAATCTGGTCACTGAATGCCCAGCAGTTCTACTACAATAGCAGTGTCAAGTATTTTGTAGAGAAAAAACAACTCTCTCATATCTTCAAGTGCCAATGATGTACAAGGTAAAGGACTGACTGCATCACCAATAGCCCATGATTTTCAACAGCCTTATTAAATTGTGATTTGACCAATTGAATAGGGCTCTATATAAGCACAGAGCATATTGTTTTACAGAGGTTTTAAATTTGTGAACTTCTATCCAAAAGCAAGGTCTTCACGAACTAAAAACTTCTGTAAACAAAATATGTTCTGTGCTTATATAGAGCCCTATTCAATTGGCCAAATTTAATAAGAATTTGTAAAAAAAAAAAAAAAAAAAAACACTTTCTCCTCCTCTATCCTTAGATAGATGGTGTGAAGATCCTAATCGAAAGGCGTTCCTTATATCTCTCAACTGGCAATTCATTCAAAATCACGGTTTGTGAGCTGAAATGATTTAACTCCACAATAACAAACACGAACATTCCTTAAAAATCGTCATCACCCTGTTGGATTAGAGTATCCCTTTAATCATGCACATTAACAAGCCCATTTTAAATGTAAACTTTTTCTATTGCGTAAATGAGTAACCAAGTCTATCACACTGTCAGAATAAGTGAGATATTCAAATACTTCCCAGACAAGTAACCTTATTTTTAAAGAAGAACACATAGCCTCTGATTCAATGACAAGTCCTAGAAGGCCACTATTATTATTATTGTGTGACTATTTTACCACTGTATGAAAATTATCCATTGTAATTTTCTACTGTACAATATGTTGGTGATTAAATAAAAAATAATATAGGTTTTATATGGGTTTGGAGTTTAAGTATACACAACCTTCCACAGCTAAAATATAAAACTCCAATTTAAGCACACAAATATTTAGACTTCTTAGACTTCTCATTAGATAATCTCCTGCACTCACTCTACCACCTAATCCCTCATCTTCAGGCTCACACTTTATCCCATGTCTTGGTCATCTATTGCCCAACCAATTCCATTCACTATGTTGTCCTTTTAGTTCCAGGTCTCAACCATATCTTATTATTTTTATTAATTTAAAACATTAAACAATTACAAATGTAGATTAGTGCATAAGATTGCAGGACATATTCAGAACTCCTGGACGGCAGTTGATATATACATTTCTTTGAATGATCTTTGCAGGAGTTTCTTATTTTCCTCTATCTTTATGTGCCACTACAAAGAAACTATATGTATGGTGTTAAAATAGGATAAAAGCAGTGCATGTCAAGGCCTAATATAAAAACACATTTACGGCAGCTACGGCCTAAAATTATTTCATAGCAAATCTGCAACAGGCCACACATCTGCACAGTCAACATTGAAAGTAAAGAGATTTAACAGCAGTAATAATAGTTTAGACGTTAACCTTTATAAAAAAAAATAAAAAAAAGTGTTAAAGACTGCAAAAACAATCGTATAGTATCACACTGCCACAGTTCTACTGACCTGCAATAGTATGTGCATACAGCCTGCTACCAAAGGTAAAAACGTGCAATTCGTACAGCTTGGCAATCTTCTCTAAGAATTCTTTGCAATGAGGACGTAGGCGAGTATGCAGCATCGGTTCTCCTCTGCCTAACTGGAAGTGAAATATGCCCTTTGAAAATAAGAAAAAAAAGGAAAATATTAATTGACAATAACATTTTTTTTTTAAATTGGTCACTTTAAAGTGCTTGACTCATGTTCAAATTTCTGGATAAACCTTAGGAGCCATGGCTCATAAAAGTTTTACTTCTAGCTTAACATTTTTGGCAGCATGTGTAAAAAAAAAAAAAAAAACTGTGATGGCGTGACTGAAGTTACACATCTTATCACCACTGAACACAAACCAAAGTAATGTAAAATCATATATTTACAAAGTATTGAATAGGACTCTAGCTTTCCCCAAGTGCCAATTTGTTTATTTTTGCTGGTGGCAATTAAATCTTATCATGAAATTATCATGTTAAATATTTGCACTGTGTGTTTTATAAGACCACCTCTAATAGGATTATTAGTAAATTATTAAATATGAATTCACAGATTCAGCATCAGATTCAGGATCTGACTTTAAAATTTAGTTTAACATTTGATTTACATTCAGAAGTTTGTTAATTGCCTTCAATATGTAAATTTTTGTGTTGAACTCTAAACATTTTACTGGCATGAAAAACAAGCAATCTGAAGTTAAATAATCATGTGTTATCCTGCAGTATTATTATGCTTTTGCAGGTTTTGAACAATAAATAATCCATCACTGTTGTCATAAATGCGCTGAGTAACCCTTTGTACAGGTATAGACTGAATGGACACAATGGTAAACAGTTTGTCAAATTAAGGGAGTGTTTCTTGGAAGTACTGAAAGATAAATTTGATTTTTCAGGACCCTTAAAAAGAGTCATCCCCATTTCAAAAGGGAAAAAAAAACAATTGTTTGTAAAGGCTGTACCAAACTAACCATATTAGCAGCTATGTAAACTATGGACATAAAGCAGTTTTATTTTCCCCACGGACCCAGAATCAGACCCCTTCCATCATCCACTGCAACAATAGCTCTCCAGAAATGTAAACCCAACATACACCTTTCACCAGTATATCATGGATCTCTCCAGGGTCAGGGTTTCTCCAACTCGATCCTTGGACATGATTCACATTATGTTGAATCATATAATGTGATTCCTTACATCTCTCAACTGGCAACTCATTCAAAAGCACCATTTGCTACAGTCAAGTTGATTTAAATTATTTCAGTTCACAGACACAAATATCTCTTATATACACTCTGTCCAGTTCAGGAGACTGTATCTTCAAAAGGATATGATGATATTAGAAACAACTCAAAGAAGAGAAACCACAATGGTGTATGGTAAAAAATGACAGACATTAAAAGGAAAGACTTCATGACCCGAATATGGGCACTCCAACCTTCGCGCCATCATCAGGGCGCAGAGAACTGCGCTCTGATGACGCTCTGCGCTCCAGCCTGCATCCCACTGGAGCTGCTTGCTGGAGGCTGGCAAGGTTAAGGTAAGGGGCTGACAGTGTGCCATGTGGGACTGGCATGTGTCACTAGGAGCATATTGTATGTAATGTCACTGTGTGCATGTGTCACTAGGAGCATGTTACATTACATACAAGTGACATTACATACAATATGCTCCGAGTGACACATGACAGTCTGACATGGCACACTGTCAGCCCCTTACCTTGGCAGCCTCCAGCATGCAGGTCCAGAAAATATGAGTTGGGATGCAGGCTGGAGCGCAGTTCTCGGCACCCTGATGACGACGCGCTTTTCTCCAGAGCAAAAGACGTGCCACCCCTGAACATGCATAGCTTAAATAAGAGAAAGGAGAGGAGTGATATGGTAGAAACCTGCTAAAATCAAAGAATTTAATAATGTTTAAAAGGGAAGTTTGCAATATAGAAACAAAGTCAAACTTTCCAAAACACAAATTTAGATCTATACACATTTTTTTTTTCAACTATATTCTTAAGCTTTATTTTTTTATATGCATTTTAAATCATATCCCCCACTGAATGATTAGACAGATCACCTCAATGCTTTAGTTTTGACAATTTTCTTTTAAAGGGCTAAGTACTTTTTTTAAAAATCATATATACTAATTTCTGTCACTACAAAAATAATACAATGGGTTAAAGGTCATTAAAACAAGAGTAAGGGAACTTTCTTATTATAAATGATGTGGCCTTATGTCTCTATTCAGGCTCGGAAAGAGGCAACATTTTAGATGAACCACTCAAAAGGCACTTGTATTCATGGTGATATCCTGTTTAGTAGTACCTCAAGTGAAAGATATTTTCATATACCAAAAAAAAAAAACCTGAATATGAAGTCTGCATAGCAATGAAATCAGTAGGAAATAATAAAGTGTTCAGGTCTATAAATGAAAAAATTGCAGCTCAGCAATAATTATGGTTTTAAACCATGTTTTTACATCTTGTTTTACTTGCACAATTCAGTGTAAATGAAATAAAAATCCAGTTTAAAAAAGCATTGGATAATACAAACAAAAAATAAAATCAATGATTACATTGTTGTTTCGTTAATAAATTGTTTTAACATTTTAAAGAAAACAGAACCAAACAAAGTACCTTTCGAGACATATGTTGGCAATGCTGTTCTGTGGTATGAATTAATGTCTGGTCTAAATCCACCATCAAGACTAACTTTTTGTTCCGATGTAATCTATGCTGGTCTTCACGTCCAAGTTGCTCTGCTTGCTAGGAAAAAGAACAGAAAATAAATGTAAAAAGTTAAAAAAACTCTTAACATTTAAATGTTTCAGTAACATATTCAACAGAAGGCAAAATAGGACTAAAGTTTTGTCATTGTTTTGAGAACACGACAATGGTAACCGATTGGGAACAGGAGTATACTGCATAGGACTACAGAGAGGGAAAAAGTAATGCCAAACTGTGTATAGCGACATACCAGGTATTAATGCCACACAGTGTGTTAGAGGTTTATGGCAAAGTGTTCTGCATAATTTAGATTGCTGTATATTTTGCTAGGTTTTGCCTTCACTAAATAATATGATCTATATCTTATCTATGATAAAAAAACAGTGTGCTCAACATTCAGTATTTCAGCTCCCTGGGCTATTGACAGAGGTTGTTGTAGTCACTCTGAAGTCACATTTTAAACAGTATCACAGCAAATTTGTGTTTTTAAAAACAACAACGTTTTTTTTTTATGTGCATGACATAAGTGATATAAAAGGTTAAAAAGCAACTCTAAAACCCAGGAAATGCAGCTTTGCTATAAAAGAAGAAATATAAGAGAAAAAAAGAAATATACAAATTCGGGCACAAGAAGAGGTTACTTCTCTACTGATGGTATCGGACATAACCAAAATAGATTCAGAAAAATAATTACTGACATTGCTGTTAAAAAGACACAAAATTGTCAAAGAGGAAAGATTAAGGACTGAGAATTTATATATTCTACTTGTAGTCTAATCTGTAGATAACCCAGGGGTAGACATGGGTCTGACCTCCACTGCATTAATAAAACTCATCAACAATTGACTTCAATCTTGGCAATTTACGTTATTGTTTGCATAGTCCTTCAAGTTTTCCCACAGGAAGAAAAGCACGTTTTTACTTTATATTGTAAGAAAAAAAGATATGACTCTCCAATTTTAAATATCTCTAAGTGTTATTTTGTTATTTACTGACCTCCCTATATTGTAGTAAATAATAAGTATGTGTCACAAACAAACAACAATAAATGATAACTATCATGTTGATTTACACCCCACAAATCATCATTATGAGGATACTAAGAATAGTTGCATTTTTACAGAATGCTGCAAGAAAGACTTGAAGTTATACAGCATGGTTCAGTTTGATCCATGGAAGCACAGCTGCATGTAAAAATAATTTTATTAAATGCATAGATGAAGAAGACATTATTTATTCTGCTATAGGGACTCTAATGTTTATATCTAAAAATAGAAGCATTTATGTAATAAGGCAAATGTAAAATCTTTTAAGATGTTCTAAATTAAGACCTAAAGATACATTTCTTCCTTCTTGTAAGTTCACATTTACAGTTAGCACCCATGTTGTCTTCTCTGCAAAACACGTGTATACTCTAGGATGTTTTCTTTTTTTACTGCGAGAGACCTCCGAGTCAGCAATGAGAGAAGGCCTAGCAGTTTGAGGAGGAAACCTTTTCGTTTATTTTTTTCCGGGGCCGTTTTATGGCATATTTAGACAACCTTAAAATCATTTTGTTTGTTTTTGTACCATTAGTGTATTTATGAAGCTGTTGCCAGTTCCATGAAGAGAAAAAAAAAATACAATTCAGACTTGACAGACTAAGGAATGCCTTTGGCAGATGAGTCACGTAATTTTCTTCTGGACTAGAGAGAACTGCACCGCCCTGCAAAAACTCATTTTAAATCCTAGAGAAATACTAGGCAGATTATATACATATAACATACACAAGTTCAAAGAGCAACATACAGAATGAGAGACATTTACATAACACTTTTTGAGACCGACCTTGACCAACAAGTCAACTTTCCAGAATAACTTACCTCTGAGCTAACCATGAGCTCTGGGACGCTGTGAACCATAGAAACGGTAGCTGTTGAAAATGGCACCTGCTGCTTCCCATTCTTGTTTTGTAACCTGAACAAAAAAAAAAAAAGATCTGGTAAGAGGACAAACCATGACAGTTGATGCACAAGAAAAAAAGACTGCAGACACATCGCCGGCGTCATTGTTTTTCATGGCAGTGATATACTGTGGCTACCATTAATTTCCATGGAAACTCTGCAAAAGTTACTGTTACAATACTTTATCGAGATGTGCATTTACATGTAAATTCTAACACTACGAAAGTAACTGTTACTATAACAAAGTGTGAGAAAATACAGAAAATGAATAAGGTAACATCTTAAAAACCACAAGTTAACCATAGACCAACATTTGTAAATAAATACTTATTATAAAATAAATGTAAAAAAAAAATCCAATTACTAAATTTTTTGCCTTCTTAAAGAAAAAACGTCTTTATGGCCCAATAAAATAATTTTAGATTATAAGAGTGATCAAACACTTGAAAAAATGTTTTTAAACATCTCCTAACCACTTTAGCTGGTGAATTCATTTTTATGTATATTGCTTTCAGTCTGTACACGACAAACAACTGTGACTATTTAGAGTTCATGCCAAGTCTCCCTTGGCTCTAGGGAAGTAAATGTCTTTAGCATAAAAAACATTCAATGTTAAAAACAAATGGAATGCAATTGTTTATATTATTCATTTAAACTTAATACAAGTGAGTAGAGAATGCACAACTTTAGATCTCATCGGCAGACATTTGTGACTCATACATACAGCTATATTGATATACAAAGCCCCAAATATCATTATACAAACAAAGCCGTATATTCTGCTCTAGGAGATCATTTTCAAAAAAGAAAAAAACACACAACATCAAATGCCCTCTTTCAGATGCAACATTACTTAACTGCTGAAGTCTTTAAATAAATGCCTAACATTTGTATAATGGAAGAGATAAACTTTAATATTTTCTCGATACTTTGCATATTAAAATAAGGTGCATGCAATTGACCTGTCCAGCTCCTAAGTTTTAGCTACATTTGTCAAGTACCACTTTAACAGAAACTTTAGTGGTACCATTAGGTGACTGCTGGAGTGGACCATGGACCACTTTTCCATGGGTGGCCTTATAGCAAGGGCACATTCAGAGGTGCAATCAGCATTTCCCTGGTCACTAAGCTCCTGATTGTCTTTAGAAATTAGGAGATTATGGAGGATTTCTGGAAAACAGCATTAGAATGCAAGCAGTAAATATTCTTCAGACCCCCCCGTCCTGGAAATTGTTTCCAGTTGCAATGATTTGATTCTTATGAACACTATTTATTTTCTGTGATAAATTACATAAATTGCCATTTTCCCTTTAACAAAGTGTGCTTCTTTTCCCCCCCTCTTAATTGAGATCCAAGAGCAGAATAAACTGCTTTGAGCTATCCAAAGCGTAAAAATGTATATAAAGTATAATTGCTCTTGGGGACTTGTCTCTGTCTGCCAAGGTGCAGGAATGTAGCTGTTGGATATACACTTGAAGGAATATGAATCATACTTGTCTGCCAATGAACAAGTTTTAAAGCATGATCTTTCAAATGCATTGAGGAGCATAAATAATGTTCTGTGTCCTAAAACCTTAAAAGGACAAATGCCACTGAAACGTAACTTTTTATATAAAAAAAGTGCTTACACAGAGAAAATTAATATGTATAAAAAATGTTATGGAACTTCATGTTTTACTGTTGCCAGTTTGAGGAGACAGACATTTGATAGAGATTTCCGATCTTCATTTTGTGCAGACAGTAATGTTCGCTAATCAAGAGGTAAAGGATATTATAGTTGGTAAAATAAAAATCAATTGAGTACTAGTTGTGATGAAGATCCAAGTGGTACAATCAGCAGTTTCTCTGGCTGGAAGCTCACGTTTACCCAAATGTACAGAATTAGGAAATGTTAAGACAGAGTATGGAATATAGGCCATTTCCTTTGAAGTTACTAGCTGCACAGTAATTTATCAGCAAACATGCTTTAGGCATTACAGCCGCATTCACTTTCAAGTGATTTCTTATGCAAATGCTTATTATAGGCTGACATTTATTATCTATAAAAACAAACTAATAAAATTAATATTTTATATTTGGACTGGAAAGGGAATTCAGTACCCTAATGTGCAGACCTAGTACTGATAATGGGAATAATTATTTTTAAAGAGTACGAAAAATAAAAACGTCTCTAGGTCCTAGAGCCTGCAGCTCCAGCTATATTCACTATTGAACTGACCTAGGGCAAGTAAACTATTTAATTATAT